>JARQOC010000002.1:547734394-548199394 GCA_033576535.1 Allobates femoralis | reverse complement strand
AAAGCATTCATATAGGTTTCTCATTTTCAATATTCATTGTGGAAATTAGAAGGATTGTAAAGAAAATGATTGAGATGTAAACCTGCTGATATATTTTAATTGGAGACCATATGACTAGACAATCTGTTTCATAATTATATAAAGCTAAACTTAATTATAATAGCTCTATTAGAAAATCTCCATAAAAAATATAGGAGTATAAAAGATATTTATGGAACCAAACTGGGACACATGAAACTTATCAAACATAGACAATAATATAAGGAAAGCATTTTACTATAACAGTTTCATAGAATGCTCACAACAGACATTTATTTTATAGGATCTGTGTTATGTATTCTCATTTGCCAGTGGATTTTTATATTCTAGGTGTGAATAGTGCAGATATGGTATGGGATGTAATAATGGCAGAAAAATACCATGAGATCGACGTCGCAAAGCTGAAATATGAGTCTAAGGCCGGCTTCACGCCGCGGCAACATCAGGTCCGGGGCTGTCAGGTGTAAACCAGACAGCCCCGGACCCGATTTTGCTGTTATGCAGCCCTATGGGGCCGGATGGAACCGGATGGCAGCTATGTGTTTTCCTCTATCCGGGAGGATCCGAGTGAATTCGGATTTTCCTCCCGGACACAAAATCGTTGCTTGCAACATTTTTGTGTCCGGGGCGAAACTCTGCCCAAATCGGATCCGGGTCAATCCGGCGCGCCCTAACATGGGAGCCTATGGCGCCAGATCACCCAGATCCGACAAAAACATTGGGTCCGGGAACCGGAGGACACCGGCGGCTGAAGTTTAGCAGTGAGTGCGCCCCGCTAACTGCGATTTTGAAAAATTAGCAGCTGCGATCATCGGATGCCAGCTGCAAACCAGATCGGAGGGCATATTTGCCCTCAGGTTCTGTTTGCAAATCGGGTCCGGTTCTGTCCGATGCTGCCACGGTGTGAAGTCAGCCTAAGGCCTTGTTCACACATACCATCATTTTTGGCATTCTCTGCGTTTTTTAGCTGTTAAAAAAAAAACGCAAATGCGTTAACGCATTGTGCACTTAAATGTAGCTGCGTTTTTTAACAACACATGCGTTTTTTTCACCATTCCAAAAAACACTGCATGCAGCATTTTTTGGGTGCTGTAAAAAAACGCATGGGTTTTGTAAAAAACGCATGCATTTTTCTAACATGGGGCCCTGTGGGAAACGCATGCGTTAATGCATGGCATATATGAGCACCTGCGTTAACGCATGCGTTAACGCATATGCATTTTTAATGAAAAAATTATTAAGTCCAAAAACTTGACAAAAACGTTCAGAACCTCTGGGGACTCTTTTTGGCACCCTTAGAAAAACGGATCCATTTTTCTAAGGGCTAAAAAAACGGATTGGTATGTGTGAACAAGGCCTTACATGCCTAGAAAATGTCCTGATTATCACAGTCTGAGTAATGAAGTTTAACAGTCAGGAAAGAAGAAGCAAAGAGACAAAGACGTGGCCTTACCTACTGGAATTCGGATACAGACAGATTACACTTAACAATAGACAATGACAAGTTGGAGGGAGACATCCATTGGCCAGCACTATTCCTTTTTTTTGGATAAAGCAACTTAATTTTTAAAGAAAAGTGATTTGAACATTGCTAGTTTGGAGCATTATCTACCAAGTTATATCTACATTGACATTGACCACATCATCTTTTTTTTCATAAACTAAGATTTGTAGTTTCATGGCAACACATCTACACATTATGAAAGCAACTAATCACAGCCACTCAGTATAAGGTAAGAGAACCTAACACTTGACAATGGTAACTCGCCTATGGACCAAAATGTCTTGGCATTGCCATATTACTTACAAGCTTCTCATGTCATCCCTCATAGAGAATATCATGCTTTTTGTTTATTTCTACTTTAATACATAAATTTGGTCAGTTTGTGAAAAGTCTAAGGGCAAGGATCGTTATGCAGACAAAACAATACGTTTACATCTTTCTCTATCATTATAGTTATAGTTGTGCTCAAATGTTTACATACCTAAGCAGATTATTTGCTTTCTTGGTCTTTTTTCAGACAATATGAATGATAACACAATAGTTTTTTTTTCCACTCATGGTTAGTGGTTGGGTGAAGCCATTTATTGTCAAAACTACTGAGTTTTCTCTTTTTAAATTATAATGACAACCAAAAACATCTAAATAACCATGATCGAAAGTTCACATACCATGGTGATTTTGACCTGATCACATGCACAGTAGTTGGCACAAATAGTCTTGAATATCCTCACCTGTGACCTGTTTGCTTGTAATCAGTGTGTGTGCATAAAAGCTGAGTGAACTTCTGGGATCCAGACAGACTCTTGCATCTTTCATCCAGCCACTGAGGTTTCTGGATTGTGAGTCATGGGAAAAGCATAAGAATTGTCAATGGATCTAAGGGAAAAAATAGTTGAACTGTATAAAACAGGAAAGGGATACAAAAAGATATCCAAGGAATAGATAATGTCAGTCAGCAGTGTTTAAACTATGATTAACAAATGTAAAATCAGGGGCTCTGTAAAAAACAATGATCATGTAAACCATCATAAATTTCAGCAACATCATCTACCAGGAAAATTGTTCGGGATGCAAAGAAAAGCCCACAAATAACATCAGCTGAAATACAGGACTCACTCAAAATGTTCTGCGTAGCTTTTTGCCAAGAAGAATGGGTAGTTTACCATCTGAGAAAATAAAAAGCCTCATCATAACTACCACAAAAGACTTCAACGGTCATTGATGTTAGAGGGGGCAATACATGATATTAAGGAATGTGGTATGTGAACTTTTGATCAGGGTAATTTGGATGTTTTTGGTTGTCATTATGATTTAAAACAAGAAAACACAGTAGTTTTACAGTAAATGTCTTCACCCAACCACTATGAGTGGAAAAAAGTTTTTGTGTTATTATTCATATTCTTTGAAAGACGGCCAAGAAAGCAAAAAATCAGCCGGGGAATGTAAACTTTTGAGCACAACTGTATCTGCTGCTATTGGTTTCATTGTAGAGGCTCTATACGACCTTCCTCAGCCATGCAATGTCCTCTTTCTGGATTTATTGAGACCTCATAATCTGGATGTACCATGTTATTCAGCTCCCTAATCAGTTGCCAATAGCAACTATCTCTCTTCTTTACAGCTCCAGCATGTTGAAATCTTCATGCTGGGTACTCAAATTTCTTTCAACATAATTGTATTTGCAAGATGAACTGTCTTGCAACTCTTCCCTTAGTCTCATTTCAAAGGCTGCTCCCCTGTACTGCAACTAATGCATGACCCTCTTTTCACGTGTATCTGTAATATCCTTTCGCAATGCTTTGCTACACAAAGTGCTTGACTTGATGTACACCTTCATTCAGAAGGTTGTGCAGAGCTCATGTACATACACCTGAACTGCTCATTGGTTCCTCAAATGGTGCTTAAAGACAATCATGGTGCCTAAGTGCAGAAACTGGCCACCTTTGTCTTTATTTTATTTAAGCTGCACCCCTTAGTATACGATTATTTTTTTAAACCCAAGATAAGTTTCCCAGATATGATCCTTTAAATTTTGTGCAAATTTTTATAGTATTGACTAAGGGGGAAGGAAGATGGTAGCTGTTAGAATAATAATGCAGACAAGCTTAAATTCACACAATCCTATAGTCCTGTGAGAAATCCTACTTGGTAATGACTAGGGATGAGCGAGCATGCTGGCTGGTACTCGGTGCTCTCCCGAGCATCTCAGTATTCAGTGAGATGCTCGGGCTCATGCTCAGGTCCACCTCCCTGCATGTTGGTGCTCTTTACAGAGCCAACCCACATGCAGGGATTGGCTGTCACGGACTTTAATGTCACAGCCATGTTGGTTGTGGCATAACGGTGATTGACTGGCTGCACAGCATCATCAGGTCTATATTAGGCATGAGCAGATATATTCACAAGTATTCAGTATTCGGCGAGTAATGCGCTACTCACGCTACTCGAAACAGCGAGTATTTCACTACTCGCCTCACAATATTCAGATTTCCCGCCCAACAGTAGCCAATCACAATAATGCCAGCGTCATACATGTGTCATAGCCTATGACCCATAAGCTCTATATAAGCCCTGCCACCGCCATTTTCTGCACATTGCATGTAGAACACAGCTAGTGTAGGGAGAGTGTGAACAGCTTCTAGGGAGAGTTGTGCTCATGCAAATCTTGCAGAAATCCTCTGTAACACCCAAACACTCTTGTGAGAGCTACCAGTATTGTAGTACTAGGTGACTGTAGTGCAGGGAGACAGGCAAGAGCGTTACAGTACCACATAGTACAGTCAGCAATATTTCAGCTCTCCTCAGAGATGAAAGGTAAGTAAGTTCAGGGAGTAGTGACAGTTTTTCCAGCTATTTTTGGGGACACATTTACCCCTGAAGGACAACTTTTTTGCTGTTGCATTGCTGTGTTCACACCAAATAGCACGCACGGTATTGCACAAGTGACACGCAGCCAGCACCGCTTTCATGTGTGGTGACTGGTTTTGCGTAATATTTAGCCTTAAACCTCAGGGCAATTTTTTGGGTGCCATTGTGGTGCTGTGAGTAAAACACAAAGCAGTACTAGGCTGTAGTGCTACCTTCCAAAAAGCACTACCTGCTCCTTGTTCCCCAATATCTGCATCTGAACATCTGCAGCTATGTCAGAAAAAAAACAAATTCTTAAAAAGGCTGTTGTGAAGGGACAGGGACACTGTCAGATCAGCTGTGTTTAAATTGACAGCCACCAGCATGAGCACAGCGCGGCCATGTCTGTTATAGACCTGATGATGCTGTGTGGCCAGCCAATCACTGTAATGCCACAACCACAAAGGCTGTGGCATTACAGTGTGTGGCAGTCAATCCCTGCATGTGGGCTGGCTCTGTAAAGAGCGCCAACATGCAGGGACGGGGAGCCGAGCATCTGTCAGAGCATCTCGGCAGTACTCGGTGCTCACCGAGCATCCAGAGTATTGCGATGCTCGGGTGAGTACCGAGTACCACCGGGCATGCTCGTTCTTTACTAAAGGTAATATATCCTTTGCAAAATTGCAATCTGTGTACCAGGTGTGTTCCTTAGGATGCAGAAAAGCTATGGATGAATAAACATACTCTGACTCCTGTCCTAATGTAGCTCAAGCAACCTTAAAGGATTAGTCTTTCCTTAAAGCGAACCTGTCACCCCCCCCGGGCATCAAAAGCTCTAATAGCCACCTTCTGCAGCACTAAGGCTGCATTCTGAGAAGGTGCCTATAGGCTTTTGATGCCCTTTATAGTATGAAATATTAAGTTAGCTAAATGCTCACTCTAGTGAAGATCGAAGACCGGGAGGCGGGGTTTCACGCTCCTCCGGCCCGCCTCCTCTTGTCAATCATTGTGCGCGCCTGCTGCTGCCTCCCCTCAGTGTGGAAAATGAACGCGCGTCTCCATTCTCCTGTATGGAGCCGCGCATGCGCTGTGCGCCCGGTGTCCAGGAAGTCGACACCGGGCGCACAGCGCATGCGCGGCTCCGTGCATGAGAACGGAGACGCGCGTTCATTTTCCACACTGAGGGGAGACAGCAGCAGGTGCGCACAATGATTGACAAGAGGAGGCGGGCCGGAGGAGCGTGAAACCCCGCCTCCCGGTCTTCGATCTTCACTAGAGTGAGCATTTAGCTAACTTAATATTTCATACTATAAAGGGCATCAAAAGCCTATAGGCACCTTCTCAGAATGCAGCCTTAGTGCTGCAGAAGGTGGCTATTAGAGCTTTTGATGCCCGGGGGGGGTGACAGGTTCGCTTTAAGTAACATAAATGTTAACAAACCAGCTGCTACAGCAGTTTATCCAGAAATTAAGCCTAATACACTTTAGCAATCATCTAATTTTAAAATGTTCTCAGAAACTCCTGGCTTAAGTTCAAATGTGGCCTGCTGACCATTTCATACCAACTTGACATTTATGTGTAGATGTGATTCCTTTCAAATTGAACAAATATGATGTAGCTTAGTGCAGTTGGAAGCTCCATATGTAGACTTTGGCAATTGCTGTGGCCTGACACAGAATACTAATTTAACTATTACCTCTATTTCAGTCTCGGATACTTTTGGTGCAAAATTTTAGTAAGTTGCGTGCACAGATACCCAATGTTTAATTGCAGTTGTTTTTAATTATCTTACCACCCAGGACCAGGGATACACCACACTAACAGAAAGAGAACAGCTGCCAGGTCCCTTCCAAAAGGTGAGTGGTACCGTTAAAGGGAACCAACCAGCAGGTTTTAGGGCTATAAAGTGAAGCCAGTGCCTTAAAAGTGATGGAATACTGAGTGCAATCATTCCTTTACTTCAGTGATTACATGTATGATTGCAGAGAAAACTGTTAAAAACATCATAAAATCTGTGCAGTAAATTTGCATTAGTGCAGCACAGCATCACTATGTGTGGTTGAGTTTCTTTTCTTACTACCCTGTGGGCTCTAAGCATATTTATTGTGGAACCAAACTACATAATATCAATTTATTTATTGTCTAAAAACTCCTGTATGTTTTATATAGTACTCATCGCAGCAGTCTGTTGGCTGTTGGCTGTGCTTAGCAATCAGCGGACCCTGGTGGCCGAAAAGCAACATTATTTACAATAGACACATTTATTAGCAGCACATTGCTACACTGATATGGATAAAGGTATACATATTTTTACCACATTGGTTAGATCTCACACTATGCACTTACTGTGAGCTTATGACAAACCTGTTTCAATACATTATTTGTGTTGTATGACCTGGCTATTTTACATTTAGCTGTTTTCTATGTTGTCTGTGTCACTGTGTTATTTAGTATATTATACTATTTTATATTTAGCAATGGAATATATTGTAGAAAAAGCTTACCGTATTTTCCGGCGTATAAGACGACTGGGCGTATAAGACGACCTCCAACTTTTCCACTTAAAATATGGAGTTTGGGATATACTCGCCGTATAAGACTACCCCCTCTTCTACGGTATGATTCCCACTATGACCCCCACACAGTATAATGGACCCACATATAGAATAATGGCCCCTACATCTCTTCACACTGTATTATGGCCCCCATGCAGCCCTAAAATAGCCCTGCATAAAGTATAGAGGCTCCCTCATACCCCTTCAAGTATTATCATGCTCCCATAAGTATTATAATGGCTTCCATATAGTATAATTGTCTTCATAAATTATAATGCATCATCAAAGTCCTCCATATATTATAATGCACCCCGTAGTACTCCATATAGTGCAATGCACGCCATAGTCCTCTAGATAATATAATGCACCCCATAGTTCTCCATATAGTGCAATGCACCCCCATAGTCCTCCATGTACTTTAAACATGTACTCCATGTACTATAAAGAGTGTAATGTGACAGCGCTGGGGTGGGTGGGAAGGGTGAGTGACACAGAGTGGGGACATACCAGCTCCAGATGGGGCGGTTTAAGAGAGACAGAGATGGGGATGTGCCAATGTCAAGGGTTGGGGGTAGGTGACATGGAGAGGGTTGTGCCAGTAGTGGTGGGGGAGTACAGCCCCCATCAACCCCCAATATTACTCTGCAGCCACACACACACACACAGACATACACACAGTCAGACACAGACACACAGTAAGACACACACACAGTCAGACATACACACAGTCAGACACAGACACACAGTAAGACACACACACACAGACAGTCAGACACACACACAGTCAGACACAGACACACAGTAATACACACACAGTCAGACATACACACAGTCAGACACAGACACACAGTAAAACACAGACACACAGTAAGACACACACACACAAAATCAGTCAGACACACACACACACACACAGTCAGACATACACACAGCCAGACATACACACTGTCACCAGACCCTGCCGGAGCTTACCGCTGCCACCACCGCTGCACGTAGCCGGGCACCGTAGAATCAGGCGGCTGCTGGCGTCTGATTGGCCATGTACTGTACATCCACACAGAGCGGCGCAGATTACCTCCTTACAGGAGATGTACGGTAATGCTGCGGCCAATCAGACACCAGCAGCCGCCTGATTGACTGATGGCTTATTACCGTACATCTATGGAGCCCGGCGGCTAAGTACACGGCGGCGGTGGCAGCGGGAAGATCCGGGGGACATGGACAGCAGAGGCAGGTGAGTATTTTTTGTTTTTTTTTGTGCCTGCACTGCACTGCTCATTTTTTGGGGGGTGGGGGCTTATATTAAGCAGCGTGGGCCCCCTGCAGATGCTGGCAATTTTTTTCTCCACTAGGTACCCGGCGTATAAGACGACCCCCGACTTGGAAGAAGATTTTTAGGGGTTAAAAAGTCGTCTTATACGCCGGAAAATACGGTACTTTTGTCCCATATGCACTACCTTGTTTCACTAGGCATTCTGCTCTTACCATTAAGTGGTGACAGTATGTTATTTTTATTTATTTATTTATATACTTATCATTCTTGTCTATTATTTAGTACTCTTCACTACATCCCATTTACTCATTCACTACCACTATGTAATATAGCTATTTGCCATAGTCTTTGGCCTAGTTCACATCTAATGCAGGTTTGCGTTTTGCTTCATTTGTGTTTCTATGCGTTTATACGGCTAAAAACGCATCCAAAACACATGCATTTTTGCCCCATAGATTTCAATGGAAATACATGTGCATTTTCCAAACCCAAAAACGCATGCGTTTTTTTGCGAACATAGCCAAAAATGTTGGCCAATGCGTCTAGGGCTGCGTTTGCAAACATGCATGCGTTTTTGCGTTTGGAAAATGCACATGCGTTTTTGCATGCTTTTTGCATGCGTTTCCATTGAAATCAATGAGGGCAAAAACGCTTGTGTTTGGATGCGTTTTTAACAGTAAAAACGCATAGAAACGCAAATGAAGCAAACTGCATACCAGGCTTAGATGTGAAAAGGGCCTTTGTCTGACAGATACTTCAGGGAACTAATATACCACTGGATTGTCATTTTCATTTCATTTCCAAGCATACGTAGTTATATCTTTTATCATCTTTGGCATTACTCTAAGACAATGTTGCCCACTATTCCTTATTTGGTTTTTATTCTATATGTGTTTATATTTTGATTTAATAAAGTCATGTTGAAGCTTATGATGTCATATTTATAGGTTTTGAATGTTTGCATTCTAATCTTACATTTTCATCTAAAATAGGATTATTATCAATGTACTACTAGCATGCATCCAAGTTAATGCCTAGTGGATTTGGCGAATAGATGTTCATGTGCTATAAACATAATTGAGTGAATGGTCCATTGTGATTTCTAACAGCTGTTGACTGAAATCACAGATACCAAGTCACAAGTGTGCCAACAAGAATTCTATAGCTTGAAACCATTTGTAGGTTAAGATTACTGTCCAAAGAGAATTAACATCTAAATTGCATATAAACCGTACTTATAAGCAACACAACCCTTTCAACAAATTTAGACTTGTTTTAATATCCTACAATAATAGATTATTATCTTGCCAAAAAACATATAGCTAAGTAAAAATATGGATATAAATATATATACCGGTATATTTTTTTAGTGCATAATCATTAAACATAGGTATACTCCAACAAAACAGACATAGCTGAAGATGGTGAGTGAGTAAAAAAACTAATAAAGGCACCACAGATTCATATCCACATATAAGCGATATATGCATAGTCAAGTATGTCATGGAATAAATAAATAAAAAATTTAAGTATAAATAACACTGGTATACAGTAATTTTGGTTCCAACGATGTCTGAATGATTTTATTTTAACTTTATACTGCTGATTAAGAATATGTTGTTGGTTTTGCCAGATTGGCTCTAGTTGCTAAGATATTTAATGATTAATTTATTATTTAACGTAACATGATTGAAAAGCATTCAGAATTGCAATAATGTTATTATTTTTGTTAAAATTAGTAAGTAGAGATGGGACTAGAAATGTCCTCCTCGCCACCCCTCCTGAGGGAATATGACTCACCCTGTCCGGCAGCAGATCCATGGCAGGACTTGGCTGGTGGTGCAGGCACTGGGGAGTGAGAGCAGTGCAGAGTCAGTGAGGCCATAGATGCTGCGGCATGAGAGGCAGGGGATCAGGGAGTGCAGGTAGACAAACACAGCCTGGAAAATCCCCAGCCCAAGCTGAATACCATATAAGGAAACACTTTATGATTAAACATAGTCTGGTAGATTGCAGTGTGACTGTACTGAAGTGGAAGCTGGACATTCATCACTGAGAGAGCAGTAGATGAGATTACAGGCTGTAAGCAACTGAGACCTCCTGCAGGGAACTGGAGGCTGTCAGTATGCATAAATGATCCCTCCCTTCCCTTGACCCCTGCTAAATGCTAAGAGCTTGGACACAGTGCTGCTACACAGACACAATTCTTCCCACATTCCTCCTACTAGAGATCTAGAAGTGTAATAAACATTAAGTATAAGGAACTTGGAGGACAGATCTGAATCACTTTCAATAAATGCACTCTCAAGCAAAACAGAGCCCCTAATGTGTTTGGTGGTGTGGGAGATGCTGAGGAACTAAAAGTGTTAAGTCCCCACTCTTTCTAACAAAACCCACTTTTTAGCACTCTCCTGCCAAATGGTGGTCATTGATTGTTACTGCACCTTTCAGTCTCAATCACTCGCTCTCAACTACCTCAACAATTAAAATATTAAAATTGACTTCCAGTTCTGGTGCTAGTGATGTAAGTCATGGATGGGGAGAGCTCCCTCACCAATCACCTAGAATCTAGAAATTATTGCCATTGGGTGGCACCAATCTACTCAGCACCACAGAGGTGCACCTGACTGAAGTAGCGTGCCCATGTATGGTCCGATTCCTGTGCCCCAGAGTCAAAAAGTCAACTGCAAGATGGTGAATGGTGGGCAGGAACAGCAGTTTAGTAGGAAAAAATATTACAATGGTTCCCATGCGCACTCAGGACAATGACCCTTTGTCTCCACCCTCCGGGTGTGAATACATAGATACTCCAGCTACCTCACAAATTATGATAATTTCTAAAAGACTGGCAGCAGAGGTAGGAAAACAGACTTACAGAAAATCCCCGGAGATACGATTCAATCCTCCCTCAGCTGCATACAGGGAGAGCTGAACAACCATAAACTAAGATAGATTTGTTAGAGCAAAAAAACAGAAAAATAGAAGAGAACTGCAAAGAAATGACCTTGCAATTAAAGGAAACCCTCACTTAAAATAAAAGACTTGTGAAAGAGATCTACCCCAGTGATTAGGCAAAAACTATAATTGCATAGCGGAAAGAATGCATCGTGTGGGTCCGTTCCCCTATCAGCAGCAACCGGGTTTGGGAAAGAAACCCCCAGACCTCGGCAAGTTATAACAAAGTTTCTTGACTACAATGACAAAAACAACATATTACAGGCCTATAGAAAGAGGTCAAGCCCATAGGAGGCATGACACTACTGCTATTTGAAGATTTCTCTGCGGAGGTGGCAAAGCACAGACAGACATTTAGTAAGATTTTGGTCAGCACTGTTTGAGGCGAAAAAAAAATTTACTCTCCAATAACCGGCAACTCTTAAGATTTTTTGAGAAAATGAAGATGTGATTTCAATGCAACACTTCAAGAAGCAGAACGCGACTTGGAGAACATCCTAAGTTCATCAAGCACAACCAGATGGGAGATAAGATCACAAGATGACAGAAGACGAGAAGCTGACCATCTGCATGCCACACCAAGACCCCAGAGACAATTAGGCAAAAGCAACCAATTCCCAACCTGATTTGGGAAAGAATATTGAACATTCCCTGTACAACAGGTTTGGTTGAGTTTCCCTTCACGCTCTGTGGTCCGGATAGTCTGCGTGGATAATAATGTGTCCTCCTTTTTCAGGTTATATATGGGACAGGATAAAATATATTTAAATAGCAGACTTGATGGCTAATATAGATGATGTCAGGGATAGGTGGAAGTATTGGTGATGAGCCAATGGGACCGTCTGTGGGAATGCTGGAGGGATTCCCCCTTAGTGTGATGTAAACAGCGGGATTTGTTCATGTTGATAATGACACCTATACTCTCTTGATTTGAGAGGCACCCCATGGTCTCTGTGCATGGGATATAGATCCTGGACAAGCAAATCACATCATAAGCTCTGACCCTCTTGAATGGGGGAGATAAATAAAAGCATATATTATTTGGTAAAAATGCATGTTAGATTTTCAGAATATGTCAACACATTACGAGCATGGTGGAGTGAATATGAAAGTGATAACACACAACATGAGTGACATCCAGATCGTTTCTGGAGCACATCAAAAGTAGTGTTAAGAGGCAAAATAATTATGCATATGGCCAACCTTACGAAAAGAAAAGCAGAAGGGTATGCTACCTCAAACTCAACACTCAGAACTCTGTACACTCAGTTCTTACAGAACCTTACCCCCAAACTTGGAAAAGTGGAAGGTGGCTAGGAGTGAATTTGAAAACTGAATTCATAAAAGGGATCAAATGTATCGCTCCTAGAGAGAAGCAGAGCTGTTTAAATATAGTAATAAGGCAGGCAAAATCCTGGTGAGATTAGCTACAGGCCAAATCCAATGGCCCACGGTAACCAGACTGAAAGATAGTGATGGAAAAATGCTCAACAAACTCAAAGAAATTAATGGCATACTTTGTAAATTCTATCAAACATATGACAAAAATCCAGTCAGCATGGAGGAAGTTCTTTCCTAGACAAAATAAACCTCCAATAGCTTTACTTTTGGGAAGAGACATACTACAAGTCCATAAAACTAGATGACACATTAATGACTTCCAGAATGCCTCATACACATAGAGGTTCAACCTAGGATGGGTCATTATAGGAGATATCTGTCTAGAAGAATCACACAAGTCAACCTCAGTCCACAGCATGCTCACCAGCACACTAGAAAGTGGAAGCCCATCTCTCTTCCAACTGTCAGCATGATTCCCTGGAAATGGAATTCCCCTGCCTTGCCCTTTTGCAGACCCTTCCTAGTAAGAACACACTTACACTTATGATGATGAGCAAGACCACATAGGGCATTTTTGTGAATTCATTGGAGCTCCCTCCATTGGTTGTTGCTGGTGATGCAGCTGACTGTGTGGGCTTCACAGATGATGGTGATGATTGGCAATCTGGTTCTTGGAGCATATAATGGTGTGAAGTGGATCAATCCTGACCAGTTGTCTTTGGTTCCTGGAGGAGTTCACATATCTCTTGTTTCTTCTGCTCTGTGGAATTCTTTGCAAGCTAAGTGGATGGTTTTTGATATTTTGTGGTACACTTTTGTGTGTTAAGGTTCTGCTTATGTTTTGTCTTATTCTGAATTGTGGGTTTACAATTTAGTCTGTATATTTGTTTATCTGCTGTCAGATAGGACATTTTCCTCCTAGGAATTTTACCATTCACTATTATCTGTTATTTCCAGTTCTGCTGGCATTTGATTTATAGAAGTCTGCAGATATAGAGGGTGCCAAGTTGTAGTGACTCAGGGTAATTTTTGTACTATCTGTTGTTGATGTTTTTTTTATAGTGTTTTATACTGACTGCAACAGTATTCTATCCTGTCTTTCCTATATAGCTAGTTTGGCCTCTTTTGCTAAACCTTTTACTCTGCCTGTGTTTGTTTTTCTTTCTCTTGTTTCCCAGTTAATATCTGTGGGGGCTTGCTATTCTTTTGGGGTTCTGCTCTGAGGCAAGATAGCTTTTCCTACATCCATCTTTAGGAGCAGTTAGTTCTTTGGCTGGGCAGAGGTGTCTAGGTCTGGTTAGGTACATCCCACGGCTACTTCTAGTTGCGATGTGTAGTCAGGTATTGCGGTCAGTATAGCCACCAACGACTTCTGTGGAATCTGAATGTTACTCCTGAGTCATCGGTTCATAACAGGGCATACAGTTTTCCACAGCACAAAGGAAGATAACAAGGCAGCGATGTCCATAGAAAATAGAATGTTCTTGGATATCATAGATGAAGAAATAGTAAAGGATAAGTCGGACAGTACAGTTGGGTTGCACGTCTGCTATTTGAACCCCATAGAGGACGCCTGCCTAACAGCCAAGAACCAACAGAAGCCTTTACCTCTGAAGACTTCCCCAGTGATTTAAATGACTTGGACCTCAGCATCGACTCTCTTCCCTTGGAGCATAGCCTAGATTTGCTCTAGGATTTAAAGTTAGATGTGCTCACCTTCCATACCAGCAAGGAAGTCAATACCTTCATGTGTAGAGATGCCTTTCCTTTTGCAAACAGTGTGTACAATCCCTTGGGATTCATAGCTCTTCTAGCCATCCAAGATAACATGATGTCATGGGACTTCACCCAAGAGATGTCCGATTGGGAATGACTCTTAGGTAAATGACTCATGCTCTTGCACCAAAACTAGAAGTCAGTGAGAGAGACCTCTACAGATGGTAAAGAGAACAAATACAAAGACTCTCCAATGTTTTCTGGGACAGATGGAGAAAATGGTACCTCTCCACCCTACAATCCAGAACAAAGTGGCCGAAAGACTGGCCAAACATCAAACCTCATGATGTCATACTCGTGAAAGACAGCCAGTTGCAACAAAATGAGTGGCCACTCGACCTTGTCACCCAAACCTTCCCAAACAAGTATGGAAAAGTACACAAAGTCAAACTCAAAGTGTGTAAGTTTGGGGAATGTGAACTACTCCTCAAGCCATTAATAGAACTTGTGTTGCTACTTTCACCAAAAGTACCTAATAGTGGCATCTGTTGAAACCAGGCGGGGTGTGTTCTGCCCATTTAGGCTCAGTAGGTGAAAGCAGCTCTAATTTGACACTTTACACAATCGGTGAGACATTATATGTTATCTTGTTATGTGTTTAAATGGGTTTAGCACAGTCTGGCATTATTTCTGCACATTCAGGTATCTTCTTGTGTTATGTAGGACTGCCCCTCTCCTCCACTGTGAATTCAAAAGCCATTTTCAAATCACTACCATATACAATTTATGCAGGCAACCATGTGTTCTCTTGCAGGCTTTTCTCTCCTGTGAAATCACAGCTACCAATGCCAAGTCAATCCGGTGAGAATCTAACTACTGTGTGAATGCTAATAACCTAGAGCCTACTTAGAATACCCAGTTTCCCCTAAAATAAGACACTCACTTAGGCTAGGGTCACACTTGCATACGTTTTTTAAGGTGCTTTTTTCCAGTGTGCGTTTTTGGGCTGCGTTTTTGCTGATAGGTTTGGGGCACCCTTTAAAAACACATGCAAAAACACATGGTACCATTTAGTGCCATACAAAAACGCATGTGTTTTCCATAGGGCCCTATGTTAAAAAAAATGCATGCATTTTTGAAAAAGCCCAAAAAACGCATCCAAAAAATGCATGGCACTTTAGACATGCATTTTGGCATTGGGGCATGCCTTTTTAACATTATAGGTCTATGGATGCATTTTTCCATGAGTTTTTCACATGTGTGAAATCTGCATGGAAAATCTTCAAGTGTGACCCTAGCCTTATCTAAATTTTTGCGCCAACAAATACACTATGTCTTATTTTCAGGGGATGTCTTATTTTTCCATCATCCCCCTCCAAGCCCCAATATTCCCATGCAGTTCCCAATAACTCTCTGTTAAACAATAAATAGCGAACTACAGAACCTACAGTCTGTTTATTTGCAATGCAGAAAAGGTTTAGCTATATGCTCGAATTTACAGCACATACAACGTGAATGAAGGCAGAACAGTATCCACTCTCCAAAAATGTATTGCTTAGTTTTTTCTCTTGCTCTTGGTAACTTATCGTTATGGCAAAACGCCTGATTCTTATCAGCGGTTAGTGGATGGAGGAATGACAGACACTAGTCATAGGTTTCCATATCAGAATATTCCTAAAGAGGCGACACCCCCAATAGGTTTATTTATAGGCATATACAGTGAATATAACTTCAAATTCATTGGTCACACTCAGTTGTGTACTACAAAATCATTGGTTCTTCATGATGTCTCTAATACTTTCAAGAATTAGCAGGGTGGATGAGGTACACAGAAAGTCCCCAAAAACCCCAGGCTTATCTTATCTTGACCAGATTGTGTTATTGAGGGTTATGATCAAATCATGCTTGCATGTTCTTACTCAAAAACAACGTACATAAGACCTAGTGGACGCCATCTTCAATTTCATCTCAGAAGTCTAAAATGGAGACTTCAGTAAATCAAACAATTACTTAGTAAATGAAACAATTATTCACAATGTCAGGTAATTGCCCTGACACTTACCTCATCCAAACAATTCCTTCTACAGATCCATGTCTGTTTATTTGGGATACAGCCAAAAAAACTGAAAGAGATGATGCTTCATAGGGTGTTACCCATAAAACAAGTCAAGCAAAAATAAGTTGGGATTGCTCACCTTCAATGGCTGTGAGGGTCACAACCACTTTCACAGCCTGTGATATCATCCTGATATCCAAGCAACAATGGTCTCTAGCAGTCTTTCACAAATTGATAGCACCCAGATTTAAAGAGAAAATGGAATTGCGACCGCACTACCATCCAATCCACCAGTAGTCAGTGATAAAAATTCATGATTGTGATAGTGCGGTCACAATTCCATTTTCTCTTTTAATCTGGATTCTCTTTGGGATACAGAGAAGGTTTAGCGGTATGCTGGAATTTGCATTGCACACAACGCAAATGAAGGCAAAACAGTATCCTCTCTCCAAAAACCTATTGCTTAGTATTTTTTCTTACTCCTATTAACTTACCTCATCCAAACAATTACTTTCTGTCTGCAAAAATTGCCCATATGGGATATTCCAAAGAAGATGTGCAGGATGAGATGTTGATGAATGCAAGATGGTATTTGCTGATGTCGCTTTACAATAAATATCTTTCTTCAATCAACCCTTTTCTTCCACCTTCTTGACAACCAAGAAGTCAATTTAATGTGGACTTATTTTATGTGAAAACTTGATTTTTTTGTCATCATTGTTCAAGGAGATCATGAATTTTTGAAGATTAATGGTTGACCCCTGCCAAGTCATCAAAACATCGTCTATATAACTAACCTAAAATTGGACATTATGAATTAGAGGGACTGGGTAAGTAAAGAAAATATACTTCCCCCACAGCCCCACGAACTAGTTTGCATATGAGGGTGTGCAAGCCACCTCCATTGCAGTGCACTAAAGCTGTAGGTAGCAAGACTCTTTCAATAAGAAGAGGTTGTGGGTTAAGATGAAAGTAAGTAACTCCAAGATGAAATCCCTTCTGTCTGCATCAATGTTATTCATAATCAAAAATGTCCTTACCACTTTCAAGCTATGTTCATGGTTGATGAAAATATACAATGATTCTACATCATATGTAACTAATAACATATTGGCCTCCAAGTGTATGTCATCAGGTTTTTTCAAAACATCAACCAGTGTTTTTCATATAGGAAAATAGATCTCCCACAAATGATTTCAGGCAGTGGTCAAGATATTTGCATACATTCTCACAAATGATGTTTTTACCTGAAACTATTGGTTATGCAGGTGGATTTATTGTGTCCTTATGTATCTTCAGTAGAAGATATATGGTAGCCACAGTAGGGTCCTTGATAACCAATCCATCGTCTTACTTCTTGGTAAGAATACCTTTTTCTTAGAAAAAAGAAAGTGAAAAAACGGGCACTGGTTCCAGGTTTGGGCTAATCAGCTCCTCAATGAGGACTGCAACAATTAGGCTTCGGTGATGCTCTGCTGTAGCACAAGTCCATTATGTATAAAAAAGGAAAACGAGCAGCACTCACCAAGTTACTGTATGTGATGTTTATTCCATCACAGGGTTACAGGTGCAGGGAGGGAAGGGGTACAGGGTCTGACCCTGCACCCCTTCCCTCCCTGCACCTGTAACCCTGTGATGGATTAAAAATCACATACAGCAACTTGGTGAGTGCTGCTTGTTTTCCTTTTTCATACAATACTTTTTTCTTGTGCCCTTTCCAAAATGTCTACTTGTGTTCTAAATTGTAATAGATGGTTTAATATGAGTTTCTTATAACATGTAATATCACAAAGTTGTTTGAACATTTCCCATTCATACATATTGTAATACATTTCCGGGGGCCTTTTGTATTTTTTTTGTGCTTCACTTTAACATATGGGTGTGGTTTTTGTTATGGTTTGAGAGGATACTGTTTTCTCTCTGTATTCACTGCTTCAATAAGGCAGACACAATTTTAACTTCTTTTACCTGATTATTAACTATATACTGCAGATATACAGTGCCTTGTGAAAGTATTTGGCCCCCTTGAACTTTTCAACCTTTTGTCACATTTCAGACTTCAAACATTAAGATATAAATTCTAATTTTTTGTGAAGAATCAACAACAAGTGGGACACAATTGTGGTGCCCCTGCGGCTAGGCACCACAGAGTGGTATTGCATTTATTATCTATATGTAATATTATTGTAAGTTGCTGGGTTAGGATTTAAATCTTATGGAGTCTATTTTTACACTCACTTAGGACCGCACCACTTAGAATAGGGAGAACTGGTAATATAGTAGGTTCCACAGTGTGGGGGCGGAGCTTAGGATTGAGTTAGAGTGACACTTGACAGTTTACCTCAGATGGTGCTGGGAAGGCAGACAGAGTGGTCAGACCTGGCAGCCCCGCTGAGTGGAGGGTACCCATCTTTATGTGGGGACCCAGGACAGAAGTCAATGGGCCAGGGCTGGTAGGAGCCAGCTGGTCATGTTGAGGGGACACCGGTGACATGGACAACCGAGGCAGCCAGGAGTTCATCCCTGACTGCAAAGTCGACGAGCTGCAGGCCCAACAGGACCGGGTTGCTGACAGCGCCACAAGGTACCTCTCCCCTCAGGACTGAAAACTGGTTCAGGACACTAGAAGAAACTAAAAGGGAAAGACATATACTGCGGTGCTGGAAGGGAGCCTTTTTTCTCTCTTTTCCGGGTGGCCTTATCCAGACCGGGTAGTGCACAGACCTTGTCTTCTTGATACAGACCGTAGGACTGGCGGGGGAGCTCTGCAAGAGTGGTAAAAGACTGAAAGATCTAGAGAAAGAAAGTAGTAAACCCTGAAAGACAAAGAGAGGACATCTAGAGACTTCATAAGAGAAACCCTGAGTTGGCAACAACACCCTAAAACCAAACTGTACCATGCTTTGTTATGCCATCAGCCGATACCGAGTAAAACAGAGTTAAATAACCCCTTTAACCTCCACCGTTTACCATCAACATCTGGTATAATTGATCGCCAGGGCACGGCACCGGGATCCCGACCATCTGTGACTCCCCACACAGTAGCCCCGGTGTCCGAGTCCCTCATCCACCCTAGCTCTGGTTGAATCCCAATCGTGAAGTGGAATGAAATTTATTGTATAATTTAATCTTTTTTTAAAAAATGAAAAAAAACTGAAAAGTGGGGCATGCAATATTATTCGCCCCCTTTACTTTCAATGCAGCAAACTCACTCCAGAAGTTCAGTGCGGATCTCTGAATGATCCAATGTTGTCCTAAATGATTGGTAATGATAAATAGAATCCACATGTGTGTAATCAAGTCTCCGTATAAATGCACCTGCGCTGTGATAGTCTCAGGGTTCTGTTTTAAGTGCAGAGAGCATCATGAAGACCAAGGCACACACCAGACAGGTCCAAGAAACTGTTGTTGCAAAGTCTAAAGCTGAATTTGGATACAAAAAAATTTCCCAAGTGTTAAACATCTCAAGGAGCGCTGTGCAAGCAATCATATTGAAATGGAAGGAGTATCAGACCACTGCAAATCTACCAAGATCCAACCGTCCCTCAAAACTTTCATCTCGAACAAGGAGAAGACTGATCAGAGATGTAGCCAAAAGGCCCATGATCACTCTGGATGAACTTCAGAGATCTACAGCTGAGGTGGGAGAGTCTGTGCATAGGACAACAATCAGTCATACACTGCACAAATCTGACCTTTATGGAAGCGTGGCAAGAAGAAAGCCATTTCTCAAAGATATCCATAAAAAGTCTTGTTTGAAGATCGCCACAAGCCACCTGGGAGACATACCAAACTTGTGGAATAAGGTGGTCTGGTCAGATGAAACCAAAATCAAACTTTTTGGCCACAATGCAAAGCGATATGTTTGGCGTAAAAGCAACACAGCTCATCACCCTCAAAACACCATCCCCACTGTCAAACATTGTGGTGGCAGCATCATGGTGTGGGCCTGCATTTTTTTAGCAGGGACAGGGAAGATGGTTAAAATTCATAGGAAGATAAATGGAGCCAAATACAGGACCATTCTGGTAGAAAACCTGTTGGAGTCTGCAAAAGACCTGAGACTGGGACGTAGATTTATCTTCCAACAAGACAATGATCCCAAACATAACACAAATTCAACAATGGAATGGTTCAAAAATAAATGTATCCAGGTGTTAGAATGGCCAAGTCACAGTCCAGACCTGAATCCAATTAAGAATCTCTGGAAGGAGCTGAAAACTGCTGTTCACAAACGCTCTCCATCCAACCTCACTGAGCTCGAGCTGTTTTGTATGGAAGAATAGGCAAGAATATCAGTCTTTCGATGTGCAAAACTGATAGAGATATACCCCAAGCGACTTCCAGCTGTAATGGCAGCAAAAGGTGGAGCTACAAAGTATTAACTAAAGGGGGCCGAATAATATTGCACGCCACACTTTTCAGTTTTTTATTTGTTAAAAAAGTTTAAAATATCCAATAAATTTCGTTCCACTTCACAATTGTGTCCCACTTGTTGTTGATTCTTCACAAAAAAAAATTAGAATATACTGTATATAATGATCCTTCTTTTATTGGATGATTTGATCATGTCACTGTACAGTATATGACTGGAATTAGCACAATAATTATTTTGTTTCTTAAGCAGTGACTAATGTCTTTGTATGAAATTCATCTGGCCCTACAATGGTGCAAAATTTTGATTATGTGGCTTTTAATATATCCTGAATAAACCTACATCTTTAGAGGAATCATTTCCTGGATATGTTTACTTTTTTTTGTCTAGGTAAAATTATGCTCCATATTTTTCATACGTTTGCTCCTGAGTCCGGCAGTACAGCATATATGGTCATATTCTTCTGTTTGGACACAAAGCATGATTGAATATTTGTAGAGACCCTTAGGTATTATCACTGTGGAAATTGCCAAGAAATTACAAAACTTTGGAAACTACACACCCAAAATATTCACCAAATATAATGTATATTGAGCATTTGAGCATGAACATTGCAAAGAGCAAATTATTTTTTTCCATCAATATGCTATTTCAATGAACAATAACATGTTGTTCTCACTTTGTATAACTATCAAAAAAAAACATTTTTTCTATGTCCTGTTTTCTCTTTTGAAAACCATCCTGTGTCCCTAATTTTTTGTCTGAACATATGACAAGTCTCAGAAATGAAAAAGCACCATGTGCATTTACAGCCTAAATTGTTGACTCATACAACACGGGCCGACAATTTCAGAGGATCTCCAGCAAAAAAATTTAATAAATCACAGAAAGGTAACTCCATTCTGAAAACATAAAAAACCCTAAGGGTACCTTTACACGCGGCAACTTTTCTAGGAATTTCACTGGCAACTTACTGGATGCAGTGAAATCATGGAGACATTGTTCCATTTGTACACAGCAACAAGATAGAACAATGTGTCCATGATTTCACTGCAACCAGTAAGTTGCCAGTGAAATTCCTAGAAAAGTTGCCGCATGTAAAGGTACCTTTAGGCATTTATAACTGGAGTAGTGAGCATTTTGACCGAAGAAGTATTTTAAAAAATTTGTACAAAATTATTATTATTATTATTATTATTATTATTAATTATAGTATAATTTATTCCTTGGTGCTTTACATGAGAAAAGGGGTCAGCATAATAAAAATAAGTACAATTCTTATGAACAATACTTACATAGGTACAGTAGAAGAGAGGACCCTGTCCGTGAGGGCTCATAGTCTACAAGGGATGGGTGGTGATACGGTAGATGAAAAGAGAGGACCCTTCCTGTGTGGGCTCACAGTCTACAATGGATGAGTGAGGACACAGTAGGTGAGGGTAGAGCTGGTTGTGCAGTGGTATAATGGACGGAGGGTTACTGCAGGTTTTAGGCTTGTTGGAAAATGTAGCTTTAGAGAAGGATGGCTCACGGATAAGTAAGTGCTCAGAACTAATATCCAATAATATAAGTGTAGAATTCTGGCACACCAAAAAATGAAAAACAGGACTCTTGAGATTCCAATTAGGTCACACTTTTATTTTGGGAATGGTTCAACATGCAAAAAGTTGTACAACATATAACAACGTTTCGACCACACAGTCTTCTTCAGGTTATTATAGCTATCAAGAAACAGAAAACATCCAAATCAAAAATGTTTACAGAAACATGTATATTTTTTAACACAAGCATAATTCATCCCTTATCCATAAAAGTGTGATCAGCTACCTATACGTGAATATACACATCATGCAAGCATTACACAATGCTTATAATTGAAACAATGTGTTATCATGCAGTACCACCTGTACTGTTTATATCTAGAATCAAAACATGAAAAAATAATAACATATGTTAGTAATGTTATATATCTCCGTAGAAGAGAACAACATCTGTGTATCTTTTAGTATATATAACTATTTATTTTACTTATAGGTACTATCACTCTTGTGTCACTTTTACAGACACAAGTATTTAATAAAAGAATACAGAATCTGAGTAAACACGGAAACAATGATTACCAGTGGATATATAGTGTCATTTAGTCTAATAGACAAGTGATTATGAAGAACCAAAAATGATCAAAATACCTGCTCCGTCTGGTTCGGGTAGCCCATAGATTTTTAGGGGGCTGGAATGTATTAAAGACTGCCCTACTGTCAAAAAAGGGGGATTGTACATTTTAATCAATACCTCTATAAACCATACACTATAAGAAAACCATGATTGAATGGAACTATAATGTCTATTGAGCTATTACCTGTACAAACAAATTGCACATACTTAGGTGGACCCACGTAGCCCTATCTGGGCTGAACCACTGACCAATATATGAAAGCTGAAAAATCATATGGAAATATAAGAGAAATTAGTGCCAACACCACTTATCAAGCCTCTATGTACCAGTAAAATAAACAATATAAGCGCTAATGAAACGCATAAGCGATGTACCTCACAATCCAAGTATATCCAGAAACCTTAATACAAAGAGGAGAAACAATATGCTGTAAGTATATACACTCTCTAAAAGCACCATTGCTACAAATGAGTAAAAAATCAAAAGTCAGTACTCACTGGTGGGGAACATGTGTCTTGCTACAATGGCTGCAGGTGCCATATGAACGAGAACGCCGACTTATAAACACGTGTGGTGGTGTGTATTGGGTGGCGCTTTCTGTTTCCTGTATTTGGAACGCAGGAAGCGGCGTCAGTTGGAACGCAAGCCCAATTCCGTGTAATACCGCCGTAAAGCGTATAAACCATGCATGTGCAGTGGTTACAGAGGGAAAAGAAAGCGGTGATGCCGCTGGTGATTGTTAAGATCTGTCTTATCTGAAAAAAATGGGTCAATACGCCGGTGGAAAGAAAAAGACAAGAATCAGTACAACCTATATGTATATGGATGACATATAAAAGAGATAATAAAAAGATTACATGGGATACTTTATACAATGTAGCACTGAAGCCTTTTATGTCTCTCTGATATTGACAATAAGCAATCTTAGTACACAAAACAGCCCCCCAATGATTATCAAGTACATACCAGTGTCATGAATTATATCCTATTAACAGACACTAATATACAGCCCAGCAAATTATCACAATGCTATAGAGATTTCACATATTTTAGCATACAACTTCGTACTCCCGTTTTAAGCCATAGGGCTCTAGGGTTTGTATTTGGTGTATCCAATACGCCTTCCTTTCCTTTAATATACGCAGACAATTTCCCCTTCGTCTAGCTATCGGGACATGTTCTATTACCAAAAATTTTAACTTGGAAATATTATGACCCCTTGAAATAAAATGAAAGGGGATCGGTAATAGCATATTTTTACAGCGTATGGTAGACTTATGCTTACTTATGCGGTCCCGGATATGCTGGGTAGTCTCCCCAACGTATCCGAGACCGCACGGGCACTTGATCAAGTAGACCACATACGACGAGTTACAAGTAAAGTAATCCCTAATTGGGATGAGAAAAATAATTCCCCTTAATCACATGCGAACATTGCATGCATCCCAGACATGGAAAAGTACCGTGCCTGGGAGTGCTCAGAAACCTTTGAGAAATACTTGGTTTAGCACTGCCCAAGTCAGCCTTTACTAATTTGTCCCTTAAATTGTTTCGGCGTTTATAACAAAATAGAGGAATTTCCACAAACTCAGAAAATTAAATAACATTTGTAAAAAGCAAATCAAGGCAGCAAAGATTGAGACAGAGAGACTCATTGCCAGAGAAAGTAAAAAGAATCCCAAAATATTTTTTAACTACATAAATAGTAAGAAACTAAAAAATGATGGTGTTGGCCCCTTTAAAAATAGTCTGGGTGAAATGGTGGATGAGGATGAGGAAAAAGCAAATATGCTAAATGACTTTTTTTCAACAGTATTTACACAAGAAAATCCCATGACAGACAATATGATCAGTGATAACAAAAATTCTCAATTAAACATCACCTGCTTAACCCAAGAGGAAGTACGGCATCGTCTAAAAATCACTAAAATTGACAAATCCCCGGGCCCAGATGGGATACACCCCAGAGTGCTGCAGGAATTAAGTACTGTCATAGATAGACCATTATTTTTAATATTTAAAGATTCCATAATAACAGGGTCTGTACCACAGGACTGGCGTATAGCAAATGTGGTGCCAATATTCAAAAAGGGGACAAAAACTGAACTTGGAAATTATAGGCCAGTAAGCTTAACCTCTACTGTGGGTAAAATCCTAGAGGGTTTTCTAAGAGATGCTATACTGGAGTATCTGAAGAAAAATAACCTCATGACCCATTATCAACATGGTTTTACGAGGGACCGTTCCTGTCAAACTAATCTAATAAGCTTCTATGAAGAAGTAAGTTCTGGACTGGACCAAGGAAATGCAGTGGATGTGGTGTATATGGACTTTTCAAAAGCTTTTGATACGGTGCCACACAAAAGGTTGATACATAAAATGAGGGCAATGGGGATAGGGGAAAATATGTGTAAGTGGGTTAAGAACTGGCTTAGTGATAGGAAACAAAGGGTGGTTATTAATGGAACACACTCAGAATGGGTCACAGTTAACAGTGGGGTACCACAGGGGTCAGTGTTGGGCCCGCTTCTATTTAATATATTTATTAATGACCTTGTAGGGGGCATACGGAGTAGAATCTCAATATTTGCAGATGACACTAAACTCTGCAGGGTAATCAATACAGAGGAGGACAATTTTATATTACAGGAGGATTTATGTAAACTAGAAGCTTGGGCTGCTAAATGGCAAATGCGCTTTAATGGGGATAAATGTAAAGTCATGCACTTGGGCAGAGGAAACAAAAGGTATAATTATGTGCTTAATTGTAAAACACTGGGCAAAACTGTCACTGAAAAAGACCTGGGTGTATGGGTAGATGACAAACTCACATTTAGTGGCCAGTGTCAGGCAGCTGCTGCAAAGGCAAATAAAATAATGGGATGTATTAAAAGAGGCATAGATGCTCATGAGGAGAACATAATTTTACCTCTATACAAGTCACTAGTGCGACCACACTTAGAATACTGTGTACAATTCTGGTCTCCGGTGTATAAGAAAGACATAGCTGAACTAGAGCGGGTCCAGAGAAGAGTGACAAAAGTTATTAGAGGACTAAGGGGTCTGCAATACCAAGACAGGTTATTAAACTTGGGGTTATTTAGCTTGGAAAAACGAAGGCTTAGGGGTGATCTTATAATAATGTATAAATATATGAGGGGGCAGTACAGAGACCTTTCTAATGATCTCTTTACTCTTAGGCCTGAGACTGGGACAAGGGGGCATCCTCTACGTCTGGAGGGAAGAAGGTTTAATCATAATCACAGACGCGGATTCTTTACTGTAAGAGCAGTGAGACTATGGAACTCTCTGCCACATGATGTTGTAATGAGTGAGTCACTACTAACATTTAAGAAGGGCCTGGATGCCCTTCTTGAAAACTATAATATTACCAGTTATATATACTAGATTCTTTGATAGGGCGTTGATCCTGGGAATTAGTCTGATTGCTGTATCTGGAGTCAGGAAGGAATTTTTTCCCCCAATGTGGAGCTTAGTGTTGCCACATGGGTTTTTTTTTGCCTTCCTCTGGATCAACATGTTAGGCTATGGATTGAACTAGATGGACTTAAAGTCTTCCTTCAACCTTAAAAACTATGTTACTATGTTACTATGTTAATAGTGGGATATGATTTACACTGTGTTCCAAATTATTATGCAAATGGTTTTTTTTCTGATTCTCCTAAATGGTCAGTGCAAATGACAGTCAGTGTAATAAAAGTCATCACCCGTTAGAGTATACATCGAATTTTATTGAAGAAATCTCCCAATGTTAACAGTATGATCTTAAAAATTTAAAAAACTCTAAATGCACTGTTCCAAATTATTAGGCACAGTAGTGTTTCTAAACATTTGATATGTTTTAAAGAACTGAAAATGCTCATTTGTTTGAATTTGCAGCATTAGGAGGTCATATTCACTGAAATAAAAAGCTATTTAACTCCAAAACATCCTAACAGGCCAAGTTACATGTTAACATAGGAACCCTTCTTTGATATCACCTTCACAATTCTTGCATCCATTGAACTTGTGAGTTTCTGGAGAATTTCTGCTTGAATTTCTTTGCATGATGTCAGAATAGCCTCCCAGAGCTGCTGTTTTGATGTGAACTGCCTCCCACCCTCATAGATCTTTTGCTTGATCATACTCCAAAGGTTCTCTATAGGGTTGAGGTCAGGGGAAGATGGTGGCAACACCATGACTTTATCTCCTTTTATGCCCATAGTAGCCAATGGCACAGAGGTATTCTTTGCAGCACGAGATGGTGCATTGTCATGCATGAAGATGATTTTGCTCCTGAAGGCACATTTGTGCTTTTTGTACCATGGAAGAATGTTCTCAGTCAGAAACTCAATATACTTTGCAGAGATAATTTTCACACCTTCTGGAACCTTAAAGGGGCCTACCAGCTGTTTCCCCATGATTCCAAACCAAAACATGACTCCTCCGCCTCCTTGCTGACATTGCAGCCTTGTTGTAACATGGTGGCCATCCACCAACCATCCACTACTCCATCCTTCTGGACCATCCAGGGTTGCCCAGCACTCATCTGTAAACAAGACTGTTTGAAAATTAGTCTTCATGTATGTCTGGGCCCATTACAACCGTTTCTGCTTGTGAGCACTGTTTAGGGGTGGCCGAACAGTAGGTTTATGCACCACAGCAAGCCTTTGAAAGATCCTACACCTTGAGGTTTGAGCGACTCCAGAGGCACCCTCAGCTTTAAATATCTATTTGCTGGTTTGTAAAGCTTTTTTAGCAGCTACTCTTTTAATCCGATGAACTTACCTGGCAGAAATCTTCCTCATTCTGCCTTTATCTGCACGAACACGTCTGTGCTCAGAATCAGCAACAAATCTCGTCACAGTATGATGAGCACGCTTATGTTTTCATGCAATATCTAATGTTTTCATCCCTTGTCCAAGGCATTGTGCTATTTGTTGCTTTTGGCAACAGAGAGATCCTTTTTTTTTCCCATTTTACTTAAAAACTGTGGCTGCGTAATATTGTGGAACACCCAGTTTTCCTTTTATTGGGCTCACCTGCCAAACTAATTATCACAGATATCTGAGATTGATTTCAATGATCCAAAGAACTCTAAGAAACAATACCATCAATGGGTTTCATTGAAAAACAAAAAAAACCTATGACACATAAAACCAGTTTGCATAATAATTTGGAACATGAATTATATATATATATATATATATATATATATACTCATTTGATTTGATGATGATGGCACTGTGGCATTAACACAACCTCAAAGATGACTCATTTATTTTGTTTGTTCAAGCATTACATTGAAAGAAGCGCATTATAAAAACATGCATCCACATAGGATAAAAACCAACAATCAGCATTTGTAATATAAATGAGTTCTTTGAATGTACAGTGTAATACCTAGAAGATTTAGAAACAAATTATCTTTTGAGACTTCTGTAATGTTCCATTGCAAAAAATACTGTTTATTTAAAAAAATATATCTTATCTCATTGACTTTTCATGTCCAATTTTCTGCTGTATATTATTCTTACATAATCCGTTCAATACTATAAATGGAAGTTGAAGTCATGCAAAACTTACAATTCTCTGGTGCTTAGTTGACCTTAAAAAAAGCTATAATGTGATCTGTAACCCATCTAAATATTATAAGCATGATACTGCTGCTTAACCCTCTAAAAAAATCAACTTGTAACTATTTTGCTCTGACTGAAAGTCAGATTGTGGGATTACCATTGAGGCCAAATTAGAAAATTGGCCCGTTCAGACCATAAACATTCAGAGAAAAGAATGCACACCTCTCATAAGCGTATTAATTCCGTTTGTTCCTCTGAGGGTATGTCTCTTTACATACAAAATGCAATTTCTTTTGAATATTTCCACTCGGTGTCCCTTCTCACAAACATGTTATGAGATTTTTAGCTACTATATCTCACAGTGTACTACCATAACATATATAGTTGCTCAATACAATGTCTATTAAAAAGGAAACATTAGACCAAATATGAAACTTTAAGTAAAATATAATATGAGAATAATAAATTATGCAGAATGGTTAACACTAAAATACATGTTGACTTTTAGAAAACTAAAAACTTTCTATATCACGCAAAACAGATGCCAGCAAAACATTTATCTTAGTCATTTATTTGTAATAGTTACTATAGATTAACAAATTGATTCAAATTGAATAAGGCTTTTTTTGAATGTGAACTGAGAGATCACAGAATCTGTGTGCTGACGGCCTGACCTCAGCACTGTCCCTGCCTGAGGTAACCTGGGACTCTGAGCAGCTGTAGTTTAAAGGGATCCTGTCACCCCCAAACGCCTCATAAGCTATTAAAAGATGTCCCTAGAGCATATTAACACTTATCCTACACTCCTTTTTGGTCATAAATGCATGTAGTGAAAATGTAGATAAACTTTATTAAACTCACTCATTAGCGATGTTAATGAGAGGCTAGTGTATTCATAGTCACCCAGGCAGGCTCTCCCTCTTCATAATATCATGCCTTAAAAGGCGTCATCTTGAATGCAGATTCAAATGCGTGCCTCCCCACTCTACTCTGTGTCGGCGGGGCTGCAGTGCGGCTGTATGACGCGAATCGCGTCATTTCCGGCTTCGGGTGACGTATGTACACCCGCGCCGCTCTGTTATGCCTCCAGCACGCATGCGCAGTGCGGGGCTTGAAGCTAACAGAGCTGCGTGCGTGTACATACGTCACCCGAAGCCGGAAATGAGGTGATTCGCGTCATACAGCCGCACTACCAGCCCCGCCGACACAGAGGAGAGCGGGGAGGCGCGCATTTGAATCTGCGTTCAAGATCACGCCTTTTAAGGCATGATATTATGAAGAGGGAGAGCCTGCCTGGGTGACTATGAATGCACTAGCCACTCATTAACATCGGTAATGAGTGAGTTTAATAACGTTTATCTACATTTTCACTACATGCATTTATTACCAAAAAGGAGTGTAGGATAAGTGTTAATATGCTCTAGGGACATCCTTTAATAGCATATGAGGTGTTTTGAGGGTGACAGGATCCCTTTAAATGCTATGTAGGCCCCACCCCTCACCCTTATTTGGTTGTGGAGAGTGTGTGGAGCAGAAGACGGATTTTCCTGACAACCAGCATGTCATATTTAGGACATCATCTGGAAGGTTATTGAAAGGTTTTCTTCCTGATTGCACTTACGAAGTATATTTGAAAGTTTATTATAATCACTCTCTTTACATTATGATTAAATAAAAATGGAAATGATGATTACACTTTAATAGAAATAATTGGACCTACAGTGCCTACAAGTAGTATTCAACCCCCTGCAGATTTAGCTGGTTGACACATGCGGAATTAACTTGGCATTGTGACATTTGGACTGTAGATCAGCCTGGAAGTGGGAAATGCACTGCAGCCAAAAAGATTTTTTCATTTTTAATTTTTTTTTTTTTAAAGCGTTAAAAGTTAATTCAGAGGGTCATTTATTATTCAACCCCTCAAACTACCAGCATTCTGTTTGGTCCCCCTAAAGTATTAAGAAGTAGTTCAGGCACAAAGAACAATGAGCTTCACATGTGTGGATTAATTATCTCTTTTGCCAGCCTTTTCTGACTATTTAAGACCCCCCCCAAACTTGTGAACAGCACTCATACATGGTCAACATGGAAAAGACAAAGGAGCATTCCAAGGCCATCAGAGACAAGATCGTGGAGGGTCACAAGGCTGGCAAGGGGTACAAAACCCTTTCCAAGGAGTTGGGCCTACCTGTCTCCACTGTTGGGAGCATCATCCGGAAGTGGAAGGCTTATGAAACTACTGTTAGCCTTCCACGGCCTGAACAGCCTTTGAAAGTTTCCTCCCGTGCCGAGGCCAGGCTTGTCCGAAGAGTCAAGGCTAACCCAAGGACAACAAGGAAGGAGCTCCGGGAAGATCTCATGGCAGTGGGGACATTGGTTTCAGTCAATACCATAAGTAACGTACTCCACCGCAATGGTCTCCGTTCCAGACGAGCCCGTAAGGTTCCTTTACTTTCAAAGCGTCATGTCAAGGCTCATCTACAGTTTGCTCATGATCACTTGGAGGACTCTGAGACAGACTGGTTCAAGGTTCTATGGTCTGATGAGACCAAGATCGAGATCTTTGGTGCCAACCACAACGTGACGTTTGGAGACTGATGGCACTGCATTCGAACACCCAAGAATACCATCCCTACAGTCAAGCATGGGGTGGCAGCATCATGCTGGGCTGTTCTCAGCCAAGGGCCTGGCCATCTGGTCCGCATCATGGGAAGATGGATTACCTAGACTCTGGAGTTTGGCAAGAACCTCGCTCCTCCATCAAGGATCTTAAGATGGTCTAATTTCATCTTCCAACAAGACAACGACCCAAAGCACACAGCAAGAAACCAAGCCTGGTTCAAGAGGAAAAAATCAAGGTGATTGATGACCTAGTCAGTTCCTGACCTTAACCCAATTGAAAACATTGTGAAGGAGCTCAAGATTAAAGTCCACATGAGACACCAAAGAACCTAGATAACTTGGAGAGATCTGCATGGGGAGTGGGCCAGATAACCTCAAGACATGTGCCGGCCTGATCAGTCTTATAAAAGCGATTTAAGCTGTAATTGCAAACAATGGTTATTCCACAACATATTAAACATAGGTTTGAATAATAATTGACCACACTTTTATGTTTAAAATTTATAAAAATTCAACGGAGCAACATAACTTTTTGGTTTTTAAGATTTATGCTTCTGTTAATAAATCCTACTCTCATTTGCAGTTTGAAGCTCTAACTTAATTGGCATCTTATCAAACCACTAAATCTGCAGGGTTGAATACTACTTGTAGGCACTGTATGTGTTTGCTACATTATCTAAATTTGGATTCCAATGACATATTTTCAAATTTATTTCAACACTCTATGCATATCCCTCAGTCAATATTTTCATAAATAGGAATCTTTAAAAAAGAATTTAATCTATAAATACAAGAAAACCATTAAAATAGCCAAGATTTCATTCAACAAGAATCCCATTATAAAAAAAAATGAACTAGGTGGTTCTTCGCCCCTGCAAGACTGCATAAAGCATTTTTAAATCAACTGGATCTTTGGAGGAATTGACGAATTAGAGACAGTCTACTACATATACTAAGAAGCAGTCTAAGGGTATGTGCCCACAGGACGTTTTTTGAGCAGTCCTGAACGCAGCAAAACCTGAACTGGTTCAAAGATCCTAGAGTCTTTACCAGGAGATTTGCTGATTTCAGGTCCTGCTTTTTTTGCGCGATTTTGCGTGTTTGTTGTGCGTTTTGACTGCGTTTTTGCTGCGTTTTTCCTGCGTTTTTTCCATTGACAGCAGCAAAAACACAAGAAAAATAGAGCATGTCAATTCTTTCCCATCTGCACCAAAAATGCATGGATTTGACGTTTCTGACAATGTGTGGGCACAGCGTTTCTGTGAAACACATTGGTTTTGCTGGGAATCAAACCCGCAGGAACAAATTAGCATACATTACCATAAAACCAATGGTAAACCGCAGGCAGAAACCGCAGCAAAACCACAGCAAAAACGCACTGTGTGCACATACCCTCACAATCCTTTCTGGAGAGAGTTGTTAGATTTTCTAAGTGTGATCTGTAATTTAGATATTCAATGTCTTTTTCACTTAAGCCCCGTCACACTAAACGAGATCGCTAACGAGATCACTGCTGAGTCACAAGTTGTGTGGGACACTTGGCATGCGATCAGGCCTCTGCTGTGAGATCGCTGCTCGTTACAAACCGTTCTGAACCATTTTTTGGTCGTTGGGTTCCCACTGGGCAGCATGCATAGGCGTGTTTGACAGGGACAATGACCAACGACCTCAATACTACAGGTCTGATAAACAGGGTCCCAACGACCTCCTTATCATTCCGGATCATTGCTGTGTCACTGGTGAGATCTGACTTTTTGACATCTCACCAGCGATCCCGACAGCGACGCACCAGCGATCCGGCAGGTCAGATAGCTGTCGGGATCGCTGGTGCGTCACCAAGTGTGACGATACCCTTGTCTCTTTGGAGAGTGAAAATGTACATACTAATGGTAGATCAACATGTCCTCATATATTCTTAGTCACCAAAACTACTATAGCAGCCAACTGGAAACAGACTAAAATTCCTCTATTGTCTAAAATAATTGAAATAACATCCATGCATGATGTGTTAACTTTCACTGTTATAAATAGCACTATGACTTTCAAGGTGATCATTGTGGAATGCTTTGTATCCCCCAAATATTAAAGTCCATTCAAACTATGCTCCCAAATAGTTCATATTTATGTTAATACCATGTATTACTTCCTCTTAATATATACATTTTATAAATGGCTATTATAACCTAATATTGTTCAATTGAGCTATTACTCTTCCTAATCCCTTCTCTCCCCTTTTCTTCAATTTCTGTTTATTTGTTGTTTTATTATATAATATTTTTCCTTACCCTTCCCCTTAAACATTTTTAACTAAAAATAGTTTGAAGGGTTAATACTAATCATTGCTGTCAAAGACAAAGTCTCTGCCACCCTAAGCCACTCCATATACTCTCCATGTAACCTGTGATAGAAATACTGCACATCAAAGGTTATTAAACCATTCACATACCAAAAAAATGTATCTTTTGCCAGGTGTAATTGCTGTTTTTCTACTGAATTTTGTGTTTTTTTTTCCTAATTTTTCTTTCTTTCCATGGTCTAATTACTGATGAAGAGAAACAAAAACAATATTTGTTACGTTGTGTTCAAGAACACAAAATTGTATGCTGAATGCAAGAAAGAAACTTTAAAAAGAAAATATCCCAATTATTACAAGTGTATTAGGTTATCTTTTTGATGTATGTATTATTTTATTTTAAGTACAATAATAAATTATTTCAAAATTATTGCTTTTTCCTCCAACTTCATGAAATGTGAAATTATAGTTTACTAACTTAATACTAGTTTCCATAAAATAACTTTAATGATACATGGGCATAAGTTAACGTTCTTCTAAGGGGATAATATTTAATGAATGAGTGCTTAGGACTAAATGACAGAACGTTTTCCCTAATTTTGATCAGTGTTCTTTTTCATTTATCTCATTTACATTTTTATTCTGTATTTTACAACATATTCAACTTGTGAAATAAGCACAAAATACTGCTTTTATACTCATGTTACGATATTTTCATATAGAACAACACAATAACCTTAAATTGGTGTTTAAATGTTTATTTAATAATAATGTAAATCAAGTGACTTTAATAAACTTTCTAATATACTTCATTTGAAAATTCTGTTTGAAAGCCATTTAAAAACCTTCTACAAGATGTCCCCACTGCACTGTGTGTGAAACAGACACAGGTTTATTATCACTTTGATTTGTCTTCAGTGAATACGGATAAAGGATAAAGGGGTGTGGCCCACACTGCTGACTGCAGCTGGTGAGTTAACAATGTATCAGGCTAGCTCAGCCTAATAGCACATTTGCTAAGCAATATCAAAAGGTCAGGATCAGGTCAAACTCCTCAGAAGTTTTTGGCATGGAAAGATCTGTTATCTGGCTCCTTCTCTCACTATATACCGTATGTTAACTCTTTGCCTGCTGGCTCTCCACACAGCTCATAATCTCTGATCTTGTCCTTTCTCTGCTATCACATTGCACTGCTCCCTAACAGCTGTTGGCTGTAGTCACAGAGCCATAAAATGTAGTTTTTTAAAAGAGCACAGAAAAATGTAAGAGAATTATTCATATGGCACAAAAAAAGCATTATCTTAGCTGCTATGTGATCCATCATTAACAAACAGTGCAGTATTGTTATTTTTTTTTTCCAATGAAATTACATTTACACTTTAACATTAAGGAAATTGTGAGGTGTTCTCTAATTTTAAACGATAAAAGTTTGCCACCATTGCATTTATATTTATGAATGATTACATAGAATATATATATAGTTGCCCAGTAGGGTAGAGTTACTACTATTGTCTCTTTTCTAACTGTTTGTATGTAACTCTGTTTAGGTGGACAAGTAGGTGCATTATGTTCCTGATTCATCAAGACAGGCAATTTTCTTACTGGTTTTGATGGGCAGGCATGGTGCAGTCAGGTTATCATGATTCATGAAGAGGTTCATGCCTATTCATGATTCAGGAGCATCAGACAAACCACTTTTGCGCAACACCAGAAATCTTACATTAGTCTCTGACTAGTGTAAAAATGTTGGCATAAGTAATGCCACAGATTATCATGTATTAAATGAGCTGAAGCATAAAGTCCTCACCATTGCCTTTCAGTTCTTAGCCTCATTAAACTCTGCCCATATTGGCATACCTGGGAGAAACTGATGTGAAAATGTTAAAAGTTGCAAACATTTTGCTTAACTCTAAGTTGCACCAAAATGTTGTGTCTTTTCAAATCAATTTACGCTCTAATTCTGGCAATATTGCTTTGATCAATCTTGGCCTAAACCCACTTAGCAAACTTCAAAATACCAAGGAGGGATTAAAATACAGTAATTAATGACTTTATCCACTCTAAATATGCCCCTATAGCTTAAAGTGAGAGGCTCCTTTTAGAATGTAAGTTTATATCCTTCTGGTAGTCTTGTTTTGAGTGACCAAGGCAGACAGGGTAAAAATGTTTGGACCATGGTAGCCAGCAGATAGAAAAATATATATCAGAATCTGAGAGTCCTCAGTGGTTGATACCATTTAAAGACTAACTGAGAACATGGTAAAAAAATAACAAGCTTTCGAGACTGTATGGCCTCTTCATCAGGCTTAATAATGACACAACTTCTGAACTCTATCTGTGCCTCTTATCTCTGAATTCTGATTTTACTTCCCAACTGCTTTCCCCCTCCCAAGATTGACCACTTTATTCTGTTTCACTTCACCTGTCTTATTTACTGCATTATCCAACCCTGTATATGTGTATATATGTGTGTGTTCAGAAGTTGTGTCATTATTAAGCCTGATGAAGAGGCCAAAGAGTCTCGAAAGCTTGCTATTTTTTACCAACTTTTCAGTTAGCCATTAAAAGGTATCAACCACTGAGGACTCTCAGATTCTGATATATATTTTTCAAGGCAGACAGGTAATGTAGATATCATTTCAATGCTATTTATTTGCAGATTTACCCTATATTTTCAGATAATTTACATTGCTGCTTGGAATTCCTTTAATACCTACACCATTAGACATTAGAAATGTTATTAACTAATATTTTAGTAAAAATTGATTCCTGTTCTCACTTTAACTAAAATGCAAAATTTTCCATGTAACAATACCCAAACGTTTTATTTTTACCACATTAATACATTGTTAATCTAAGTGAAAATATCACTTTACACAGTGTAACACTTACCGTATATACTCGTGTATAAGCCGACCCGTGTATAAGCCGACTCCCCTACTTTTGCCCCCAAAACCTGGGAAAACCTATTGACTCGTGTATAAGCCGAGGGTGGACCCCAGCACAGGTATACAGCCCCCAGCAGTGTGGTATATAGGCCCCCCCAGTGGTAGTATACAGCAGCCTCCCCAGTGGTATGCAGGCCCCAGCAGTATATACAGCAGCCCCAGTGGTATACAGCAGCCCTTAGGTAGTACACATCAGCCCCAGAGGTATAAACAGCAGCCCCAGGGGTATACACAGCAGCCCCAGGGGTATACACAGCAGCCCCAGGGGTAGTACACAGCAGCCCCAGGGGTAGTACACAGCAGCCCCAGGGGTATATACAGCAGCCCCAGGGGTATATACAGCAGCCCCAGGGGTGTACACAGCAGCCCCAGGGGTAGTACACAGCAGCCCCAGGGGTAGTACACAGCAGCCCCAGGGGTATATACAGCAGCCCCAGGGGTGTACACAGCAGCCCCAGGGGTAGTACACAGCAGCCCCAGGGGTAGTACACAGCAGCCCCAGGAGTAGTACACTGGCCCCCCTCACTGTTTGGTGCCCCCACCTCAGGATGGCCCCCCCCGCATGCAGCGTTGCGCATATACATTACCAGCCTATCAGCTGTCACCCTCCGGTGGCGGATCGCGGCTCCCGGCTCCGGCTTCCATCTTCATCTGTGTCTTCCTGCCTTGTGGCCGGGGCTCATCGCGATGACGTCATCGCGACGCCGGCCGGTCATGTGACATGCAGGAAGACACAGAGGAAGATGGAAGCCGGAGCCGGGAGCCGCGTTCCGCCACCGGAGGGTGACAGCTGATAGGCTGGTAATGTATATGCGCAGCGCTGCATGCGGGGGGGCCATCCTGAGGTGGGGGCACCAAACAGTGAGGGGGTCCCGTATGACTCGCGTATAAGCCGAGGGGAGACTTTTCAGCCCAATTTTTGGGCTGAAAAACTCGGCTTATACGCGAGTATATACGGTATTTAAACTTTTAAATAATGTTGAGATATTGCTTATCTATATTTTCTTAAAAATAGAACACAGAATAAATAAATTTGTGACAATTTAAAAACAAATGAGCAAATCTTGTTAAATTTTAATTTGCTGATTTAGCTGAATTGTCAAAAAAGAAAAAATGTGATTTGCAGTCAGTTGCAAAATAGTATATATCTTAGTGATTCTGAGATTAGTTTTTCAAGACACCTACTTTATGATGATGGTAAATGTAGGGTGAAAGGTTTTGTGTTTATCTATGAAAATATCAGAAATCAAACATTTCGAGAAATTAACAATTTTCAAACTTTGAACTATTATCTATTTAATCAAGATCTTTAGTCACACCACTCAAATTGCTTAATAAATGACATTTATCTTGTGCCTGCTTTTCATCAGCTCCATCTGCAAAATGTTCTTTAATTTTATTAGGATTTTAGAAGCTTTAAAATTGTAGCAATAGTTTTTCAATTTTTTTCAAGGAAATATAGGACCTATTCAGTTTTAATGTGACTTTTGGGGACCTACAGGTGCATCTCAATGAATTATACTATCATTGAAAAGTTGATTTTTCAGTTTTTAATACAAAAAGTGAAATGCATAAATTATATAGAGTCATTACAAACAGAGTGATCTATTTCAAGTGTTTAGTTCTGTAAATGTTGATGATTATAGCTTATAGCCAATGAAAACCCAAAGGCCATTATCTCAGAAAATTAAAGCAGGGTGGATGAAGGGTTAAAAACCACACTGCTATATTCCACGAGACATCGAAGGGTGAATATAATATTGATTTATAAGCCAACATGTTTCAGGATTCCCTGAAACACCCTGAAACATTATAATATGATATTGATTTTTTCAGAGGAAGGGGCCAAGGAGCCCTGAAACATGTTGACTGATAAATTAATATTATATTCACCCTTTGATGTTTTGTGGAATACAACAGCACGGCTTTTACCCCTTAATGCTCCCTACTCTATATGCACCATGCTAGAGACTACAGCAGTCGTGATATACTTTTATAGTGGTTGTGACACTCACAACCACAAAAGGTGAAGCCTCTGATACCTATTTAGGTTACATTTTATCTCTCAGGCACTCCTTCATCTTCCCTACTTTAATTTTCTGAGATATTGACCTTTGGGTTTTCATTGGCTATAAGCCATAATCTCAACATTAACACAAATAAACACTTGAAATACATCACTCTATTTGTAATGACTCTATATAAAATATGTGTTTTACTTATTGTATTAAATTACTGAAATAAATTAACTTTTTGATGATAGTCTAATTCATTGAGATGCACTTGTATATATTGGAAAAAAACAAAATGATATTTTTTAAAAAACGACCCTCCTCAACATATTCAAAATTGTTTTCAGGTAGTTTATTTATCTTTCAGCTGCTTTTCAGCAATTAATACAAAGTGATTATATTAGAATCTTGGACCGTTTTATGGCTGTAAATTGTCATGGCAACAATAAGAACCACAAACCTATGATCTCAGGATGTCTATAGGATTAAAGAGGGAGTCACATACTCTGATAACCATTTGCATGCTGTAGTCACTTTTTAACAGCAACATCTATAGGGTTAATCGGCAATGGTTAGTATAAACATCAATCAAGACTGATGTAGCAGGGTGTCAGCTAAAGTGCGAGCTGAGAAATGCTGCATTTTATCCCATTGGCAGATGTAATTTACTTTCATCACATGACAGTTTTAAGTCATATTGATGGTCATTAAGGGTTTAAATACAGTATGTTAAATTTTGCTACATTCACTTACTGTTCACTTTGATCACACTTAAATCTATATAATCTATGTTGAAGTCAATAATAGTCTTGTCAGATTAAAATGAAAGACAAATACATTATATTGAATTTTAATTTCTAACATGTAGTTATATGTAGGTTCTACCAGATGATACAAGCTAATGACTATTTTACTTTGTAATTGTTGTGTCTGTTTTAGACATGATATTGATATTCATTAATTTATCAAAATATAGATTTTACAGCAATTAATATATTGTGAACATGAACATGGGCTGTTAAATGAGCATCTTGAACAAGTAAAATAGCCATCTCAAAGAGACAGGAGACCCTTTAAAAACACTTAATAAAATAATCTAACTACTGAAACCTGTATTGCTGAAAAGCATCTTCCATAATTGCAGAGACATATAATTAAAATCTCCTGAGTTAGAGCACTTAACATTATAAAAACCACTTACATAATTCACTCGTCTATATTTTTCATGTATATAGTTATTATCTCATTAGGGCAAAATAGATACTCGAAACTAATTTAAGGTAAAACAGAGCAGTGTGTATATCTGCATTAAGCTTTGACTGTAAAGTTTGTCATTTATAATGTAGTGTGTACTCTCACTATAAAAACAGAATAATCAACTACACAAATAATAAATATCTAAAAAGCAAGGATAAAAATGAAAGTGTTTGATTCAAACAAATATAAATGTTCAGGTCTGCATACAATATTCTAATCTATTATGAAAGTGATCTAATCTAACAAAATTCTAATTCGGCTACTAGCTCAAGTTGAAGAAAAATTTAATTTATACTGAATTTATTAGATGCAAATTGAAAAGTCCTTATTATGATCTTGGGTCTCTACAGGAGCATAATAAACATCTGTGTTATGTCCCATGTAAAGCTGTTTCTACCCTCTTCTTTCCATTGCTATGTATCATGGGGCATGGGGCATGCGGTAAGTGTGCGGGAGTCGCGGTAAGTGTGCGGTTTCGGCAGTTGCAGCTGCGAAAAAAAAAAACGCAGCTGACCGCGGTTTTCTTCACGGCCGCATCTGCTGCAACTGCCAAAACCACACTTGAAGCGTCTGCCGCACACTTGCCGCAAGCCTCATAGACAATGCATGGGGCCTGCCACAAGTGTCCCGTTAGGCGACACTAGTGGCAGATGCGTTTTTGTCCGGATCCGGGCAAAACCGCCAGTGTGAAAGCACCCTTATTCAGGTTTTACCCATTGTAATGCAACATTAATTATGCAGCATCTGTTTGTGGATGAGACTCAACTGTGCCTGAAATCTGTTTTGTGGTGGTTGTGGGTCCTGTGTGTAGTAATCTCAGGTGTAATACATCTTTTCCACATTGCTGATCAATTAATCTCTGTTACTGTGCAGGCTTTGAAGGATAATAATTAATTCCAGGATATTTAGCATAAACAAATAGGAATTATGGCTCTTTAGAAGCATATGAAGCATCATCACATACTCACGTGAGAAAAACTAACTAGTCAGCAATATGAGCAAGGTTCAAATTGTTGTTCTAAATCCTCAAGTTTTTTTGGTGGTAGCCTGACCACATGCTAAAATAGTACATGGTCGGTGTCATTTTCATCATTATAATCTAATGCTTAGTATTGTAAATGCCAGCACCTCACTCTTAAAGGAGAGTTCACTAGAGGAGAATGAACTTTCTCTGAACATGTTTGCCAATTTTAAATTTGGCATGAACATTACAGATTCTGTTAGTGATGAGAAACTCCAGCAATTTCCCAAAACAATGGCAAATGCGGCTTTGTTTGGGGAAAAAGTTTAATATTTAAAATGGCCCTAAAACTTTCTCTGCTGTTTAGGGCCAAAACATTTGCTGGAACACTCGCTGGCTGAGAAGAACACCTAAACTTACAGTTAGGAGTGTTCCCAGCCATCGGGTCTACCGACTCATGCTAAGATGTAGAATTTTGTACGCCTTTGAAATATTTATTTTTAAGACTCCAGGAGTATTCAGGTGTTTTCACACCTGCAGAGTGTTAATTTTTGTGCCAGATGTGGCAGCAGCTGTTATGTCCAAAAGTCCAAGAATGTCCCTGATAAATATAAACATTTTTATTTAGTAGTCATAGTATATCAGAAAAGTGAGTACACTGAACATATGACACTTTTCTACAATGTATAGTAGTCAGTGTACAGCTTGTATTACTGTGAAAACTATATAACTTGACACTGCCATTAATGTCTAAACTGCTGGCAACAAAAGTACACCTTTAAGTGAAAATGTCTAAATTGTGCTCAATTAGCCATTCTCCCTCCCCAGTGTTATGTGATTCATAGTATTACAAGACATGTAAACAAAGAAAACGAGCTCAAATTGTGAGGTCCTGCAAGGTGGGGGGCACAGTTGAACTACTGTTATGTCACTCACCTGGGAAGGTTGTGCCAAGACCTCGCACAACCAAGCTTAGAGCATCAAGGTGAGGATGTTTGCTGAAGGAACCGCTTAGGGGAAACCCCGGTAAGAAGGATTTCCCGACGGTGGTCATGTGACTGGACTGCGTGATCAATGGGGGAATTCCACTCTGATGTCTTGGCAGGTCCTGTCAATGTGATAGTAGTATGCGCCTGAAGCTGCTCCCACCGCTCACCCGTGCAGGGAGGATGCGGTTTTTATGCAGGAGGCACACTGGCGTGAGACTCGCGCGAGTCTCATGCCGGGAAAAAACGCATGTCACTCGCACTGCTGTTAAGAAATTGGCCAGGGCACAGTGGTGAGATTTCTGCTGCCACCTCTCGCATGTCGCCGGAAATGCGATTCCACACGCAGCATCCTGCGTTTGTGTGCGATTTCGGCGGCGGCAATGAAAGTCAATGGGTGCATGTTTTTCTCGCATCAAAACAGCAGATGAGGCGAGTTACATGCACGAAATACGCTAGTACGTGATCATCAGAACAGGAAGTACAAGCTGATTCCAATTCTGAAGTGCACCTGCATGCCTCCTGCCTCAAAAACACACGGATCGCTGTTTGTGACTGAAAAAACGCACTCGCATCGAACTCGCACTGCAAACGCACCCCACTCGCACCGCACTCGCACACAACTCGCACTGTGATCGCGGACAAATACGCGACGCAGTTGCAGAAATGGCTAGCGTACAAAACGCTCTGTTTTTCACGCCCCTAGTGTGCCTCCACCCTTAAGCCCCGGTCTCACATAACGATGTGTCAGCGATGCCGACAACGATCAACATCGTTGATGCATCGTTGACACATCGTTATCAGGTCGCTGGTGAGCTGTCACACTGACAGACTTCACCAGCGACCTCTGGGCAGCCAGATCGTTGGTACCCAGCGTCCGCTCGTTCCCTGCATCCTGGGAGCGGACGGACGCTGGTAACCATGGTAACAGCGGGTCTCTCCTGCACTTAGAGACCCGCTTGTTTACCATGGTTACCGGCACCCGCCCGCTTCTGAGTTGCGGGGAGCGAGCGGGTGCCGACCTCTCCTATCCTGTCCCTCACTATTCTCATCTCTCCCTGCTATTTCCCTGTTCCCTACTCTATCCCCTATCCTAAACCCTAATCCTATCCCTCTCCTTGTTCTAAATAAAGAAATCCCCCCCCGAGGCTCACCGGCATCAGAGGCTCCCATACCGGCATCTCTGTAATGGAGATCTCAGGGGTAAAGGACCTGTGATGAGGTCAGTATCATGTGACCTGCCTATACTGTACAGTATAGGCAGGTCACATGACTGTGACCTCATCACAGGTCCTTTACCCCTGAGATCTCCATTACAGAGATGCCGGTATGGGAGCCTCTGATGCCGGTGAGCCTCGGGGGGGGATTTCTTTATTTAGAACAAGGAGAGGGATAGGATTAGGGTTTAGGATAGGGGATAGAGTAGGGAACAGGGAAATAGCAGGGAGAGATGAGAATAGTGAGGGACAGGATAGGAGAGGTCGGCACCCGCTCGCTCCCCGCAACTCGTAAGCGGGCGGGTGCCGGTAACCATGGTAAACAAGCGGGTCTCTAAGCCCGCTTGTCACCCTGGATGTGATGTTACAGCGCTGCTGTGCGGCGCTGTGACATGGCGGGGGATCCTGACAGGTCGCTGATCGCTGCCCCCGCCGGTCACACACACCGATGTGTGGTGACCAGCGGGGGGGCCAACGACCAAAAAATGGTCAGGAGCCCTGTGCAACGATCAGCGACCTCACAGCAGGGGCCTGATCGCTGCTATCAGTCACACGCAACGATATCGGTAAGGATATCGTTCCTACGTCACAAATAGGACGATATCGTTACCAATATCGTTATGTGAGACCTAGCCTTTAGAAGCGCTGGAGCACAAAGGGACAGGATTAGAAATTAGATGACACAAACCTTTATTAAGTAAGCTCTCTATATGCCACAACACATTTCGATAGCCACTACTATCTTCTTCAGGTGGTATCATCTGAGCCCCCCTGTTTGCGGTCTGTGATCTCCCTTATATATAAGTTTATTCTAATTTCATGTCAGATATTGAGAAATGCAAGCATATTTGTAAAATATATTGCAATCTGAGAGTCCTCAGTGGTTGATACCTTTCAATAGCTAACTGAAAAGATGGTAAACATAGCAAGCTTTCGGGACACTGAGTTCCCTTCTTCAGGCTGGTAATGACACAAATTCTGAAGACACATACATTTATACATAAGCAATAGAAAAAAAAAGGAAAGAAGAGAAAAGAAAAAAAAAGGCAAAGCAGTGTTATATGCTCTGGTGGATATGACAGGTGACGCAAAGCAGAGTCGGGTAGGGAGGGGTGGAGGAGTAGGGACAGAGAAACCAGATTTCTAAGATAAGCGGATAAACACAAAGCTAAGATAAACTGTGGGTTCTACATGTGACCGCCAGGTGCAGTGATGACGTCATCCCTGCTGCGCCGCTATCAGCAAACCTGGCATACAGCGAGGAGAGTAGACGGAGGACCCCGGGTGCCTAAGGACATCAGAGGGTGAGAACAATGCAGTGGCAGGGGGCCTCTGTATACCGAAGGGGGGGCCGTGTGCCAGCAGGGGTGCCTCTGTATACCGATGGGGGGCCGTATGCTAGTGGGGGGCCTCTGTATACCGATGGAGGGGCCGTGTGCCAGCATGGGGGCCTCTGTATATTTCTACATACATTTAAATGGATAAAAACCACTGTTGCCAGATATTACATGTACAATTGTTTGACAGAATTCCTTTTTAAATAGGATTTTAGCAAAAATATTGATCTTGGTTTTACAAAAAATCCTTACGTGATGGAAAAAAATGGAGGTTATTTTCGTAATAAGTACACCAAATTACATAAAAATCAGTGAAAACTTCTCTTGTATTTTTCAAAAAATTCAATTTTGCAGGGTTGTGAATCATAAAACAATAATAGTTAGGAGAAAAAGTTTACAAATGGTTCCTCTTATCTTAGTATTTTCCCAGCTCCTCTCCCCCTACCTAGCCTGACTTTTCTTTACGTCACCTGTCATAATTACTGCATTATCTCACTCTGCCTATGTATATATGTATGTGTCTTCAGAATTTATGTCATTATCAGCCTGACGAAGGGACCTAAGTGTCCTGAAAGCTTGCTATAGTTACCATCCTTTTAGTTAGCCATTAAAAGGTATCAACCACTGAGGACTCTCGGATTCTAATATTTTTCTATCTACTGGCTAACCCGGTATAAACATTCCTTACCACTGGGCCTGCCTGATTGAAGATCCTCTCCAAGGCTGTTTATTTTGCCAAATGTCCAGCCTTTGTAATGTTTATTTAGTCAAATGTCCAATCATTTTAGTTGTGCATGCATATATTCTGAGTTTCATTCAATATCTTGTCATACCATGCCTGATGAAGAGACCTGAGTCGTCTCGAAAGCTCGCCTTATAACATCACTTATTTTATTTTTGTTAGCCATTAAAAGGTATCACAACTACAAGATTTGTATCTTGTTTCTCACACTGAGAGCAATCAACATTTTCTCAACTGGCTAACACGGTGCCAAACCTTTACCTTATTAAAACACATTAATTAACTCTATAGATCTCCTTCTACCCAAAGGACCATTAGCTATATTAATATTCCTGAGCTCCAAAATACATGATTCCACTCACCTTTATATGTACTGTATATTCACCTCATATCTTATCCTATTACCTCATTGGAGAAATATAATGTTCCATACAACTCCTAGATTGGATTTTCTTGCTGTATGCTCCAGTGACTTGCTGACCATGAATATTCACTGCTCCCCACACCCATAATTCCGTCCTACTCTTGGCATCGAGGTCATTAATAGTAAATGGCTATGAATATTTTTAATATCACTGACGCTGGCACCGAAAGTATTATGTGCATGGGGATCAGTGAATATTCATTTTGGATTAACATCTGCTTGGCCAGCAGCTGACATCGGTGTACTTGTGACTGGAGGCACATGGTAGTAAAGTCATGCACTGACCATCGCTTACATACAGAACTCAGTTAATGTCATCAGAAGAGGACACCGCATGCCAGGGGAGCAGAGAGCAGATAAGTAGACATGTTTATTTTTTATGTGTTAAAAAAACACCATAACAAGAGGCATACATACAAGGATGGGTCCTTGATATATACTAGAAGAGGGACATATACACCTGGAATGGGTCCAGGATGAGGGACTTAAATACCATGTTTGGAGACATATATAACATGATGTGGAACACATAAATTGAGATAGACCAAAGATGCGGGAAATATACTCCAGGATGAAGGACATATATGCGAGTATGAGGTATATGGTAAGAGAAATATATAAAAGGATGGGGGATATATTTTAGAATGTGGGACATATATTCCAGGATGCTTTGAGGATGGGGGACACATACACAAGGATGGGGACATATATACCAGGTTGGGTCTCTGATGGGGACATAAATAAAATGATGGGCCCAGGATGGGGAACATATACACTAAGATGGATCCAGTGCCAGTAGCAGATCTCCCCCATTACAGTGTCAGTAGCAGATTCCCCCATAACAGTGCATCATGACCACATGTTTTGTTTCACATTTTTTTTCTAATTTCCTTCTCTTAAATCTAAGTTTGTATTATGGTCTGGTGCATCTTAATGTAAAAAAGTGTATCCATTTTGGGGTGATAATGGGATTAAATTCTTTATTTCTGTATGTTGTTAGCTAAGATAATAATTAAATAGAACTTATTTTTTCATTATATTCACAGCTATTGGTATTGAGTTTGCAAAATTCAGAGGTTAAGTCAAAACTGTGGTGTACAATAAAAATTATATTGTGGTACCTTATTACCAGAAACATTAATATCACTGCTGCACCAATCTTCCCCACCATTCTGTGCAGTTTGTGACACTTATCCCCACAGAAGCTTCTTTTCCTGCCACAGCTCCTGTCGCATCCATTGCCTTCTGCTCCTAGGGCCTGTGCATGCCACCCATGTTGCTTAGGAGTTTGCTTGGGGCACGCCTGCATCTCAACAGGCACCATGCTCTATTAAGTCATGGCCACAGCCTATTGCTGGGAGGCATTGGGTATTTAGGCACCCTTTCCCTTTGGGAGGTTCCTTTGCAACATGGTTCCTTAATCTGTATCCTGTTCCCATATTCTGCTTTTGCTAACCTGTATTTGTATACTCAGTACCTGCTGTCTTGGTAGTAACTACCTTTTTGCCAGTACCTGCGTTCCTGCCAGAACCTGCGGTCCTGCCAGTACCTGCTGTCCTGTTAGTACCTGTAATCCTTCAAGTATCTTCTGTCCTGCTAGTATTTGTCATTCTGACTGTTCCAGATCCAATCTGCCAAACTGTTCCAGCAGTCCAGACAATACCTGCTGTTTACTGTGTGATCCATGAGCCAGAGTCTGTATCCACTTGATTATCCTCTGGAGCAAGCTGCCAAAGATTCAGAGACTCCCTTGGAGTGGTACCTTTCTTCTATCTACTAGCACAAGCCTAACTATCAGAGGCTGTAGCAAAGACAAAGTTGTTGCTTTGTGATGCTCCACCCAGTCTGTTGCGCAGTGGGTCCATACCCAAGAGCATAACAATAACATTGCATGAAATGGTCTTGCTACCTGCCAGAAAGCAAGCAGTTTGTGTCACATGAAAATGTACTTGATTACCAAGACCCTCATTTTCCCAGGAGAGCATTGATCATAGTATCAGTGAAATGGGAGTGTCATGGGTGCTCTGTTCCGCTGACCTGGTAGTCTTTAGAAAGAACAGCCCAGACCGGTGCTCATCCCACTGAAGGTCCATATTTATTTTCGATGACCAGAAAACTATTCAGGCAATACAGAATGAAGTTACCATGTTATGGTAAGACTTTATTACAGGGGTGGGGAACTCCAGTCCTCGAGGGCCGCACACAGTGCAGGTTTTCAGGATTTCCTTAGTATTGCACAGGTGATAACATAATCACTTGCGCTGGTCATGATTCCAATCCCTGTGCAATACTAAGGAAATCGTGAAAACCTGAACTGATTGCGGCCCTCGAGGACTGGAGTTCCCCACCCCTGCTTTATTAGATCACCTACTGTCAACAGCATATAATATATTCCCAGCAAGGACACATGATGGTGCAAGTGATAGAATTTTACCTTTTTGCGGACTCGCCTGGGATTAGAAACTTCACAACTTTGGGCCATCCATGGCCAAACTACTCCAGTCAATAGCCTTCTTGATTTGGCAGTCTCTTACTGAGAGTAGATAGCGGCAGTTTATATAGCTGATAGAGCACATCGAAATATGTAGCCAGGTGACTGGATTATCCCAACCTGAGTTCTTTAAACAATTTTGTGGTATAAGTGTAGAGCAGTGAAGAAGTTATTTAATCCACCAGCTGGAATAATCAGTTATAGGAGAAAGCCCCTTTTTATATTCCTAAACTCCCATTTTAAAGCATTCTGTCCCTAAAGATTGGAGAAGACTTTCATGGCTGTTCCCTCATTTTTCTCTAGTTCAATTGTGCTCCAGATGACGCATACTAGTATACTGCAGGGAGCTGGTAAAATGGCCAGTCAGCAGACATACCAAAGTTAGCATACACAAAGGGCCCCAGACAGTTCCACAGAAACAATGGCCCATGTCCCTTCAATCACCAAAGGAACAATACACGTCTATGATAAATAAAAATAGTTCACTCATACAAATCTATTATATAAAGCCCGAAGCCACTTCCGGCCAAACCCGAAGCCACTTCCGTAGTGTTGTGGTCGGATATTCAGCCAGCTCCACCCGCACAGGGTGGACCAAGATGGCCGCCCTATGCGGGACGATCGCGGCGAGCCAGCCAGGAGACGACCGGCGTTAGCCGGTCGTCTCCTGGTTGGCGAGTCGTTGCAGCCACGGTAACTCTGGCACGTAGGTCCATTGCGAGTCTCCCGCCCCGGCGATGACCGACGAGAGCCGAGCGCCGTGGCCGAAAATAGAACCAAGGGCCCGGCCATGCACAGCTCTAAAGACCGCTGTGTATCTCTATGGGAAGTGAGGCGCTATTCTCATTGGTCGCTGTGTGCTGCCGCCGACCAATGAGAATAGCGCCTCACTTACAGCGGTAAATTTGAAACTCAAAGTCCTCCATTGTATCTCAATGGGAAGTGAGGCGCTATTCTCATTTGTCGGCGCCAGCACACAGCGACCAATGAGCATTGCGCCTCACTTACAGCGGTAAATTTGAAACTCAAAGTCCTCCATTAAATCTCAATGGGAAATGAGGCACTATTCTCATTGGTTGCTGTGTGCTGGCGCCGACCAATGAGCATAGCGCCTCACGTACAGCGGTAAATTTGAAACTCAAAGTCCTCCATTATATCTCAATGGGAAGTGAGTCGCTATTCTCATTGGGCGCTGTGTGCTGGTGCCGACCAATGAGAATAGCGCCTCACTTCCCATTGAGATATAATGGAGGACTTTGAGTTTCAAATTTACCGCTGTAAGTGAGGCGCTATTCTCATTGGTCGGCGCCAGCACACAGTGACCAATGAGAATAGCGCCTCACTTCCCATTGAGATATAATGGAGGACTTTGAGTTTCAAATTTACCGCTGTAAATGAGGCGCTATTCTCATTGGTCGGCGCCAGTACACAGCGACCAATGAGAATAGCGCCTCACTTCCCATTGAGATATAATGGAGGACTTTGAGTTTCACATTTACCGCTGTAAGTGAGGCGCTATTCTCATTGGTCGGCGCCAGCACACAGCGACCAATGAGAATAGCTCCTCACTTCCCATTGAGATACATGGAGGACTTTGAGTTTCAAATTTACCGCTGTAAGTGAGGCGCTATTCTCATTGGTCGGTGCCAGCACACAGCGACCAATGAGAATAGCGCCTCACTTCCCATTGAGATACATGGAGGACTTTGAGTTTCAAATTTACCGCTGTAAGTGAGGCGCTATTCTCATTAGTCGGTGCCAGCACACAGCGACCAATGAGAATAGCGCCTCACTTCCCATTGAGATACATGGAGGACTTTGAGTTTCAAATTTACTCAAAGTCAAACTCAAAGTCCTCCATGTATCTCAATAGGAAGCGAGGCGCTATGCTCATTGGTCGGCCCCAACACACAGTGACAAATGAGCATAGCGCCTCACTTACAGCGGTAAATTTGAAACTCAAAGTCCTCCACTATATCTCAATGGGAAGTGAGGCGCTATTCTCATTGGTCGCTGTGTGCTGGCGCCGACCAATGAGAATAGCGCCTCACTTACAGCGGTAAATTTGAAACTCAAAGTCCTCCATTATATCTCAATGAGAAGTGAGGCGCTATTCTCATTGGTCGCTGTGTGCTGGTGCCGAACAATGAGAATAGTGCCTCACTTACAGCGGTAAATTTGAAACTCAAAGTCCTCCATTATATCTCAATGAGAAGTGAGGCGCTATTCTCATTGGTCGCTGTGTGCTGGCGCTGACCAATGAGCATAGCGCCTCACTTCCCATTGAGATATAGTGGAGGACTTTGAGCTTCAAATTTACCGCTGTAAGTGAGGCGCTCTTCTCATTGGTCGGCGCCAGCACACAGCGATCAATGAGAATAGCGCCTCACTTCCCATTGAGATATAATGGAGGACTTTGAGTTTCAAATTTACTCAAAGTCAAACTCAAAGTCCTCTATGTATCTCAATGGCCAGTGAGGCGCTTCTCTCATTGTACTTATGACAGTAGCAACATTAACCACTAACATTCCGTTTTATCTGTAATTTCTATAACACAGTGTGTAGTTGTACTGCCACTGCGAAGTTAACCCCTTATATACCATTTCTGCCTTAACTCCATACATTGTAGTCTCTATTACTACTGCCAGTAGGAACATTAACCCCTTATATTCCTTTATTGTTGTTATTTCTATAACACAGTGTATAGTTGTAATGACACTGCGAAATTAACCCATTATATAGCAGTTCAGCATTAACTGCATATTTGGTAGTGTTTATAACTCCTGCCACTGGTACATTAACCCCTTGAACACCATTTTGGATATAATTTACAGCGCTGAGTCTGTTGTGGGAGTGCCTGTGGGACATTAACTCCTTCAATAACATTTTTAATATCATTATAAGTTCCTACTCTGTTATAGTCCTGTTAGTCGGACATTAACTCTTTCTACACCTCCACTATATTGCTACCCTCACAGTTCTGCGTACATCGCCTACTTAGTCATATATCTGGTGTTTAAGTCTATTATTTAAAGATCTTAAAAAAATTATATACAGATTCTAGACTCCCGATTCTTTAGAATCTGGCTCACAGCTAGTATATCTATAATGACTTTGAGTCATAACAGTATCATACTTCTCCATTGCCAAAACTAACTTTTTCAGGAATATGCATCACAATAGCTCTTTCCTAGGATCAGACTGGATGAGCTCTGCAGAGACCACCCAATAAATCCTGCTATTTAGGAGATGTGGACTCATCATTAAACTATTATAATTTTGTCCCGATCAAATTTGCTCAAGTTCCTACACATGCACATTTTTTTTTACCTAAAAGCACATCAATTTCTATCAATTTCAATTACTTCCTGTTTACCTTTTGACCTGGATATCCCACTTTTTACCAAATGTCATTATTATAAGATAAGTAAATTTTTTCACTTCAAATTTCAGTGGTTTTAAAGTTTTGGCTAATTGGTGTATGGTATATGAGAAGGAGGTAATGGCTTTCACCTATATAAGATCGCTTCACTTTCTGCAGTTAGGCCAGAGTCTTGCTAACGTGTGACTCGCACAAGTGCATTGCAAGGAAGTCTTTACCAAATATAAGGCAATCAGGCAGCACAGAACTGCAAGTTTTTTGGCAATCAACAATGAAGTCACTGAACAAGGTGTTCAAAATGAGGACCATTTCATTGGTGACAAAAACACAGCTCGTACATAGTCTGGTCTTTTGTGTGGTAAAATATGGATGCAAAACCTGGATGATAAAGGAACAAGACAGAAAAAGAATCAATGACTTTAAAATGTAAGGCTGGAGAAGAGTGTTATCAATAATTCACCCCAGGGCCGTGGAGTACCCGGTTCCTGGCATTGAATTACTGTGGGATGTCACGGGTGGCCTGTGCCCGGTCCCGTGGTGTGGGTGGTTGCTAAAAAGGGGGTTTAAAAATGAAAAAATAAAAGAGTTTGTGACGCCACCCAGAGTATCCGGTAATGATACCTGCACAGCTGCAGACCTCTGGAGGTGATGGTGAGGCAACTAGTTGATAACGCTCCCCCATAGGAGGAGCGGGAAACCCCAGGGCAGTGATGAAAGAATAGAGAACTCACACATGGAGGAGGCTCATCAGGTGGAGATGCAAGCTGACAGTCTCTGGGAACAAGAGTATGACTCCTCCGGCGTAGGCTAATAAACTCACCACACAATCTGTAGTCTCTTAACTGGGTTTTACTGATGACTCAGGCAGCTAACAGTCTTTACACACAGTCAACGGGTACCACTGGCCTGGGTAGTAACCATAGGATTAAGATGTCTCATTGAGGCCCTCTGTGATGTGCCTGCCTGGTCCTTTCATCCCTCCGTACTGCGCTCTCCCACTTTTCCTTCGTGGCGCTCCCGCGCATAGAGCCTACCGCCAGTCCCCACGGATCCTTATGGACGACTCCTGACTTTTCAGGCCTCTAGACCCTACACGGGGCCTTAGGGGAATGGGTTGGCTGCGACCTCTGTGAAAGTCTGTACCCTCTGGTTTTGCGGCTTAGGGATAAACTCCCGCAACACCTCAGAGCCGGTCCTCAGGTTTTGGACTGGATTCTTCTGTCCGGGAGATGTACCGTCACGGGTGCACCTCAACACCCTAGGATCCCCTTCTTTCTCCGGGCCACCTGAAGCGAGGTGCCCTCCACTGCACTTGCCGCAGGGTTCACTTCCAGACTCCAACTCCCTGACTGAATTCCTGCTCTTCCACTACCCACCTAAGCTCCTCCCACCGAGTCTGGTTCCCTAGCAATGCATTAACCTATTGGTCCAGTGACCTAAGGTGTGTGGATGCGTATGGTGAGGGTCCCCTACTGACATCCCAGTCCCCTGGTCACAGGGATACTACACACTCTGGTCTGGGTGCAGTACCCCTCCGTGGCGTCCTGACCAGGGGAACACCACATCAATACCATGGATGGTAAGGAGAACAAACAAATAGATTTTGGAGGAAATCATGCTAGATATGTCACTCTAAGCAAAGGTCACCAAGTCACAAATTGCATATTTTGGACACATCATACTAAGAGAGTAATCTTCAGAGAAAGACATTGCAGTCAGAAGGATAAAAGGAACAAAGCAAAAAGGAAGACCAACAACCAATGGCTTGACACTATCAAGAAAACTTTAGAGAAGATCCTGTGTGGATCTATCTAAAACTGCACAAGATTGGTCTTTATACAGAGCATTCATGAATCAAGTTGCCATGGCTCGAGATTGAGATGAGGGCCATGAAATAATAAAATGTATCATTTAAACATATGTGCCCAGTAATAATTAAAAAAACGCATTTTATTTAAGCTCAATGGGACAGTTGGGTTGTACATCTAAAAAAAAAACCCTCTGCATGCAATATATATGATAATGGAATAGGTATGTACCATGGCAACAGAAATGCACATATGCAAATAACCTAAGACTGCAGCGTGTAACTGAAATAAAAAACACGTGTAACATAAAAATGTGAATATGCAAATGTATTAATGGTCATAATCCATGCTACGTATAACGCTATCCTATTTCTATTCCCCCCCCCAAAAATAAATAGATAATAAATGTGTGAATATAAAATGTAGACTGTAATGCCTTGTGTGATCCAGTAAAAGGCATGCCTGTATGAAAAGTAATAAAAAAATCAAGTGATTATTTACAGAAATAAGAAAAAACAAATTCTATATCCTAAACCACAACTTAAGGAGTGTACTGATAGTGGCAAGAGCATCTAGCATCCATAAAAAATTGAATATCAACAAAGTGAGGTTGGAGTCACACTGGTGTGTGACTTACATGAGTGAAATGCGAAAAAACCTCGTATTGCACTTGGACCTATGAAAGACAATGCTGCAGCTCAAGTCTACATTTTTTTCTCAGCCCTAATCGGCCTGTGAAAAAAAAGTCACAGCATGCTGCGATTGTCATCAAGGCTTGGATTACAAATCTACGTATGCGAGTAAAACATCGGACTGCACTCAGCACACATCGAGTGCAGCGTGATATTAAGCCGAGGCCGGAAATAGAGGTGATGGAGAGAGTAATCTGTACCTCTCTTCTGTAGCTGTGATCCGATTGAAGAATCACATCACAGTTGCTTGACACATGTCTCACGCGCGTAACGGAGCCTGTGCTGAGTGTCATTAGCATATCACATCCCAGTTTACACATAAAATGTGATATCCTAATGTGACTCCAGCTTTAGAATTTCAATGGGCATCAGCTTATGGGATTGTGGGTCTGTTTGCTGGCACCCTGACATGACTCATTCAGATAACTGCCTTCAACCTATATATTAATATATAATGAAATTATATTAAAGTTATAAATAGTTACATGTGATGTGACTTCTTTGAGCTGTCAGAAATGAATAAGCTTAGCAATCCATCCCATGGTACATAAAAGTATTTAAAAGATAATGCACCAAGGAAGCTATTGTTCTCTGAAAGAACATGCTGTACATTTTCTGTTGTCAGCAAGTTCCTTTAAGATGTAATAAATGCAAAAGCTGCAACTTCCTACATCTCACAATAAATCCCTTCAGCTCATCATAAAAAAATCTTTATTAGCATCTTTCACAATAAAGAATGAGATCAAATGGATTTGAAAGACACAAATGTGACTACAAAACTAATTACTGCATCATATGAAATGAATTTGAACTGCAAGACTGATCTGGAAAGATCTCTCAAGCACAAAGCAAGCAATATTATTTTTTTGCTGATAACACATTCTTTTTTATGCACACACAATTCTTCTCTATTTTTTTTAATAAGATATACAAAGGTACTTATACAAACACAGAAGTAAGTCAAATCATTTTCATTTTCAACTATTGGGGTACACATTACTTCCTACAATGTAGTCCAATTTCAAGCACCAAGAGCATTAACCCTTTAAAAACCACCAATATGGTTTTTAAGTACATCCCGACTTTGGACATACCTGTGCGTCCTATTTTGCTGTGCCTTCCCAACCTGGGATGTACCCGTGTTTCCAGGTGATTGTGTGGGACACAGGATCTGTGCCAATGCAATCGCAGCTGGGACTTGGGCTTTTGTGAAAGCCGACTTCTAGCTCTATCAAACTAGAAATAAGGAAAAAAGCGCAATAGGGTTTTGTTTTTGGATGACTTTTGTAGGGCAAATAATAATAATAATATAAATAATTTTTATCTTTGTAGCGCCAACATATTCCGCAGTGCTTTACAAATCACATTCATATACAAACAGTCATAAGAAACAGTTTTGGAAGACACAATATTATAAAAGCAAAAAATAATGACGACCCTGCTTGCAAGAGCTTACAATCTACAATAAGGTGGGGGTGACACAAAGTACAGGGGCTTATTTACCATCATGGTCCAGCTGTTTTGAGAAAGGTGTGAAATAGATGAAAGTGGAGTAAGTGGCCAGTAGCCAATCTGTGTAAAGCTTTTGGGTCTGATGGAGTTAAAAAGTTATGTTCAAGGAAGTAGTGGATAACCTATGTCTGAATGACTCTGATTAGGGAGAATGATAGGCTACCCTAAAAAGATGTGATTTTAGTGTGCACCTGAAGCTAAACGAGTTGTGGGTAGTCCTAAATTCTTGGGATAGAGCATTCCAGAGAGTTGGTGCAATTTGGAAAAAGTCTTCGAGCTGGGAATTGAAGGTTCGGATTAGTGCAGATGTTAGTCTAAAGTCACTCCCAGAGCGAAGAGAATGGGTGGGGTGATAAACAGAAATGAGGATAGAGAGGTAGGGAGGTGCTGCACCGTGAAGAGCTTGGTGGGTGAGAACAATCAATTTAAATTGGATCCTATAGCGCAGTGATGGGCAACCTTTTGAGCTTGGTGTGTCAAAATTCGCCAAAAAAGCGAGCATAACTCGCGAGGTGTGTCACCTTGAGAAAAAAACCCCTAATTTTACGATATTTATAGTTTAAATAACAAATATGTATAATTCTTTAACTTACCTGCTTAGTGACTTCTTTGTTAATCTGTCAGTTGGTTTCTTTTGTTGGTCTTGCTGTTATTTAACTTGTGTGGGGTGTCATGAAGTAAGTCAGATAAGTGAGGGGGAGGGGGAATTCTTCCAGTGATGGCGAACCTGTGGCAGTCCAGCAACAGCAACAGCTGGACTGCCACAGGTTCGCCATCACTGATTTAGTGACTTTTTTGTTGCTGAATTTCATTGGCTAAATCTTCAATTGAAGGTTGGTATTTTGTACACTTCAAGGCCAAGCAAGCGCTACTAAGGTTATCTGTCAAAATGTCTATTTATATTCCACGTTCTGCTTACTACCGTTTCACTACATAGAACGCAAAATGATCTGCCATTTTTTTCTATAATGCCATACATCTCAGTCCATGTCTCCTGAAAGGGTCGGCTACTGCTACTACTACCACTTCCTTTACTTAACCTTGTTTTTTCTGGCTTCTCCATCAGAGGGGCAGTGACAGAAGATTTCTAGATAGCCCTGCAGGCAATTAGGGGTTAACTGTCTTTTAGGAAAGGGCAGAGTTAATAAGCAGAAATAGGGATTAATAGGGTGAAATGGAGTCTGTACGCTGCAAGATGGCGTTCCTTATGTAAATTAATGGCGGGAAACGGCACCCATAGCACAGGCCTCTTCCAGCCTCCCCCTCACTTATCTCAGTAATGGCCAATCACACATTCATGACACCCAGCCCAGATTCTGCCCAGAACCTTTCACTGGACTCGAGGATGGTTGTAATCACTGGACCTCCAGACAGCGATCACAGGGCCTCAGATATGCATCCCCCACAGCGTTCCGCTGCTCCCTGCTGCGCCAGCCAGAAGTTCCGCCGCCCTACCGGAAGTCCCAGGACTAGACGCTCTGTGCCGGAGCTCTGCTGTTCTGGCTACAGACCTCCAGCACATTTTTTTTTCCTCATCTGTAGTTAGTGATGGGCGAGTCCTAACTCTGAATCGCTTGACTCTAGTCTAGCGAGTCCGACCCCGGGACTCGCTACTCGTTGCTAGTCTAGCGAGTCCAATGTTAATGAATGGGGAAGCGAGTAATAGCGAGTAATGTGTCATTTACAAATCGCAGATGTGTCTGTGGTTTTTATCCAAATAGCGAGTCTAGTTTCTCCGGCGGCCGCGTGTCACTGAAAATGGCTACGCGTGTCAGTGCTGACACGCGTGTCATAGGTTCGCCATCACTGCTATAGCGTATGGGCATCTAGTACAATGACTGAATCAGAGCGGAAGCATTAGAGTAACGATAAGCTAGATAGGTGACCCTGGCTGCTGCATTAAGGATGGACTGGAGAGTGGAAAAGCCTAGTGAGGGGGAGGCCAATTAATAGAGAGTTGCAATAATCAAGATGGGAGGGGATTAGGGCCACTGTGATGGTTTTAGTTGTTTCCATGGTGATGAAGGTGCAAATTTTAGAGATGTTCTTCAGTTGCAGGCGACAAGAGTGGGTGAGAGATTGTTTATAGCAAGTGAATGAAAGATCAGCATCAAACGTAACACCCAGACACCGAGCCTGCTGCCTAGACGTTATTGTTGTGCCGCACACTGAGAAGGAGATGTCAGATTTAGGGAGGTTAGCGGAAGGCAAGATCATAAGAAGTTCAGTTTTGGGAAGGTTGAGTTTCAGGTATTGAGTGGACATGATATTGGAGACTGCGCTTAGACAGTCATTGGTGTTCTGTAATACAGCGGGGTAAGGTCAGGGGATGAAGTGTATAGTTGTGTGTCATCAGCATAAAAGTGATACTGGAGCCAAATCTACTGATGGTCTGTCCAATAGGGGCCGTGTAGAGAGAGAAAAGAGAAGAGGGTCAAGGACTGAACCCTGAGGGATCTTAATAGTGAGAGGAAGGGGAGAGGAAGTGGAGCCAGTAAATAATACTATGAAAGAGCGGTTGGAAAGATAGGAAGAGAACCAGGAGAGAGCGGTGTCCTTAATGCCGATGGAGTGCAACATAAAGAGTAGGAGACAGTGGTCAACAGTGTCAAAGGCTGCAGAGAGATCAAGAAGAATTAGCAGAGAGTGTTCACCATTACGTTTTGCAATCAGAAGGTTATTGAGTCACTACAATGAGGGCAGATTCTGTAGAATGTAGGGGTTGAAACCATACTGCAATGGGTCTAGAAGAGAGTGAGTGGAGAGGTAACAGGTAAGGCGAGAGTAGACCAGGTGCTCCAAGAGTTTAGAGATGAAGGTGAGGTTGGAGACTGGGCGATAGTTATTTGTGCAGGATGGGTCAAAAGGTGTTTTCTTTAATGATGGAGTAATGATAGAATGTTTGACGGAGGAGGGGAAGATGCCAGAAGAGAGGAGAGATTGATGATTTTATTTAGGTAAGTGGTGACCACTGGAGAGAGAGACTGGAGTAGGTGTGAGGGGATGGGGTCAGTGGTGCATGTAGTGGGACTAGAGGTAGAGAGGAGACTGGAGACTTCTTTTTTTGAGACTAGATCAAATGTGGAGAGTGAGCCAGAGGAGGTGCTAATTAAAGCTACTCACCTGGGATGGTTGTGTGACCTACAACCAGTATAACCGCATAGTATGGCTGCTGCAGGATACAACACTCTACATGCAGGCAGTGGTAACCAGAAGACAAACTCAAAGGACAGTGTTTTGTAAATCCGCACAGCTTATATGGTGAAATGACAACAGTTATAAGGTACTGATGGCTTTTATTCCTACGCTTTTCAGAGCTATAACCCCGCTCCATCCTAATTATTGAATCCCTGAGGAAGGAGCGGGAATATAGCTCTGAAACGCGTAGGAATAAAAGCCATTACTACCTTACAACTGTGGTCATTTCATTGTATGAGCAGCTCGCTAACAGCTGGGCGTGGCCGTTGCACTGCCCCTGACTGTTTAAGCCTTTAAATAGTGGAATAAATAACAATCACTACATTTAGGAAGCTGGGTAAGATGTTTTCTCCTCTCCCAAGAGAGTGGGCCCCCACAAGCATGATCATGAAGGCCCAACCATTGCCACGGGAACCCATGATCTTCATGACAACGTCATGATGTCCTCCGTGTCACAACAAATACATCAATCCTCTTTGACTATACTAGAAGTATAGACTAATATGATTTTATCAAGGTTTCACTGCCGGGTATGTTCTATTGCATTGCACTAGCAAAAAGTAAAATTCTTGTCTAGGAGTGAATAAAAAAGTAAAAACAAAGTTTAAAAAATTGTTAAATTATTTTAAAAAAATCACAAAATAACGAAATAAAAAAGAAATGTAATAATATCCTAATAAATATGTATATTTTTGTAAAAAATAAAGTAACAAAGTACACATACTTGGAATTGTCATGTCCGTAATGTTCCAATCTACTTAAACTAGTTTACTTCTTCAGTGAACACTATAAAACAATATTTAAAAAATGTGGAAAAAGCTATGTCTTTTCATCATACAGCAGAAGAAAAAATGAAAGCAAATGAGATCAAAAAGTTGCTTATATAGTAACTAAAAATGAGTATAATAAACTCTTAATGAGTATTATAAAGCGAGAATTATTCCCAGAGGTCTTCGCTCAAATGTGTGACCAAATTTGATGATGAGTTTAGTGGACTTCTGTTCAAAATTTTGTAAAATATCTAACAAATATGCTATTGATACGATTTTATTGAACATGGAATTTTTACAACTTGAGTTAACTAAAGTAAAGGAAATTGTTTTGGAATCTGAAAATAAATTGAAAAGCACCTTATTTGAAACAGACTGGAAAAATTGCAAAGAAAACGTGACTGCACATGTCTCTAAATTGAGGAGTGAATTTGAAGAGACAAAAAGAAAGAAGTGGACACGTGCTCAAGATGATTATGCACAGGGGAATATATACAACTGGCAGCGTGATAACAATAGTTGGAAGAAAAAAGGTTATCAATGTTCGAGAATGGGGATATGTAATAACCATGTGAACATGAGTAATCATTTTGTTTCCTTCAATAGGTCTGAGCACACCCAAGCCGAGAAACGGAGGACGAGAAGAGGGGGCCGGAGACAGCACAGATCACAAAAAAGAAAAAGAGAAGAAAAAAACAAACTAAATGCACCATCACAAAGAACAACGAGTCAAAGGGAGATGACTTAATCTTTAATATCTCCAAAAAGGTATTGACTCCAGATCAGATTAAAGTATTAAATAAAGGTCCTAGCCCCTACTACAAATGCATTGGTTTCAGGTCAGAATCGACCTTGAAAAATTTTATAGGCGGTTGAAGTTAAGAGAATGGTTTAAGAAAAGTACAGGTCCTGTAAAAACTAATGAGTGTGTCTTTGACTGTAAAAATTTGAATTTATCAAAACAAAGTGAGTTTACTCCCCCTAGTTGTTCAGTGAGTATTACAGCTTTTATGGAGTGGGTAAATAAAGATATAGAAAATCTGAAAAAAATGGCAGTGAGTGAATATTCCAAACCAAATTTGACTGTTGCTGAGATTGAGGCCTTGAAGGAACTTGTCCATGATGTGACATCGTCATTAAAAGTGCAGACAAGAGTGGCGGTGTCGTCATCATGGACAAGGATGCATATTTGAGAGAATTAAATAGGTATGTTTATGACTCCAATGTGATATAAAAAATTGATAGGAGATCCAAAATTTGAAATCCAACGGGTATTGAAATCAATATTAGAACCTGCAGTACAAAAAAAATAATCTCCCAAGACATTTTTGATTTTTTGGTAGTTAAACATCCATCAACCCCTGTAATATATGCGTTACCTAAAGTACACAAATCGTTGGTAGACCCTCCTGGGCGGTGTATTGTGGCAGGCACTGATTCGGTGCTGAGCCACATAAGAATTTTTCTAGATAAAATATTAAACCCTATTGCCACCCAATTTGATTCGTATGTAAAAGACACTACTGATTTTTTAACAAAAATGTCAAATTTGAAAATAGAGGAAGAAACGTTTTTATTGGTTTCATTCGATGTGACAAATTTATATACATTCATCGCACATGAGTTTGGTATACAATGTGTTAAAAAAAAGTTGAATAACTTGGATTTTTCAAATGAGATACAAGATTTGATTTTGAAGCTGTTGACACTTCTCCTAACGAAAAACTATTTTTTATATGGAGACGATTTTTCCGAATAAAAACAAGGTACTGTGATGGGGGCCAATATGGCCCCTTCATACGCAAACATTGCCATGGGGGTCCTGGAGGAGGATATCATCACTGTGTCCCACCACCGCCCATACATTAGGGGGTGGTGGAGATACATTGACGATATCTTCCTCCTTTGGACAGGTGCGGAAGAAATGCTATATGATTTTTTGGGTTTTTGAACACCATAAATCAGACCATTAAATTTACAATGTTCCACTCACCAGTTTGCTTACAATTTTTAGATGTTTTGATTGAAAGAGTTGGAAAGACTCTTGTCACTAAAACATACACAAAACCTAGACAAGAACAATTTATTACTGTTCTCTAGTCAGCATCTGCGTAACATGATAAAATCAATACCCTTTAGCCAATTTTTAAGAGCCAAAAGGATTGAGAGTGACGAGTCTAATTTAGACAGTACTTTGGATGTAATGACAAAAAAATTTGTGAATAGGCGTTATCCTAAAAAACTTTTACAACAACATTGAGCTAAACTCACTGAGTATGAAAAAGATGATCTGTTGAAACATAAAGTAAAGCAAGAAGTGAAACACATACCCTTTGTCTCGGTTAATTGTGAAGAAAGTGATGCATTATCTAAGATAATCAGGAAGCATTAGAGAGTTCTTTCCAATGGTTTGCCTGAAGTTGAAGAATTTAAGAATCCCCCCCTTTTCTCGTACCGACGGAGTAGAAATTTAAAGAATCAGCTGGTGCGTTCTGAAGTTGAAAGGAAAGGTTGTTTCCCCTGTTTGGGATGTATAAATTGTAGAGCAATGTTAAAGGGTAACAGTTATGTTGATGAACGTACACAACAGATATACAGAATCAATAATTTCCTTACTTGTGAATCTGAATATGTCATATACATGTTGGAGTGTCCTTGTGGCCTTTGGTACATAGGGAGACCACCTGTGATTTCAAAACTAGATTCAGTAATCATAAACATTATATACGTAAGAAAAGGGTGGATCTCCCAGTGCCGAAACATTGTGTGGACAAGGGCCACAAGGACACCGACATCAGATTCAGATTGATAGACCATGTACCACCACAGAGACGAAGTGGCAATAGAATAGCCATATTGAAAAGAAAAGAATTGGAATGGATTTTCAAATTACAAACATTAAGACCTAATGGCCTCAACGTGGATTTTAAAATTCATACTCTGACTTGAAGGAATCTTTATATATGATGGATATGGTTATCGGAATTATATGTAAAAATTCCCCTTCAACTCTTTTTCATATGATTCTATCCATTTGGTTAAGCACAATAAAATTAAAGAATACTAAAGTATATATACTCTAATGTAATAAGAGATGTCTACATTACAATATATGTTTTTAATATATTCTTTTATCTTTTTTATAGGTGGGGCACCTAAATCCTACTCAATATCGCCAATTAAAATATTATGATTGGGCCTTTTTCTGTATTATTAAAAAAATCAAATTTTTTTGATAAGCACAAAGTTGCATGTATAATCTTTTGTGTTATTGGACCAATGTGAGTGAGAGAGTGATGTGGGTTGAACAGGTTTAAGTGTAGAGTGGGGACATGGTGGTGGACTGACCATCTATCATTCTGTCCATCACTCACACTGGGATTCCTTGGTGGTTTGTGATGAATTTTCTGGGGTCTCCTTCCTGGCCAGCCATAATATATGTTTCTGGCCCTATTTTGTATCTATAAGATGCCCTAATGTAACTTCAAAAGAAAGGTTTTTATAATAACAGTGTGTGGGCAAGAATCGCTGCCTTGCCATTAAACAAGATGGCGGAGGTGTACGTGCACATGCGCAATAGCGCTGCAGTGACAAATGACATGGCGCATACCTGCGCATGAGCAGGAAAATCCGGAAGACGCCGGGAGTATGGCACAGATATTGCACATGGCGATGGGGAGGATCAGGTAAACCGCACTAGATTGATTAATTATGCATACAGGAGCCACTTATGATGCATCAGTACATGATATGTGAGTACTGCATTAACAATTACAGCTGGACTGTAATAATTAGCACTATTGGAGCACTTTAGGAATGTACCACTATATGGCACTATAACGCACTTATTAATGAGATATGTATTAGAGTTATATGCACGTTTTATGTAATTGCTGATTAAGCTGTATATGTATATAAGATCCATGATTCACTTGTTGCACTATGCTTGAGGAAGGAGGGCAACCTCTGAAACATTGCACAGAAGGTTGGAATAAAGAGAAGTCCACTTTAAGAAAGTGAAGGAGTGCTGCCTGTTTTTTGGAATCTATAACTAAAAATTATATAGCTGTAGCCGTAATCTTGTCCCGTAAAAAACAAGCTGCCGTACAACTCCATGAGTGAAAACATAAAAAGCAATAGCTCTCAGAATACAATTTAAAAAAATTCTATAAAATTTTTTTATGGTGTAAGAGCAGCAAAATATAAAAAATATAAATATGGTATTGTTGAAAGAAGAACAAAGCTGTGCTTTCACACTTTGGCCTCAAAAGACCATTGTGCTGCCAGTAATGTGGAGGTCCCCTATATTTCCATTAACATATGACAAATCTGAGTGGGATTTGTTTTTTGCTGGTTGAATTGCATGTTTCTGGTGGAAATTTGGGTATAGAACATCTTGGGTCGTGCCACATTGTGACTGGATACACATTCAATAAAAATCTACTGGCAGTCACCCTATCTGGCAAAAAAAAAAATGCCTTGCATTGTGACTGATATAGAGAATACATATTCAATCGAAATTTACACTGACTGGTGATGATTGACTGATGGCCCTCTGAAAACTTGAACTGAGGACCACAACTACTACTGTAGTAGTAGTAAAGGTCGTGAATAATGTTTGTGAAGGGAACCCCCTGTCATGGTATCTTCCTGCACTTATGACACAGCCCCTAGGAGTCATTTTTGGAAGCACAATGCACATTCTGCAGTGGACCAAGCAGTAGAGTATCAAGAAGTGTTCTTTTCTGTATAGTCTTGGGAATATTGTCAATCACAATCTCTGAGCCATTTGGAGAAGCTCCATCAACCCATCCTAGATGGGGGGCACCATATATCCTTTGTCCATTGACTTGCACAACAGATATATTTGAGCTCATCAACCAGTTGACTAGTACAGCTTTATTTTTATGTTTCACAGAGTTCAACCAAGCCTGAGAATCGCAGGCTGCACTCACTTCTAGCTTCTATTAGTCCATATCTCTTGCCCTTTTTCCATGTAGTCTCTGCCATTAAATGAGTCAAAAAATAAAGTGAGGATCCTAATAATTCATAATATGAATAGGTGAGGGCACTCTCAAATGTACACAAGAGGGACCTCAAAATGTTTGTCGGGCACTTCCAAAGGTATGTAACAGAGCCAAATGAGGGCTCTCACTAAATTCAGGTTTCCTGCCTACTGCAGGCCCTCTGAACATTTGAATTTAGGGCCTCAAAATGTCATGGAGATGGAGGAGGAGAAGGAGGAGGAGGATGAGGGTGAAGCCCAATTCAACAATGGGCACATTGCAAACTGCTATGGAATATGTATTCCACTATCGCAGTGTCAATGACGGACGCACAGCCCAAATGTCTAAGTAAGAGTGATCCCTCCAAATCGTATGTTACAGGACAACCTGAAGCCTCTGAGGTCAAAGATCAACATACCTACTGTCACTTTATTAGAAACAAACTCCAAACAATACTAATACACATTTTTGGGAATTTTAATTCCCAAACAGTACCTGGACTACAATATTCGGTGGTCGCAATACCTACAATTTAACCATACAAAACTTCAGCGACACAACTCATGAATAGTATTGATTTCATATTTATTAAAGTGCAGTATAAAGTGCAATGTGCTATACAGACATGGTGACAGGGTATTTGGACTATATACATAATATGGCAGGGGTCACTGATATTGTATACATCAAATATTATGGAACATTATTAAAGACATTATTACTATCCATAACTACATTCTCCTTGAGTGTAAATGATACATCAACACGCTCAAGGATATCAGGTGTAAGTGACATGCTCACTCATATGACAGACCTTCGTGTTATACACTATGGGTGATGTTTCCCCCCTCTCATATGGCCAAAGTATACTCTTTACATTAATATAGTGAAGCATCAACTGTATGGGTATAGCTATAAACTATATGTATAGAATTGCAATATATAAAAAACAGTGGGTAGGTCTTTGAATGTATAAAGTACCAAGTACCCAGCTTGGATGGTAATTATCTATTTATTGCCACATACAACCTAATGTTATAACCTGGTAGCATTAATCAAATTATATAGTTTGTAGCTTATACCTCCATGCTGCACAATGTGCACTGTTGTGCCTATGCAATCCATTGCCTCATGACACTGAACATTATAGTTCAAGAGCAATCAACAAGGGTGTAACTTGTAGCTTACACCACCGTTCTGCTCAGTATACACAGCTATACCACTGCAGTCCATTAATAGCTTCACATTCACTATAAGATGTTGTGTGTATCAATTAGTAAGATATACCTTAAGTATGGCAGGGGAGAGTCTGGTGTGGCGTCCTATAACCCTGGTCCTTGCGCCCCAATGCGCATGTCGGTCCTCCTTCGTCACGCCCATATAGTTTATAGCTATACCCATGCAGTTGATGCTTCACTATATTAATGTAAAGAGTATACTTTGGCCATATGAGAGGGGGGAAACATCACCCATAGTGTATAACACGAAGTATGGGAAGGTCTGGTCTGTCATATGAGTGAGCATGTCACTTACACCTGATATCCTTGAGCGTGTTGATGTATCATTTACACTCAAGGAGAATGTAGTCATGGATAGTAATAATGTCTTTAATAATGTTCCATAATATTTGATGTATACAATATCAGTGACCCCTGCCATATTATGTATATAGTCCAAATACCCTGTCACCATGTCTGTATAGCACATTGCACTTTATACTGCACTTTAATAAATATGAAATCAATACTATTCATGAGTTGTGTCGCTGAAGTTTTGTATGGTTCTACTGTCACTTTGTAGCTGGCCTTGTAAAGTGCTTGGGAATAGCTACCTAAAAATGATATATGACAGAGGGACCTAGAAAATGTATAAGTCAGGGCCCTCCCAAGTGTAAAAGGCAAAAAAAAGACCACAACAGTAAGTGTGAACATAGGCTAAAAGCAATGTTTTTTCTCTGATTTATTTAGCCTTGTATAAAATTGATTACGCAGGAAAAACTGTTTTTGAACCTTTTTTGGCCTGTAAAATGCGATTTAGGTTAAGTTGAATAGTTGTTCTTGTGCATGTGTAACAGTGGCATAATACTGCGACAAAGCTATGCCCACAAACCATATGTGAATCAAAAGTGCATGCAGGATTATTCTCTACGCTCTTCCCATTTTATTTCATCACTTTCCCACCCATTTCAGTATTTTCCTCAGGACCCCAGATCCCTTTTTAGGGTACAGCAGATAATTACTCACATTTCCCATTGACTTACATTGAACTGGCTAATCGGATCAAATACACGATTATTACAAAGTACTCGTAACGAGTATAGCAATTAAGAATATTATAGTACTCCCGAATCACTATACATGCTGCATGTAAGTTGTGAGAAGTCATTTGTCGGGTTGCCAAATTGTAAGTGAGGTGGAGTGTAGCATTTTGGTATCTGTTAATGTTTTCTGATGTTATAAGAAATCATGAATTAAGAGAAGACTGAGAAAGAAGTCCAGGAGTTTGTTGATAAAGAAAGGAAGTAGAGAAAAAGAAAGTAAAGACACATGAGATGGATGCTGAAGAAGGGAGCTGAGCTGAGAACTGTCTGAGACACAGAAGCACTAGGAGCCTTTAGAGAGCCAAAGTGTTTGATCAAGAGGAAGTGGCTTTTGTGAGTATAATATGTGTAAACTAAAATGTGTGACCGGTCACCGACTGTTTAGTCCACTTGGAAAACTTAGCTAGAATTTGCAGCATTTCGAAAAACATTTCTGTTGCAAATATTACAGATTGACTGATAGAGAGACTGTGTGAGCTCCTGTGTATGAGACTCTGGTGAACATGAAGGCCAATAGGAGAGCTCAGTGAAATACTGCTACATTGAGACAGAGATTGAATCTTCACCTGTACCTTGATGTATCAGATAATTTGTCGGCCTAGGAAAGCTCAATAAATCTAGTGGCTGGAGGTCAGAGTAACAAGTTCAGTTTTTTCTGTGTGGATATTCAGTCAGGGTGTCTGATCTGAACGCTCACAAAGAGAAGGACAGTGCACTGAGTAAATGATGTTTAGGTTCAAGTGATTAGTTGATTCAAGATATATATATATACATATATATATATATATTTATATACAGTATATTTCAAAGGGAAAACAGGATACCCAGAATCTATTGTATTTAAGGAGAGAGGCGGGTGTAAGATTACATACCTGAGAGATCAACATGTCACGGTCTTGGTAGAACACCGGTTAGGCCCAGTATCAGAGAACGGAGGGATTGTCATAGTCTTGGGAGTTAGTAATACTCCTTTCCATGAAGCTGACACTTGGAATCTCTCAAGCTGCATACATTGTATTTTGTGGTTTGTGTCCGTTGTGGTCCATTTATCTCACACTCACATCAACCAGTTCCCAGTCGTTACATGAACATAGCCTCACAATAAAGTTTAATCAAAGCCATATAATAGGCCATATAAAAAAAGTAGTTTTATTTAAAACTTCACAAAGCGACCAAAAAAAAGACTAAAATATTCCCATTACTTGGAAATATAATGGACATATTTTATTATATTTATATATTATATTTATTATATTTTATTATTTGGATTGTTAAAATTAAGCACTGAATAGTATAAAAAAAGCAAACATCTTCAGGATATGTTGTTTAACCCTGTATGAGAAAAGGCCAAGTTCATTAAACCACATAGTTACCCTAAATAATTTATTATAAATGGGGACATAAAAACTGCAAATATCTCTCACTCAAACAGGAAAAACTTGCAATATCCAACAAAACTAAATTTTCCAAATGATGTTGTATACATCTACCTGCCCTGCAGAATATGTAGCTACATGGTCAGAGTCATAAGACAATTGTCACATATTTAAAATCAAGACGCAGTAAAGATTTCACAGTTGTCTAAACACTTTGCACAAGTTGATAATAGAGGTTTTTTCTACTCTTTTCTTTTTTTTCATCTAATATTTCATCTAGAAGTGGACACCACAGGAGGGTTCTGATGAATAGAGAAGCGTACTATATATTTTTTCGCAGGCCTTAGACCTAGGATAATTGTGGTTAGTAATCAGGAAGAAAATAGGATCAGGTAGACCAGGTGTTTAGTGAGACAACATATGCTATAGTTAAGTGACATAGTGTATGAACAAACCTGCATTTTTGTATGTTGTTCTTCATTATGGATTTTATTCTGGAGCGATAAAGTACAGTAACACGGTTTTATTTATTTAATCCCCTTTTGATTTGAACACCGCACAGTATAACACCTATAATTAGGCACTGTACTGTTATTTGTACACTGTATGACAGAACAGCAGGAGGTGACCTGTAGAAAGTACCGCACAGGGTGCCGTCTAAAAAGAGATCATCCCTGGAAGGAAACAGGCTTATGAAGTAAGAAATATCAGCGGAAGAAAAAAGAGAAAAACGAAATGCCTTACACAGTACACTTAGAGTGTATATAAATTGTATATACAAATGAAAAAGAATTATAATTATCAAACGTTTGCTGGATAAACACCTAACTCTTTAGCAAGTCAGTTACACAAGCTGAGATCATTTCTCATTGACAATATACAATTCTAGCATTACATAGTGAGTAGAAGAGTTTAGTTTTATGATGAGCAATAATTTTGGGGCAAGTTAATCACCATTCTTAAGGCAGTGGGGACTTTAGGATCTACTAAAATATACACGTCTCTCGGTAAATTTGGTTCATCCAATAATAACTATTTTTATTTTTTTTCAAACTGGTGATAAGAACAAACCACAAGGGTATTACTCATCAGAGTATTTTTTTTTACTAGAAAATTAGTTTAATACACTATGAATATTTGATAATTTTCACACACAGAGTTGGCCAAAATGTTTGTGACTTTAAGCTACATTAAGGGCCCCATTACACGTAGCGATGCTTAGCGATAACAACAATTATACGACTTGGTAGGGATCGCTGGAGCGTTGCTACGTGGTCGCTGGTGAGTTGTCAAACATCAGATCTCACCAGCGACACAGCAACGATACAGAACGATATGGCAGTCGTTGGTAACCTGTCACTCTCAGGCGTAGTGTTGAGATCGTCAGTCATTGTCCCTGTCAAACACAGTGATGCACGCTACCCAGCGGAGCGCGATGACCAAAAAATGGTCCAGAACTGATTGTAACGATCAGTGATCTCAAAGCGGGGCCTGGTCGTTGCTATGTGTCACACATAGCGAGATCGCTGGTAAAGGGTCGCTGTTACATCACAAAACCTGTGACGTTGCAGCGATATCACTAGCGATATCATTGTGTGTGAAGTACCCCTAAGACTGTGTGTTTTTTATTCACTTTTTGCAGTGCACTGCAAAAATACGGATCACTCAAATGAGATCCCAGACAAGTCAATGGTTTTTGTTTTGTGCCATTAAACGTGCACTTTTTTGTTTTATCACTTTAGGAGAGCTCTTAGAAATGTGCATGTCAATTTCTGCGCCGTTTTTCTCCTTGTTTTTCCCATAGGAGCCCTTCAAAATGGGGAAGGGAAAAAATCACAGCACCCTAAAATGCAGCAAAAAACGATCAGAAAAAGGTGATAAGTTTTTTTCTGCTTTTTGGAAACAGCTCCTGTTTTCAGCTAAAAAATGCAGCATATGAGCATAAAAAAAATGTGAGTGGAATATAGCTAAGTGCTTTAACACTAGTTTGTAGCAGGTCTGCCGAAATAGCCAGAGCCAGAGAACAGCCAAGGTGAGATGGAGTATGACAATGCAGGCCATTAAAGTTCAGCAAAAGTGTCAACATTTCTTACGACAGATAGGCTACTTCTGTTATTAACTGTTTATCATTTCTCATAAGGTTCACAATACTAAAAAGATATATCAAATTCAAGTGCCACTTAATGGATTTGGTGAATCATACTTTAGTTAATACTTTTTTAAGACTGGCAAGTATAATATCAGTTTTAAATTACTGGCCATAAACAATACAAAAGAAAATTCTATGTTGTCTGTCCACTAACAACACATAAAAAATATTAATCTAAACAAAGCATATAATAATTATTTAAATAGGTTTTCTACTACTTATTTGACCCCTTTATTTTCCCAACTCTTCCTAACATTCCATAATATACTACAGCTAATTACTCTGCTCCCATAATCTTATCTCCAACATGCTCATGATTATATTGATTGCAGTTGAAGCTTTCATCCATCCTTCCAGGCTGTATAACGGATATAGAACTAACTGAGCAGAAGACGTCACTGGTGGGGGATAATAGTAGAGTGAAGTGTGATCTGGGAATGAGTGCACAGACTGCTGTCATTCACAAAGAGGCAGTCCTGCCTCCACCAGTGACCTGCCCTGCTCAGTTTATCCAAATCCAGTCTGCAGCCTTCAGCGCTTCCAAAGCCAACTACCCCAACTAGCAGACCCCACTTTTGGCAGGCACCCACTGAGAAGAGATCAAGTACAGCAAGGAATATACCTAGGTGACCAGTCTATCCCAATCTGGGTTCTTCAAGCAAATTCGTGGACTCAGTGTTGGGAAGTGAAGTTGATCCTCTAGCGGTAACCATGAGTTCTATGCTTAAGTTCTTTAGAATATAAACATGGTCACAGGAGAAAGGCCCTTTTTATACCCCTGGAAATGGTGGAAGATGTCTGCTCACTCAATAGTCACTAGTTCAATATGACTGCATATATTTCATCAAAATGATGTAGCCAGTGGGGCTAAGGAAATCCATATTTAGTAAGAAATCCACAAATTACCAGAAAATAGGATTGAACAAAGCATTAATACATCTGGCCTAATTAGGTACAAATGTTCATATGCTCTGTTCAGATATTGGGAAGATGGTGTACCAGGTCAGCACTGCAGCCTCAATGGAATCACAAGGAATGTAAGGTTCCAAGAAGTCACAAGGAAGGCAAGGTTCCAAAAGTAACAATCTCCTTTATTCCACCAACACGTTTCGGCGCCTTCCTGGCACCTTCATCAGGGTATCTGATGGACTCTCGAGATAACTCCCTTAAAGAGCAGGAAGGGTGCGGCCGGAACTCAGAATATAGCGGGTGCAGTCCAGGTACCAGCAACCATGGCGACAACCAGATGTGAAATCTGTTGCGAGAAGTAGAGGAAGAGGCCCGGGCTGCAACCAACGATCCAAGGGTGGTTTCGCTTCTCACCCACAAGGGAGATGCAGTCTTCTGGAGAGCCGCAGTTCCAGGAGCTGAGGGAGAATCTCTGTGAGACAGTGGAGTGGGCCGTCCGAAGACGGAGCACGGACATGGCCCTGTAGTTAACTGCAGGGCTATGGAGAAAGGCAAGCGCTGGAAGCGGAGGTGACAGACCTGGCCTTGGTTGAACACCTGGCAACCCAGTAGAAACCCGCCCAGTGGACAGCAGCCTGCAACCATGGTTTAAGTACAGACGGATGACCCTGAGGGCCTGCCTTGAGACAGCGTCAGCACCACCACAACAGAGCCTTTTGACCCTGTGGGAGCGGCTGCAGAGCCAGATGTCCCTGGGACACCCAAACCTGAGCCCGATGTGATGGTCGAGTTCATCGTAGAGGAACCAGTCGACCAACCGAGCTCTGAGGAGGAGGACCCTGAGGACAGCTATTCAGATCACGGTGAGGGAGCCGTGGTGCTTGTGCCCCGAACAGTATGGTGGAGCAGCCTTGATTACCAGCTTGGGACTGTACAGGACAATCTGCCTATACCGGAGGTCCAGGGAGGGCCCCCGATCCCGTTTCCCCACCACCGGCAATGACTACCTGCCTACTTCAGCCAAACAAGCGGAGCAACACCACCGCCAAGAGGAGTGGTGGGACAGAGAGATGGAGAACTGGCAGGTCCAAGCCCAGGCCCGCCTCCAGCCACCGGTACCCCCTGACCAACGACAAACAGGTACCATGACTACGTTCAACCTGGAGAGCGGGTATGGGTTCATCCGGGAACCGGGCCTTTACGAGGAGGTATTTGTGGCATCATGAGACTTTTATTATTTAACCTATTATTAAATTGACCCCCCCAGGGCTACGGGCCCGGGCACCAGCCACCGAAACAAAACCCCCATATCAACGCCCGGGTACCGAGTTCCCATAGACCCCTGGGCGGGTCACTGACACCATGTCCTGTCACTGTGGTCTGATGAGACCAAGATAAACTTTTTTTGTTCAGATGGTGTTGAGTGAGTGTGGGGTCAACAAGTTGAGGAGCTCAAAGATAAGTGAGCCTTATCTACAGTAGAACATGGTGTGGCACTGCATGAGTGCTACCATCTGTGAGAGCTTCAATTCATTCAGGGAACCTTAAAGCGAACCTGTCACCCCCCCTGGACATCAAAAGCTATAATAGCCACCTTCTGCAGCACTAAGGCTGCATTCAGGGAAGGTGGCTATAAGCTTTTGATGCCCTTTATACACTTAAATATGCACTTATATTACTGCTCACAGTTTAGAAGACCTAAGACCGGGAGGCGGGGTTTCGTGCTCCTCCGACCCGCCCCCTCTTGTCTATCATCCTGGTCGCCTGCTGCTGCCTCCCTTCACAGTCTGACATGAACGCGGGCTGCACGCACAGCCCGACGACTTCCTGGACACCCGACGCAGAGCGCATGCGCGGCGCCATAGAGGAGAACGGAGGCGCGCGTTCATGTCAGACTGTGAAGGGAGGCAGCAGCAGGCGACCAGGATGATAGACAAGAGGGGCGGGTCGGAGGAGCACGAAACCCCGCCTCCCGGTCTTAGGTCTTCTAAACTGTGAGCAGTAATATAAGTGCATATTTAAGTGTATAAAGGGCATCAAAAGCTTATAGCCACCTTCCCTGAATGCAGCCTTAGTGCTGCAGAAGGTGGCTATTATAGCTTTTGATGTCCAGGGGGGGTGACAGGTTTGCTTTAAAAGCCAAAATGTACTGTGACATATTGAAGCAGAGCAAGATCCCCTCCCTTCAGTAACTGGGCTGCAGAGCAATATTCCAACATGATAACAACCCCACAAACACCTCTAACATAACCACTGACTCTAAAGAAACTAAGGCAAAGTATGTTTCCAAACTGTAAATTTCACTCGCTTTTGCTGTGGGACATGGGACAGACACACTATCACCCAGGGTGCTCATGCTGGATAACTAAGGTAATTTACCATAAGGGCAAAACACTTATGTTTAAACAAGTTTTTTTGTTATACTTTCCTAGGTGACTATGCCTGACCTCTATATTTATATTGGACACATATAGATATGTATTTATGCATGAGCATTTACTTACTCTGCATCAGTGGTAGTGTATACAGTTTTATACAAAGCTTGCCCCTCCACATAGGACAAACTATTTTAAGTATTCCTGTGATGTTTATGTATTTATTTAAAAAGTGTTATGATTATAAAATATATTAATTTTTAATAGTTTCAAATTAGACAAGTTATATCCTTGTTAGTGTTTATCCTTTTACATCAGAGGTTTTGAGATTTCACATACTTTTATGGTGGCACATACGGTATATTTATGAATTATTGGATTTAATTAAACTTTATTGAGCATCCTCAAACAGAAGGTAGGGGAGTGCAAGGACTTTAACATCCACCAGCTCTGTGATGTCTTCATGGAGGATTTTAAAAGGATTCCAGTGGCATCCAGTGAAATCCATGCACAAGAAAGTTGAGATAGTGCTCAATATTAATTGTTGTATGTTGAGTTATTTAGAAGACACACCAGAATTAAAAGATATAATACAATACTTTCAATATTTACAAAAATGTTCGGTGGGAATACTCACTTTTGTGAAGATATACAGTGTTGGCCAAAAGTATTGACACCCCTGCAATTCTGTCAGATAATACTCAGTTTCTTCCTGAAAATGATTGCAATCACAAATTGGTATTATTATCTTCATTTAATTTGTCTTCAATGAAAAAAACACAAAAATATTTGTCCTAAAGCCAAACTGGATCTAATTCCACACCAAACATAAAAAAGGGGGTGGACAAAAGTATTGGCACTGTTAGAAAAATCATGTGATGCTTCTCTAATTTGTGTAATTAACAGCACCTGTAACTTACCTGTGGCACCTAACAGGTGTTGGCAATAACTAAATCACACTTGCAGCCAGGTGACATGGATTAAAGTTGACTCAACCTCTGTCCTGTGTCCTTGTGTGTACCACATTGAGCATGGAGAAAAGAAAGAAGACCAAAAAAATGTCTGAGGACTTGAGAAACCAAATTGTGAGGAAGCATGAGCAATCTCAAGGCTACAAGTCCATTTCCAAAGACCTGAATGTTCCTGTGTCTACCGTGCGCAGTGTCATCAAGAAGTTTAAAGCCCATGGCACTGTGGCTAATCTCCCTAGATGTGGACGGAAAAGAAAAATTGACAAGAGATTTCAACGCAAGATTGTGCGGATGGTGGATAAAGAACCTCGACTAACATCCAAACAAGTTCAAGCTGCCCTGCAGTCCGAGGGTACAACAGTGTCAACCCGTACTATCCGTCGGCTTCTGAATGAAAAGGGCAAAGGCATCAACATAGAATTTACAGTAGAAAAAAAAGAGGCATTCAAAGAAAAGAACACGGTCCCTACAGTCAAACATGGTGGAGGTTCCCTGATGTTTTGGGGTTGCTTTGCTGCCTCTGGCACTGGACTGCTAGACCGTGTGCATGGCATTATGAAGTCTGAAGACTACCAACAAATTTTGCAGCATAATGTAGGGCCCAGTGTGAGAAAGCTGGGTCTCCCTCAGAGGTCATGGGTCTTCTAGCAGGACAATGACCCAAACCACACTTCAAAATGCACTAGAAAATGATTTTAGAGAAAGCACTGGAGACTTCTAAGGTGGCCAGCAATGAGTCCAGACCTGAATCCCATAGAACACCTGTGGAGAGATCTAAAAATGGCAGTTTGGAGAAGGCACCCTTCAAATATCAGGGACCTGGAGAAGTTTGCCAAAGAAGAATGGTCTAAAATTCCAGCAGAGCATTGTAAGAAACCTATTGATGGTTACCGGAAGCGGTTGATCGCAGTTATTTTGGCTAAAGGTTGTGCAACCAAGTGTTAGGCTGAGGGTGCCAATACTTTTGTCCGGCCCATTTTTGGAGTTTTGTGTGAAATGATCAATGTTTTGCTTTTTGCTTCATTCTCTTTTGTGTTTTTTCATTTAAGACAAATTAAATGAAGATAATAATACCAAAGAATTTGTGATTGCAATCATTTTCAGGAAGAAACTGAGTATTACCTCACAGAATTGCAGGGTGTCAATACTTTTGGCCAACACTGTATATATACTCTTTCATTTAACTTTTGCTACTGTTTAAAGAAAGAGTGAGAACTGTAACTTTTTCAATGTTTTGCAGCCAGAGCAGGTGTGTGACTTCAAGTTCTTATTGGAATCAATTTAAGGTAAGTTTTATCTTCATATATATGCCAATTTTTTGGAAGTAGAAGAAACACACAATGTCAATTTAGAAATTATTTTGATTTACTTTATTATGCTGCTCACCTAGCTGTAAAAGTGCCAAGCCAAATGCTTTCTTCAGGTCAGGTCAATGACAGCAATTCAATAGAACCAGAGCATCATGGAATACCAGTTGGAAGAGACCTCTTTGGTCATATGCTCCAATCCCCTGATGAAAGTAGGATTCTCTAACTTACCTGAGACATCTGTCCAGCTTCTCTTTGAAGACTTTCATTGCAGGAGAACTCACCACGACATGTAGCAGCCTGTTCCACTTGTTGATCACCCTCACTGTCAAAATTTATTTTTTAATATCTAAATTGTGTCTCCTCCCATTTAGCTTCATTCCATTGCTTCTGGTTTTTCCTTGTGCAAATGAATAAAGCAGATCCCTCTACAGTGTGACAGCTCCTGAGTTATTTGGAGACAGTTATTAAGTCTCCGCTCAGTCATATTTTTTGCAAGCTAAAAATTCCCAAAATTGCAACTGTTCCTCATAGGACATAGTTGGCAGACCAGTCACCATTCTGGTAACTTGCTCGATTTTGTTGATGTCTTTTTTAAGATGTAGTGTGCAGAATTGGACACAGTATTTCAGATGAGTCCTGACCAAAGAGGAATAGAGGACTATAATTACTTCACATGACTATATGCTTCTGTTAATACATACCAGAATGATATCTGCCTCTTCTGCTTCTGCATCACACTGTTGGCTCATGTTCAGTCTGTGATCTATTAGTATATCCAAGTTTTTTTCACACATGCAGTTGCTTAGCCGTATTCCCCTCATTCTGTATATGTTTTTTCATTTTTCATTCTCAGATGTAGCACTTTGCATTTTTCCCCATTAAAAAACAAAACAATTCTGTTGGTTGCTGCCCACTGTTTCAGTTTGTTTACATCTGTATGAATCCTGTCTCTCTTCTCGAGTAATATTAGCAATATTTGTACACATTTTTATGTTTTTAAAACAGAAGATGCGGCATTCATCCAGGTCTGGGTTGCTCTGCGGTTTTTTTTATTCAACCATGCGGATACAAGCAAGGGAGGGGGTGCAAGGGACTACGGTCACCATTTCGCACACACTTGTGCCTCTACGGGTCCAAGTTACAATGTGCATGACATCGGTTTCCACCCATATATAGGCGGGTCAAACAGCGTCAGTATGTTAAATCAGACAAAACATTTAAAAACATAGATAACACTCTTTCACACTTTTTTACATAGTTTGAAAACATAAATGCAGATGTAATAAACTGATAATGAAAACTTTACCATGAATAGGAGGAACTGCACCTGATAGATTTCCACTGATACTGTTCCATTCCTGCAGCTGAGCAGAAAGGCAAGAATAATCGACCAAAGATCGTTGCTTGGATACCATATACACACATCGTCTAAATTCTCAATATTGCTGCAGCCCCACAGACCAAAGCAAACAATAATATCTGCCATTGAACATGAAAGGGCTCATGAAAAGATTTTAAGGAGATTTAATAAAGTAAAGAAGAACAGGAGGAAAGAAGAGATAGGATGGAAGGATGATTTTCCCCAATAGATTGTCTTATAAATGGTTTTTACTGGTATTCCCTATTTTAAAATTGTTCTCACCAGGAAGAGGGTTATCATTATTGGAATAACAAATTGGCTAAACTTAATGAATTTTTAATCGGATCTATACGATGATCCATAATAAATGGATCGAGAAAGGTATTTTTTATATATAATAAGGTTAATCAAGAGATATTCTCACATGAACAATTATAAGAAAATAGCCATATCTATTTTATCGTTTAAACCTAGAGCCCCTTGTGCAACTTAGGTCCCTTTTACGCATATTTGTTGAACTTAAGGTATTATCTAAAAACGAAGTGGAAAAACTTTTTCCGTAAAAAACATGGATGAGTGCTGCATCTTCTGTTTTAAATTGTTGCGTTAGAATTGCCATACTCTAAAAATTATAACGTTAATATTTTTGCATTGCAGTGCATTAGACCTGCAAGTTTTGCATTGACACGTGATCTAATAGGCTATGCTTGTAACAGGGACTAATGGGCCATTGTATTTGGCAGAGCACTACACTATCACTTGGCATCATGTTACTATTGCAACCATTGCCACCGTATAATCACATTGGTGGAATTCCAATAGGAAGACATTGGTAGTATTTTTCCATCTGTTAACCAATTAAATGTCCCTGTAGTTGTTGATGGTGGTATATGGGTGGTTAAATAACCACAATCGATACTAGCAACCTGAGCATGATGAAGCTGAGAATCAATTGCAGTATACATCTGACACTGGCTCAGACTGCAACTCCTGCAATGTGTTGTTCACTAATTCCTTAGGGCAGTAAAAAGGATGTATAAAAGTCCTTAATGACATCTGTAACAAGCTGCATTGAAGATTATAAAGTGAATAAAAATGCTTTGCATAAAACCCTTAACAAGGGAAATGCACAATTTCCTTGACTCTATGGTTGCTAACTTAAATGCAAAAGGAACATAGGTAAAATGTGTACTACTTCATACTTTGTTCCCCTGGTCCTGTCACAAAAGATACACACAGTATATCTAGAGGAGAACAAGGCACAGTACTACAGTGAAAAACAAAATGACATCAAAATAAATCATGTCAGGCTTCTATCTAGCTTTAGGGTTATTTTATAAGCAACAACATTCAAGTTAAATACAAGTAGATATTTTTCTACGATTACATAAGTTTGCACATCACTCAAAGTCTAAAAGGCTGACTTACCACTACTTGCAAGCAAGTGCAATTTTCATACAATTAAGAATTTAACAGGATTGTTCAAATGAGTGATTGATATTTAAATCAGTTATAGATATAAAGATGTAATGATGAAAAAATACTGTTTTTTTTTTACTATAAAATGCACCTGACCTTAAATGCTCACAGAAGCCGTCCCATTATTTTTTTCACTAAATCTGTGTACAAGTGAATATTAACCTACTACCACATTTTCCATTAACCAGTGCCATTCAGCTCTTCATCTGTGTTATGTCACTGCTTTTAAGAGTATGTGGCTCACTTTATGTATTATATGTGAGCTGGAAGTCTCTTCTATAATGTAAGCCTATGAATAGAGATGAGCAGACATGAACTTTAAAGTTTGGTGTTCATGCTGAACTCAGACTTTACAAGAAAATCAGTGTTAAGGATCGGAGTTCTGGTACTTTACATTTGCAAACCGCTTGAGTGAGCATCACTGTGCTAGGGTACACTCAATGCTCGGCCTAGTGCAAGCTGTTAACAGTGTTTGAATGGCTTGCACTGGGGGAAAGATCAGCATTATCAGATGTGGAAGTCATTTGCTTATGGCTGGCTATATTACATGGAGAGCAGAGCTGCTCATTTAGTGACTTACAATGAGATGGCTTCAGAGGTAATTATCCGGTAAGTGCTCCCGCAATAGGAACCATAGAATAGGCTTCAGTTTCTTTTCCTTCTCAGGTTTTATTCATAAAAATCAAATCAATTGTTCACATAATATTCATAAAACAACGCGTTTCAGCCACAACTGTTAAAATAAAAAGGCCTTCATCAGGTATAGAAATATGCAATCAGTTCTGGTTTTCATATGCATATGAATAAACCTGAGAAGGAAAAGAAACTGAAGCCTGTGTGAAGCCTATGGTTCCTATTGAGGGAGCGCTCACCTGCCCAGATAACCATAGCTGTAAATGCTATCTTGTTGGAGGTGTTATAGTGTGGAGGGAGTCTTGCCTAATGTCTGTTGCCTTCATCCTATTTCACCCCTGCTGTTCCTTGTAGTTAATTACCTGATACCATGTTCCCTCCCACAATCCCCTTCATCTGAATCTGGTAGTGTGCCCTATAAATGTAGTTCACTCTTAAGGGGTACACGTGTGGGGGGTCGTACACGTGTGGCATCTCATGCAAAGTGGCATTGAATGCTAAGTGGATGCAGTTATTCCATGGCAGTTAGTCAGGGCAGGAGTCAGGTAAGCCTCTCTATGTAACAGGGAGAGAGAAAAAAAAAAACACGTTTAAACGTCTTTTCCTTTCCCCATCATCATGTCCTTTACTTCATTATCTATTATTCTATGCGCTCTTGCTGGAAGACAATGACATAGAGGGATACTCCAACACTGTGCATAACTCCATTCACTACTCATCTTTACCATGTCTTGTATTTCACTGTTTGTTTTCTTATGTGCTCTCGCCACCAATTTTTATCACCCCATCCCCCCTCCATCAACACTCATTCACATCAGCCCCTCTCTCCTGCCCTACTCTATGTACAGCTCTCAAGCTATTTTCAGTTTACTGAAGACTCTCAGCCCATCATATTCCAAAGTTTGTCATAATAAATCATGTCCTAATCCCAAAAACTATCTGTTCTTTCTCCTTTTACTGCTGCTCCTCTCAGGTGATATCTCCCCCAACCCTGGTCCACCCTCTGCTAACTTCAACCCCTCTCCCACCACACATAGAAACCTCACTAACCTTATTAATATCACCTGCACACCTTCATCTCCCTCTTTTAATTGCGCTCTCTGGAATCCACGATCTGTATGCAACAAACTTCCTTTCATTCACAATTACTTCCTTTCCAACTCTCTTAACCTGCTGGCCCTCACAGAAACCTGGATCCAGGATTCAGACACTGCTTCCCCTGCTGCTATTTCTTACGGTGGCTTACACTTCTCTCACTCCCCTAGACCTGGGAACAGACGTGGCGGTGGAGTTGGCCTCCTCCTGTCCCCACAATGTACTTTCCAGGTCATTCCTCCAGCCCCATCACTCTCATTCCCTTCTTTTGAGGTCCATACCATTAGGCTATTCCATCCCCTCCCCCTCAAAGTAGCAGTGGTATACCGCCCCCCAGGGTCACCCACCCAGTTCCTTGACCATTTCTCCGCTTGGCTCCCGCATTTCATGTCCTCAGATTTACCAACCCTTATTCTGGGAGACTTTAACATTCCCATAAACAGCCCCATCTCCCCATCTGCATCCCAGCTCCTATCTCTAACTACCTCTCTTGGCCTATCACAGCTCTCAACCTCTAAGACACACGAAAACGGTAACACCCTTGACCTTGTCTTTACCCGGCTCTGCTCATCCTCCCCCTTGGATAACTCAACTCTACTCTCTGACCACAACATTCTTTCCTTCTCACTCACTAACCCTCGGCCAACACAGCCCAAGCCCACCTATCACACATCCAGAAATCTACAGGCCATTAACCCTCAAGCACTCACAGACTCCCTCATCCCATCTCTGTCCCCAATCTCGTCAATCTCCTGTCCAGATCAGGCAGTAAATCACTACAATGACTCTCTCAGAAGCTCCCTGGACCAAGTAGCGCCCCTCACCCTCAGAACCTCCAAACAGAGAACAAAACAGCCCTGGCTCACACCACAAACTCGATTCCTCCAGCGATGCTCCAGGAGTGCTGAACGTCTATGGAGGAAAACTCGCTCACCAGGAGACTTTATCCACTATAAATTCATGCTCAAAACCTACAACTCTGCCCTTCACCTTGCCAAACAGACCTACTTCACCACCCTGGTCTCCTCACTATCCAACAATCCAAAAAAACTCTTTGACACCTTTCACTCTCTCCTCAGTCCTAAAGTGCAGGCCCCCATCACCGACCTCTGCGCTGATGACCTGGCTTCCTACTTCATGGAGAAAATAGACAACATCCGCCAGGAAATCAGCTCTCAGCCTCCAAGCACTGCCACCCCCATTCTTCCCCACATCCCCTCCGGTTCACTCTCCACATTTGACCCAGTCACAGAAGAAGAAGTCTCCAGGCTCCTATCTTCCTCTCGTCCCACCACATGCACTACCGACCCCATTCCCTCACACCTGCTCCAGTCCCTCTCTCCAGTCATCACCACTCATCTAACCAAAATCTTCAATCTCTCCCTCTCTTCTGGCATTTTCCCCTCCTCCTTCAAACACTCGATCATTACTCCATTATTAAAGAAAACCACTCTCGACCCAACCTGCACAAATAACTACAGACCAGTCTCCAATCTCCCCTTCATCTCTAAACTCTTGGAGCGCCTGGTCTATTCCCGCCTCACCCATTACCTCTCCACTCACTCTCTTCTAGATCCATTACAGTCTGGTTTCCGCCCCCTTCACTCCACAGAAACTGCCCTCATCAAAGTGACCAATGACCTTCTGACAGCAAAACGTAATGGTGACCACTCTTTGCTTATTCTCCTCGATCTCTCTGCAGCTTTTGACACAGTTGACCACCATCTCCTACTCTCTATGCTGCACTCCATTGGCATAAAGGACACTGCTCTCTCCTGGCTCTCCTCCTATCTTTCTGACCGCTCTTTCAGTGTATCTTTTGCTGGCTCCACTTCCCCCCCTCTTCCCCTCACTATTGGAGTCCCTCAGGTTCAGTCCTTGGCCCTCTCCTCTTCTCTCTCTACACGGCCCCGATTGGACAGACCATCAGCAGATTTGGCTTTCAGTACCATCTTTATGCTGATGACACACAACTATACACTTCAGCCCCTGACCTTACCCCTGCGGTATTAAAGAACACCAATGACTGTCTAGCTGCAGTTTCCAATATCATGTCCACTCTCTATTTGAAGCTAAACCTTTCCAAAACTGAACTTCTTCTGCTCCCCCCATCCACTAACCTCCCTAAATCGGACATCTCTCTCTCAGTATGCGGCACCACGATAACGCCTAGGCAGCAGGCTCGCTGTCTGGGTGTTATGTTTGACACCGATCTCTCCTTCTCCTCCCACACGCAATCTCTCGTCCGCTCCTGTCGCTTACACCTGAAGAATATCTCTAGAATCCGCCCCTTTCTCACCCTGGAAACAACAAAAACCCTCACCGTGGCCCTAATCCATTCCCGCCTTGACTATTGCAACTCTCTATTAAGCGGCCTCCCCCTCACCAGACTTTCTCCTCTCCAGTCCATCCTTAATGCAGCAGCCAGGATCACCCATCTGGCCAATCGTTACTCAGATGCCTCTGCTCTGTGCCAGTCATTGCACTGGCTGCCCATATATTACAGGATCAAATTCAAATTGCTTGTTCTCACCCACAAAGCTCTTCACAGTGCAGCTCCCCCCTACCTCTCCTCCCTCATCTCTGTCTATCACCCCACCCGCTCTCTACGTTCCTCAAATGACCTTCAACTAACATCTGCACTAATCCGATCCTCCCACTCCCGGCTCCAAGACTTTTCCAGAGCTGCACCAAACCTCTGGAATGCTTTACCCAAAGAAATCAGGACTATCCACAACCTGCATGGCTTCAGACGATCCCTAAAGACGCATCTTTTTAAGGCGGCCTATCATACTCCCTAACAAGTCCATTGTACTGTAGACAGTGAATGGGCTATCCTCTGGACATTACTCTTCTACAAACTCCACCAAACCATAAAGGTCTACACAGACTGTATAATGACCATCCATGTAAGCTTAGTTCTATACCCCATTTCCTCAAGATGCCTGGACCACCAGTGCAATAAGCCCCGGCACCTTGTGCAACCCCTATCCCGTTGTAGATTGTAAGCTCTTTTGAGCAGGGTCACCTTCATTTCTTGTTTTATTTATTGTATTTTTTTTTCACATTGATTCTATGCCTATTGTTTTGTATGCAATTATTGTACTTTATCTGTTCTCTATTGTAATTACTTACTGTATTTTCTGTACTCTAACCCTACATTGTAAAGCGCTGCGGAATATGTTGGCGCTATATAAATAAAGCATTATTATTATTATTATTATTATTATAACCTCTGAAGCTTATTCACAGACTCTTGGCTGAGAGATCTGTTTCCCTGGACTGGAGCAGTATACCGAAGGACCCTTACCAGATCCTCAGTGATCGATGTGCTTTTTTACAAAGATATACCATAGGTGAGTGCACTTGCCTATATTATTACACACAAGTTTATTATCTCTACACTTAGGTCTGCGCCTGTTGCTTTATTATCCCCTCTAGACCTACAGCCCTAAGGTTATGTATTCCAATGAAATGGGGATACAGTAGAAGGGGGTAGTGCCTATAGTGAGATGGTGCGGTGAATCGGGTCTCATTGTAGGTTGTAGGCTTGACAGAAGAGGAGGGTCTTTAGGTTTCTTTTGAAGGTTCCCAGGGTAGGAGAGTGTCTGATGTGTTGGGGCAGAGAGTTCCAGAGTGTGCGGTTTTGAGAGGAAGAGAAAAGAGGGGAGTAGAGAAGGAGCTCTTGGGAGGATCTCAGGGTGCGTAAGGGTAGGTATCGGGAGACCATGTCAGAGATGTATGGAGGGGACAGGTTATGGATGGCTTTGTATGTCATGGTTAGTTTTTTAAACTGGGATCTCTGAGATGTGGGGAGCCAGTAAAGGGCTTGGCAAACGGGGGAAACAGGGGAGTAGCAGGGAGACAGGTGGATTAGTCGGGCAGCGGAGTTTAGGATGGATTGAAGAGGTGCATGGGAGGTAGTGGGGAGGCTGTTAAGCAGGACGTTGCAGTAGTCAAGGCGGGAGATGATGAGAGCATGAATAACTGTTTTAGAAGTGTAGTGGTCAAGGAAAGTGTGAATCCGGGAAATGTTTTTGAGCTGGAGTCGGCACGAGGTGGCGAGGGCCTGGATGTGAGGCTTGAAGAAGAAGGAAGAGTCAAAGATTACCCCGAGAGATTTGGCATGATGGACATGGGAGAGTGAGCAGTCATTGACAGTGAAGGATAGGTGGAATAGGAGCGGGTCGTGAGTGCTGGTGGTAAGGTGTGACTTTGACAGAAGGGAGGAGAGCTGGTCTTCAGTTATGTGGGTGAAGCAGATGATGGAAGGAGAGGCCAGTGTAGGGGAGAGGGGAAGCTGTGGGGACAGTAGATCAAAGCTTTCTCCGATTTTATCAATCTTCTGCTTGAAAAAGGTGGCAAAGTCCTCAGCAGAGATGAGGGGAGAGAGAGGAGGAGTGGGTGGATGGAGTAAGGAATTGAAAATTTTAAAAAGCTGTTTGAGATTGTGGGACAGGGAGGTTATTAGGGATGCTTGGTTTGCAGCAGTGAGTGTGGACTTGAAGTTGATGAGGGACTGCTTGAACAATGTGAAGTGCTCGGCGTAATCAGATTTCTTCCATCTCCACTTGGCAACCTTGGAAACCCACCTCAGGTCTTAAGTGAGGGTGGTGTGCCAGGGTTGCCTGTTTGGGCGAGGAGTGTTATATGTCAGGGGGCGGCTAAGTCGAGAGCTGTAGTTATTGTAGAGTTGTATAGGGTGGTGGCAGCATCTGTGTTGCGTATGGAAGCTATGTCAGTGAGAGGGAGAAGGGATTCTGAGAATGAGTGTAGATCAATGTGTTTTAGGTTTCTGCGAGGATGATGGTGTTTGCGGAGAAGGGGTAGTATAGTAGGGGAGGAGAGGGAGGAGAAAGTCAATAGATTTTGGTCAGACAGGGGGAGGGGTGAGTTTATGAGGTTAGTGAAGGAGCAAATGCGAGTGAAGAAGAGGTCTAACGTGTGGCAATCTTTGTGAGTGTCAGAGGAGGACCATTGGGAGAGCCCAAAGGAATTAGTCAGTGAAAGGAGTTTTAGAGGCAGCTGCGTGGGAAATGTTAATGGGGATATTGAAGCCACCCATGATGATAGTGGGGATGTCCACAGAAAGGAAGTGAAGTGGCCAGGTGGTGAAATGGTCAAGAAAGGAGGAGGTGGATCCAGGGGGTCAGTAAATGACAGCCAGCTGAAGGTTACAGGGGAGAAGATGTGGACAGACATGCCTTCGAAAGAGGGGAGAGTAGCAGAGGGTGGCAGTGGGATGGGGTAAAAGATCAGGAATTGGACATGAGTAAGCCAACACCTCCATCATGTTTGTTAGAGGGGTCAGGGTGTGGGAAAGACTGAGACCGCCATAAGTGAGTGCGGTAGGGGAGGAAGTGTCGGGGCGTGAGCCAGATCTCAGTGATGCCAAGGAATGAGAGTTTGTTAGAGATAAAGAGGTCGTGGATGAATGGGAGTTTATTGCAGACTGAGCGGGCTTTCCAGAGGGTGCCAGGTACAGGGACTGGAGGAGCAGGGGCTGGAGGAATGGGTCTAAGGTTGTTAAGGTTATGAGGGTTATAGTGATGGGTTGTGGGTATGGGGTGGAAGTGACTGTGGGGATGTGGTGGGGGGTCCAGGATTAGGGGAAATGTTGCCAACAAGTAGGAGGAGCAGGAGAGGTTAAGGAGTGGGAGCCTGTTTGGAGACAGAGGATTAATAATGAAGGAACAGTTCAGAGGAGTGGGCCAGGTGGCTAGTTAGGATGGAGGGTGAGAGAGCTACTTTGGTGCTGGGTGGAGGGATAAGTGGGGGTAGTAGGAAGTGGAGAAGGATGGAGTAAGAGTGAAAAGGAGCGGAAACATTGTATACGGTGAGTGGTGATGGGAGGCAGCAGAGGATCAGAAGCAGCCAAGTATCAGATTTTGCAGGAGGCTAAGCTGTAGTGATGGACAAATGGCCACAGACAAGGTGCAATCCGGGGATGAAATGCAGTCCAGGGATGAGATGCAATCCAGAGATGAGATGCAATCCGGGGATGCGATGATGCAGCCGGGGATGAGACGATGCAGCCGGGGATGAGGCGATGCAGCCGGGGATGAGACGATGCAGACGGGAATGAGGTGATGCAGCCGGGAATGAGGTGATGCAGCCGGCGATGAGATGAGATGATACATTCAGTATTATCCCATTTTTTTTAATCTGCATATAAAACTGTTTTTAAAACTGTGCAAGGAATTGATCATTTCAAATCTTTAATGATCTTATTACAGTACAGTTCTGCTCATCATTATTGGCATCCATGAAGTTTAATTACATAAGTAGAATTTCTCCTGGAAAATAAATGAATTAAGTGAAAACGCTTTTCTGCATAAAGGACTTGTGTTAAATACAAAAGAGCAAGTAAAAAACAACAATTTAAAACAAAATACAATGGGAAGGAAAAATGGGAAAACCTAAAACGGTCTGTGACATTGGTAATGGCACTTTTTACATTAGATTAGTATGGAAACAGATTCTGACTTGCCTGTTGTAAATCACAAATGAGAATCACCTCTGATAAATTGTTGGTGCCCATGTCACATGAATTAGCGAATGAATGATGACTAAAGTATTTTTAAAAGCCACATGTTTCTTCTTCCTTTGTCACAGCAGACAAAGAAGAGGTCTCAAAACATCAGAATTGCTTATATTAGCAAATACAAGACTTTGAAAGAGTGTAAGGCCATCTACAAGGATCTTGGTATCCCAGTTCAACAGTTTGCAATGTTATTAAGAAGTTTGCTAAGCATGGAACCATCAATAACCTCCCTGGATATGTCTGAAAGAGGAAAATTGACAAGAGATGTCTTCAAAGGTTGGTGCACATGGTAAAAAAATACCTCTTCAATCATCAAAAGACCTGAAACCTAACCTGTAAGTCTGGGGTCATTGATTCAACAAGTACCATATGCGGCACACTAAACCAAGTAAAGCTTTATGAGCAAAGGCCGTGGCAGTAACCATTGCTTAAGAAAAGACATAAAGAGGAATGACTCAGCTTTGCCAAAGAGTACCTTGACAAACCATAATTCTTCTGAGATAATGTTCTGTGGACAGATGAAATAAAAATAGAATTTTTAAGCAACGCAAAGCAACAGTTTGTTTACAGAAAGAAAAATGAAGCTTATAAGGAAAAGAACACCCTGCCAACAGTTAAGCATGGTGGAGTATCTATAATGCTGTGGAGTTGCTTTGCTGCATTGGATACTAAAGGCTTTGTCAATATCACAGAAATCATTCAGTCAGAGAATTATCAAGGGATTTTAGAGTGAAATCTCCTACACAATGTAAGAAAACGTGGTTTGAATCAAAGATAATGGGTCCTCCAGCAAGACAATAACCCAAAGCAAACATCTAAAAGTACACAGGAATGGTTGAAAAAGAAACATTTTCAAAATGGGCAGCAATGAGTCCTGGCCTTAATCCCATTGAAAATCTTTGGGGTTGAAATCTTTCGAGTTGAAATCGGCCATTGGAAAAAAAAAAACTCTGCAAATATTCAAGAGCGTGAACAAACTTAAAAAGGAAAAGTGGGAGAAAACGCCAGCTGAGAAGTGCAAAAAACCTATAGATGGCTACAAGAAACATTTGGAGGCTGTCATCAATGCGCAAAGGTCTGCAACCAAGTATTAATTAGGGCTGCCTTATTGCTGTACATTCTGTTTATTCTTTGAAATTGCAACATGTAAATTGACAATGTTTTATTATTGTATTACTTTTGATTGCTAATTAAAAATCCTGAGGATATAATTTTGATACGTTTCAATATAGTTCTGAAGATATTGTACAGTCTATGAAAAAAATTAAGGGGTGCCAATAATGGTGAGCAGAACTGTATAGTCCTCTGCTGGCTGCAAAGAGATTTTCGCCCATTTCAAGTATTTTTATTGTCTTTGTAACTATCCAGTAAATGTCAGATAACGTTTTCCAGCAGCCAGCCCTTTGATCCTTTTTCCACAAAGCTTTGTCTTTGATGCATTAAGATTGGTGTTGTACACTTAATCAAGGACCAGTGTGAGGTGAGATGTGCCAAATTCTTTTAGAGGATTTAAAGATGACCTGTCACCCCCCTGGTGCTATGCTAACTGAATGCAGCGTGTCTGCTGCATTCAGGGAAGGGGTCCCCCATGTCTCTAGCCCCCCTGTAAGTTGTAAAAAAGACTTTATAAAGTTTATGGATAGAGAGTCCAGAGGGACTTACTCAGTAATGAGTCATTGCTGAACATACATAATCTGGACCAAGGCGGGCTCTGCTGCTGATGTCATTGGCAACAGGCATTTCAGCTGCTGGGACCGCTCCCTCCCATTGCTCACTCTATAGAGAGGAGACACATAAAGAGCAACAATAAGGCTGAGGTGACAGAGAGGGCGGAGCGGAGACCACACAGCAATGAACAACTAGTGAACAAGAGAGGCTGGAGGTGGACCAGAGAGGGCTGGAGGGGGGAGCACACCAGCAACAGCGATGACACATACAGGAGGCTGAAAAAGAGAAGACTGGAGGCAGGAAGGACACCATACATCAGCGATAACTCATTACTGAGTAAGTCTCTCTGGACTCCTTATTCGCAAACTTTACAAAGTGTTTTTTACAACTTACAGGGAGGCTAGAAACAATACATGTTTTACATTGATCCTGCCATTAATTAATATATCAGCTGCCTGCTTATGATTGGTCAAAGTAAGTAAGTGGAAGCAATGTCCCAATGAAATCTTTCTTATAATGCACTCTTAGATTACAAAAAATATTAACTGTTTAGCTGCTGAATACTTTAATCATTGAAAAAAAAAAAAAATTTTACTCTGCAACACATCAAATTCTGTGCTCAGTTTAACATGAAGATGTAGGTGAAAGGTCTTCTTTCTCTGTACCGATATATTTGGCTTCTTATACTAAAGCCTGTTCCACATCTATTCGCTCACTGCGTTAGGCTGCCCTGCCTGCCCTGCGCCAGCGCAAATGCAAGCGCAGGCCCATTTAGGCCTGGGGCAGCCTATCGCATGGAGCACATACATGCCCTCATCAGCGCTCAGCTGCGTTTGGTGCCCCCATTATAGCCTATGGCTGAAAACAGCTGAGCGCGTGCTCTGTATACTCAGAAGCGCAAGTGAATTGGCAGAACGCACGGCGCATGCGCCTGCTCTGACGCTACTGGAAACGCCCTATTGGGGCCTTCCGGGGAGCGTCAGAGCAGACGCATGCGCCGTGCACTCTGCCTCTTTCACTTGCGCTTCTCACTAGGCAGAGCACGCGCTCAGCTGTGCTCGGCCATAGGCTATAATGGGGGCACAGAGCGCAGCTGAGCGCTAATGAGGGCATGTATGCGCTCCATGCGCTAGGCTGCCCCAGGCCTAAATGGGCCTGCGCTTGCATTTGCGCTTGCGCAGGGCAGCCTAACGCAGTGAGCGCATAGATGTGAAAACACCCTATTATTTTCATAAAGTCTTAAAACAATTTTTTCTATCGTGTATGAATCTTTCTTATATTTCCATTTCTTGCTGTTCTAAACAGACTAAAGAGGGGAAAACAAAGCGCAATATTGTCTTATCCTTTTTTGCTGTTATAAGCACTTAAACTGATATCACTGCTCACCTTTTAAGGTTGTGAGACCCACAACTGGTGTATGCATGTGTTGGAGTAGCTGCTGGATCCACACTTCATGCCAATCTCCGTGTCTGTGAAAATAATCCTGTATGGACGGTGCTCCTTGATCCGAGCTTAATGCATAAAGATTCAGCCAAAGACTCCAGTATGTGTAGAAATGTGCTTTTTCTCTACGTGTGTTTCACAATTCCATGCCCTTCATCAGAAGCAAACCTGGTCCTGCTCTCCTGATAAGAGGCATGGAATGGCCAGAAACAGTAGTGATATTAAAGCAACATCTCTTGGCCTGGAGTCATGAAACTAGCATAAGCACGGATCGATGAGCACTCCCTCTACTATATAATATGCTAATCGATCGTATGAGCCAAAATCGCAACACGCTCATTGGTCGCCGCAAGCCGCACGACAATGAAGCGCAGGTATCAAAAAGCCGCATTGGAGTTGTTTTTTTGGTCACCACAACATTGCTGTAAAATGCAATAGCGGGCAATCAAAACAGCATATCCACCCAAAATTGGTATAATTAGAAACCTCAGCTCAAGCCTGCAAAAATAAAGCCATCACACAGCCCAAAATCCCGAAAAATGAGAACACTACAGGGCGCAGAACATGGCGCAAAAAGTGTGATTCTTTTTTTTTCTCAAACTTCTGAATTTTTTTTCACCACTTAGGGCCCTTTCACACTTTTTTTTTCCTGATTTGAAAGATCAGGAAAAAACCTGATTCTAACAGGATTCTTTTTTTTTGCCCATTCTCTTTAATGATTTCAGGAGAAAACATAAAGTAACAAGATTCTACCTGACAAAATTAAAATGAATGCGCAAAATACTGTAATAATCGTTTTTTTTTCCCGATCTTTCAAATCTTGAAAAAACGTAAGTGTGAAAGGCCCCTTAGATAACAGTAAAAGTATACGTTTGGTATTTCTGATCTCGGTACTGACCCAAGGCATCACACCTAACATCAGCTCTACCATATTGTGATCATGGCGAATAAAAAAAAAAAAACAAACGTGTAATTGCACTTTTTTTGCAATTTCACTGCATTTGGAATTTTTTTACCATTTTTGTACACTATATTAATGATTGCATCTGAAAGTAAAACTCGACCTGCAAAGACTGCCCTCATATGTCTATATTGAAGGAAAAATAAAAAAGTCATGGCTCCAGGACTGGGAGCAAAAAAATGGAAAACAAAAATGAAAAATTCCGGGTGATGAAGGGGTTAAGGGGTTCATTTAATTGTTCAATTTGATTCAACCACTTTAATATTCTCAGCCATTATTTTTCTTTTATCAGCTCCAGTCAATGAGATGTCATATAGCCTATGTATATTCATACGACCGATCAAACATTAGAAATGATGTCTACTAAACATAATTCATCTCGATACTCAAGGTGATGGATATAAAAGAGCATTATTTCTACTAGTTCAGTGTAATTATTTTATTTATAATTCCCAAGCTACTTTTGTAGAACATAGTTAAAAAAGACCTTGCAGCTGTCTCTGCTTTGTCAATGAATTTTGAGGCGTGGAGCTTCCATGAGTCATCTGATTTGAAGACAGCCAAAAATACCCACCTCTACCTTCTCCATGATCTGCGCTGGATATTTTCTGCACAAACTGTTTCATTGATCCTAATTTGATATGCAGTGATGATAAAATGATCTTATTCCTGTCAACCAATGGTTCTGCAATTACATTATTTTTCCTACTACCATGTGTTCTCTCAGAGGCCATTGTTTTCTCACCCAGTGCTCATTTTTTTAAAACTACTATTTAAGAAACAGACAAAATAGAGACACTTAAGCCCCCATCACACATAACGAGATTGTTAGCGAGATCGTTGTAACATCACAGGTTTTGTGACATAACAGCGATCTCACTAACGTTCTCGTTATGTGTGACACTTAGCAGCGATCAGGCCCCTGCTGTGAGATTGCTGATCATTACCAAGTGCTCTGGGTCATTTTTAGGTCGTTTGTCTCCCGCTGGTCAGCACATGTCGCTGCGTGTGACTACGAGAGACCAACGATCAGCGATCTCACAGGCTGGTAATCATGCTGCACGTACGCGCTGCCTAGATACCTGCTGTTTATCATAGCTACCAGCGTCCTCCCTGCCTAGCACTGGTAACCATGATAAACAACTGGTATCTAGGCAGTGTGCGCTGCCTAGATACCTGCTGTTTATCATAGTTACCAGAGTCCTCCATGCTTAGCACAGCCTATAATGAAGACTGCCTCAGGAAAGGGAGTCACCTCTGCTGTGGAGGATAAGTTCATCCGATTCACCAGCCTCAGAAATCGCAGGTTAACAGCAGCTCAGATTAGAGACCAGGTCAATGCCACACAGAGTTCAAGCAGCAGACACATCTCTACAACAACTGTTAAGAGGAGACTTTGTGCAGTAGGTCTTCATGGTAAAATAGCTGCTAGGAAACCACTGCTAAGGACAGGCAACAAGCAGAAGAGACCTGTTTGGGCTAAAGAACACAAGGAATGGACGTTAGACCAGTGGAAATCTGTGCTTTGTTCTGATGAGTCCAAATTTGAGATGTTTCGTTCCAACCACCGTGTCTTTGTGCAACGCAGAAAAAGTGAACGGATAGACTGTACATGCCTGGTTCCCACCGTGAAGCATGGAGAGGGAGGTGTGATGGTGTGGGGGTGTTTTACTGGTGACACTGTTGGGGATTTATTCAAAATTGAAGGCATACTGAAAGAGCATGGCTACCACAGCATCTTGCAGCGGCATGCTATTCCATCCGGTTTGCGTTTAGTTTGACCATCATTTATTTTTCAACAGGACAATGACACCCAAACACACCTCTAGGCTGTGTAAGGGCTATTTGACCAAGAAGGAGAGTGATGGGGTGCTACGCCAGACCTGGCCTCCACAGTCATCAGACCTGAACCCAATCGAGATGGTTTGGGGTGAGCTGGACCGCAGAGTGAAGGCAAAAGGGCCAATAAGTGCTAAGCATCTCTGGGAACTCCTTCAAGACTGTTGGAAGACCATTTCTGGTGACTACCTCTTGAAGCTCATCAAGAGAATGCCAAGAATGTGCAAAGGAGTAATCAAAGCAAAAGGTTACTTTGAAGAACCTAATGTATAAGACATATTTTCAGTTGTTTCACACTTTTTTGTTAAGTATATAATTCCATATATGTTAATTCATAGTTTTGATGCCTTCAGTGTTAATCTACAATTTTCATATTCATGAAAATAAAGAAAACTCTTTGAATAAGAAGGGGTGTCCAAACATTTGGTCTGTACTGTATGTACAATTTTCATAGTCAAACACACACATACACACGCATACACATGCACATACACACACATACATATGAACATACATGTACATGTACTAACACACAAACACACACATATACACATATACACATGCACATACACATACATACACACACATATGCACTCACATACATTCACACATGCACACACATATACATGCATGCACACATACATGTACATATACACACATGTACACACATAGACATGTACATTCACACACACATGAGCATTCAACACACACCCACATATATACTCTTACATGCACATTCATACAGGTACATACATGCGCATACATGCACACACACACATACACATCAGCATAAACACATACTCACAGACATTCACACATGCACATACATACATGCACACACATAGACACATATACATGCACACACTCACATGCACATACACAATCACATACATGTGCATACACACATGCACACACATACAGACACATACTTGCACACACATGCACATACATACATACATACATACATGTGCATACACACACAAACACATACACACAAATACACATGTGTATTCATACATGCACAGACACCTATGTGCATACACACATGCATACACATACATATTCATGCATACACATGCATATATGCAAACGTATGACAGCTGCCATCTTTGGACACTCAGGTATACAAAGGCGGCAGCCGTGTGATGCATGACACGGCTTCACTGCAAGATTATAGGATTATGTCGGAGGGAAACTTGGTGAGAACTAATAAAATTGTAATGAGGCATTTTTGGCGATTTTGTATGTAATAAAAGATTTCTCGGTGTGTGTGTTTTTTTTCCTTTTTAGAGAAAGTATTGCCAGTGACTGGCTGTCATAGTGATGGCTGACATTAGCAAAATGGCTTGATGTCAGTTGTCAAAACTGACACCTTTATTGTCCAGGCTGCCACTACTACACAGCAGCTGGAAGAGCCACATAACTGGGCAATTCTAGGGCAGCTGCTGGCTGCAATTTTCAGTGTGATGGGCTCAGAATGCTTGGGTCTCACTTCACCTAGAATTCCAGCCCCCAGCTGCCTGGGTTACCTTAGCTGGCAATAGAAAATATGGCAAAGCCCATGACAATTTTTTCTAGTTATTTATTTAATTAACTAAAAAAATAGGTCTTCCCTGTTTTTTCATTGCAAACGAAGGTAACACGAGGCAACAGTAGCGGCTTGCTTAACACTAGAAGTCCCAGCAATTTCGAGCTCCCCTCTGAAGTCCCGAAAGAGGGTCAAATGAACCTTAGTCCAAACTGAATAGAACTAACTAGAAACTAAATGGCTAAACTCAATGGAAAACAACGACCTCCTGTGGTGCGACAGTAATGGCTTTAATTACAGAACAAAAGACAGTTATTAGAGGATGTTAGCTAAAATCCTTCAGGTCATTCAACCTGTCTCTGGGTTCCAATGGTAGAAATGTTAAATGACCCCTCTCTGGGACTTCTGTTAACCTGAGCCGGCAATAGAAACTACAGCAAAGCCCTACACATATTTTACCAGGAAATTAAACACTCTATTATAAAAATAAAACAGAAACAGCAGGTTTTTGACTAAAAATACATTTATTTACATACATCGGGAAGGAGTATGGGGGGGAGGAGACACAAGGGGGAGACTGTCACCACCCCCAGCACAACAGAGCTGCCCCCATTGTGATATCACTGCCTTTCTGATGCGATGGCATTGGGCCCACATCTAGTATATGAAATAAAGGCTAATACCTCTGGCATCAGAAATGTTTTCTTTTTGCTCCCTAGTGTTATAGGAGCCTTTAATCTTACTTTTTCTGTTGAAAGACATCAAGTGTGCTATGACAGACAAAGGAAGAGGGAGTCCAAAAGCAACATGAGAAGTCTTTTTTTCTGGTCCATCTTGATCTAGAAACACTACAAAATAATCAGGAAGGAGGTTTTATGCTCATTTCATATAATGATGTGAATTATCAGTCCACACCACCCAAAGTGCTCCTAACAATGGGTGAGCTTTTAACTATGAATGTTCATTGGATTGAAACTGAGATTGTGTGTATATTGTGCTGTCTCCGACATCCGATTTATTTCCAAATGTTTGCTTTTGCATGATGTTTGTTATTAATTAGCATAGCTATATAGATCCTAGTCCTGCAATCTTAGTAAATTAATAACCTTCATTTACCTCTAATGATTTGGCTCCCTCTAGCGGTCAATGTCATGTTTGCAGTCCTATTTTTTCTATTTTCTATGTCTGATTTTCCTTCCTCTTGCACTGCATTCTGGTAGCTCAGCCTCCATTTTACTTTCATCCCTGCATACATGAAGACACCTCCATTACTGTTCCCATGCGATTGCGATGCCAGTATGCATTCCTGATTTCTGTAGCTGTTTTCCACTCCAATGTTAACTTAGCTCAGCCAGTCGTACTCTAGATCAGTTACTAGTTTGTGCATATTGTATAACATGTATGATATGTATTCTGCTGTACCATGCACTGATTGTCTCTATACTGATTGTTCACAGTTTTACAGCACAAATTATACTGCAACGTTCAATTAAAGCAACGACTTCACCACAGTTTTCTCATTGGACTCAGTATAAAGGCCACTTTACATGCTAGGATATCGTTAACAATATCCTTAGAACGATCACATGACAGTGATCGTTCCTACATCGTTAGTGCATTGTCACACACAAGGATATTGTTAACGATATCCCATTTGGCAACGCACCAGTTAAATAGGAGAGCAAGGACTGAATGGTCTTTTAAAGCGGCCGGAATAGGGGAATTATGAACGACATCATTCAAAAAGGAGTCACACTGAACGATGTAACTTCTTCACAGATTGGACGACGAATGATAGATTTGAGGTCAGAATCTCATTTTTGTGATGACCATTTCAACAATTTTTCCTTCCTACATAGTTCGTTTACACGCAAGGACGCACTAACGATATCGTTGGAATGTTCACAAATCCATCACGTTTCAAGGATATTAACGATATCCTAGCGTGTGAAGCAGCTTTAAAGGTTCAGCTGTCTGTTTAAATTCATGAGCCCTCAGATCATTCAGTGAGAACAGAACAGATATATTGTACTGAACTTGTCCATCTGCTTTTATCACCATTATATTTCAGAGTATCCATCTAGACACACATGGCTATGGTTACATGATGTGCTTGTAACACACTACAGTATGTAGAACCTGGTTACAGGTCTGTGACATTTTGGGGCTTATAGTTTAACCATTAGTACATTGTGCCAATATATGGTAATCTTTATATGGTGTTACACTGTACATTAGGGCTTCCCATAGAGGGGTGTCAATGTTCACTCTACAATATGGTTCACTGATAGTACAAAGGGAACATATTGTAGATCCAGGCATTTTTTGTTAATTTCTATTAGTGCTGTAATTCTCCTGTGAAGGCAAGATCACTTTTTTCTGTTTTTGTTGTCTGATCGCTATCACTTATAAATTATGTCATAGGATGTTATTTGTAAATGTCTATACCTCCAAGATACGTAATGTCTGCTCTTTTTTATGAAATTCATAATAAAGGTTAAATTTAAGACTACTTTGGGTGGTGTGTACTGATTCACATCATTGTATGAAATGGGCATAAAACCTCTTTTCTTGATCTTTTTTAGTGTTGCTAATATGTTTAGGGGGTGCCCTAAACAAAAAACGTCATATAGACACAGTTTCCTAATGCTATCTTGTTGACTAATCCATCTGGGTTTAGTCAAGGAGGGGGTGCCCTAGATGTGGAGACTGAATGTAATGTAAGTTTATTGTTCTTGTCATGTATGATGTTATGCTTCTTTTGATAATCCGTACATTTTTACATTTTTATACCATTTCGGTAAACTAAAATATTATCATTTAGCTATTGTGTTGCAATTCATGTATCCTTATTCTTTGAATCCCTTATAAAACACTATTATAGAAAAACAAAAGATGGTATTTTGTAACATGCTGTATTTTTAAAGACATATGTTTACTAGTTACCTTGTATTATAATAGGTCTACCAAGGCCGGCAATAACTCGACGAGTGAAAAAAATGCTTGTTGATTGGGTGAAGTGATTTTCAAGCTACAGTAAAAATCATCATTCTCCTGTTGTCCCCTAAGTTAAAAGGACACATCCAAGAACATGATGTTCTATGTGCAGAGAGTGATAGCATTAATGATCATTCTCTGTGCATGTAAGTGTGATCGACCTGTTTAAACAGTCTATTAAATGACTGACGATCAGCTTGCATGTTTAGCGGCCATGGCTTGCCTGTCTAATGCAGCCTTAGGCTGACTTCCATGTCCACTGTCTACTCAATCACTGTGAAATAGATAGAGATAATAGAGTACGTAAATAAGGACGATGATTACAGAAACATTACATCCAGAGTTATTTGTTGTTAGTCTTTCTAGGGCATTTCATATAGAAATTCCCAACCTCTAATTATCTATCGGTTCGGAAGTGTTCCGCATTGCTCAGTAAACCAGACCTATAATTTCTAATAGGAAGGGAGTCCATTTTTTTTATCAGGATCTCATTATCACAGTCCTGGTAACTGGAAGAAAATGACAACTAATTACTCTATTGTGAGAGTTTATCTGGGAGACTTGTGAAAAGCAGAACTAACGTAGGAGTGGGAGTAATATATCCATTCAATTAAAAGGTTAGATTCCAGTTTGTTTTCATATAAAGGTAGAATAAGAAGCTTAGTTTCCACGGTGCAAATGAGAATATACTTTAATTCTATTCTAGCAAGTCTTCAGGTCTTATGGCTGCATCCTGTTGAGCTCTTTGTTATAATGTATCCAACTTATTAACCCCTTAAGCACTAAGTCAAATTTAATTTAAGGCCACAGTTCCAATTTTACTATTTGGTCAGCTTTTGGCCTCAGTATTTGTAAGTTAAAATTAAGAGGAAAACAACAAGGAGAGCAGTAAAATAGAAACACGTTCATCATTCCTGCATTAATCACAGACTCCTGAGTTTTGTTTCAAAATACTGATGTAAAATACTGATCAATCACTGAACTTGTGAATGTGGCCTCATGATTAAATATTGTTATTTTTTATGATTTTTGCTTTGTAGAAGCCATTCTTTTATAATTAATAACAACAACCCTGATGTTATTTTTTCTTTTTTCAAAAAATGTAAACTGTCAGCACAATTTTGTATTGTAACATAAATACATAGCTGTAATGGTGCTGAAATACTGATTACATGGATACCGTTGGTGAAGAACTCTGCTTTTTGGTTCTTGTGTGATCAGCATTTGATATTAGATCTTCTCTTCCCTGTCTGTGATTTTCTGTGAGACCCTTTGCCTGCCTACGGTCTTTCAATGACAGATACAAGTGCATCTCAAGTAATTAGAATATCATCAAAATGTTAATTTATTTAAGTAATTCAATATATAAAGTGAAAAACACATATATTATATAGAGTCATTACAAACAGGTTGAATTTGAGTGAAATTTCTTTAAATTTGTAGCTTCATGTACATTCAAACAGTTTATGATGTTAAAAAAATAATTTATTGTCACCATTTCACACACTGAAGCATCAGATAGCAGACTATTTTTTTGTGGTCATGTGAGCTTCACCATAATGCCCTTGATCTATGACATCTAGTGGATTATTATACCTTAATCCCTTTGTGACTTGTAATTTACCTATAAGTCATAGATCAGTGGTACTTACCGACATTTCACGTATAGGTACGTCATGGCAATTGCAGGGGGACAGGAACCGTGACTGATCAAATGTTGCAAGGTCTCCTGGTAACGCCACATCTGAGAATCAGCTCTCACAGCCAAGGCTGCCCCTGCACCCTTCCAGGTTCTTTAACTCTCTAAAAGCCACTATCAATATGGATCCCAGTACTTAGGGAATTGGGAGAGGCATTCATGCTTCCTCCCCCCTCCAATCGGAGCCCCCGCAATGTACTCCCAAGAACTGATCATTGCCATGGTGACCCAAAGTCATGATGACTTTCGGGTCACTAGAGTATGGCAAGCCTCAGTGATCATACCAGCTTATCGAGCATTGCAATGCAGTATAGTTGCAATTAGAGCAGCAAAAGGTAATGTGTCCTATAGGGAACAAATTACAAAGTAAAAATAAAGTAAAAAATAAATAGCAAAAAAAAAAATTTAATAGTTATATTTATGTAAAAAAACAACACATGTTTGGTATTGCCGCACCCATAACAACCCCCTCTCTAAAACGGTCACACTAGTTAACCTCTTCTAAATACATAAAAAATGTAGCAAAAATATGTATTTTCAACACACAGCTGACAAAAGGGTGAAATAAAATGTTATCAAAGAGACATATATTTAAAAAAAATCATACTGCTGAAAACTACATCTCAGGCCAGCTTCACACTATGGTTTTTCAGGTCTGGGTCTGTCCTGTGTGAACCGGACAGACCCAGATCCGAATTTGTCCCCCCATAGATCCCTATGGTGCCAGATTGGCCTTATTTGGCCTTCGGTTTGGGTCTTTTCAGGGAGGATCCAGTTTTGTCCAATTTTTGCATCGGACACAAAACCAGAGTCAGCAGCATTTTTTGTGTCCAATGCAAAAATGGGACAAAACTGGATCCTCTCGGATCCGGCGCCCATAGCATGCGAGTCTATGGGGTAATGGGGTACTCAAGAGAAACTGTACAACAAATTGTATGGTCTATTATTTTCTGTTACCCTGATGAATTTGAAAAATGTAGGGTTAAAACAACATTTTTTGTGGTTACAAATGATTTTTTTTTGCTTTTCTCAGTTCAATGTTGTAAAATTCTGAGAAGCACTTGGAAGATCAAGGAGCTCACCACACATCTAGATAATTCCCTTCAGGGGTCTAATATCCAAAATTCATTGGGGTGGAGCTCTAGCTGTTTAGGCACATCAGGTGCTTTGCCAATTTGAAACGGTAATTGCAAGCCATTCCAATAAATCTGATAATGCTACTTCCTTCTTCACTTTGCACTTTCAAGCACAAATTAAGTATTGGTGAACTCAGGAAAAATTACACATCAAATTTTATGTACATTTTCTCCTGTTACCCTTGAGAAAATAAAAAGTTTAGGGTTAAAGCAACATTTTTTTGTTAAAATATTTTTTTTTTTATTATTTTCACAGCTCACCTCTATAAAGTTCTGTAAAGCACTTGGTGATTAAAAATGTTCACTACACATCTAGATAAATTCCATGAAGTGTCTAGTTTCCAAAATGAAGCAACTATGAGAAGGAAAGAAAGTGAAATAGGGTCTTATTCTTTAAAAACACTCTTAATGATGAAACAGATGTCGCTGCTCACCTGGTTAGGTTGTGTGACACACAACAAGTATAAGCATGCATATAATATGGCTGCTGCAGGATCCACACTCCACGTGCACATGGTGGCAACAGAAGACGAATTCAAAAGGACAGTGTTTATCCTATTTGCGCTGCCATGCGAGAAAAGAGCACAAGGATCTAATGCATAATGGTGGCTTTTTTAGAATAAAGCCACCATTACACGTTTGATCCTTGTGATCTTTTCTCGCATGGCAGCGGGGATCGGATATACACTGTCCATGAAATCTGCTAACTGTTTCAGGTAATTTTCAAAACATCAAATGCAAAAAATTAGAGAGAGGGGGAGCGCACTAAGGCGGTACATGAGGGACACCAGCGTGTTATTAACAAAGGTAATCCACTCACCTGGTATGGTTGTGAGAGTCACAACCACCTGTAGAAGTTTTGGCCGCTGCAGATCCCGGGATGCAGATACATACAGTTGAGTGTAAATAAAGGTTTGCTTGCATCCTCGGTTTTCCCTGTGGTCTAGCGCGGACAAACCCCGCTCTTTTTCTCCTATACTGTACAAAATATCAAATGACACTCTTTCTCTTCTTAGCCTTTCCGTGAAACCAAACAGTGTTTTTCTGCCATGTATGGGGTATCAGTGTACTGAAGAGAAATTGCACAAAACATTTTGGGGTCCATTTACTCTTGTTGCCCTTGTGAACATGAAAACATTAGGGCAAAAAAAACATTTTTGTTTAAATAATGTACTTTTATATTTTCACGGTTCAACATTATAAAATTCTGTGAAACACCTGGGGGTCCAAAGTGTACACAACACATTTAGATAAATTTCTTGATGGGTCTAGTTTTCAAAATGGGTTCACTTGTGATAGAGCTCTACTGCTTAGGCAAATCAGGGGAACTTTAAACATAACATGATGTAAGCTAAAATTCCAGCCAATTTTCCATTTGAGAAGTCAAACAATGCTCTTTCCATTCTGAGCCCTGCTGTGTTGTTGTTCACCCCATATGATTTAAATAATTTTTATGGAAGTTATTATCAATAATAAAGAAAAGCAAGTTAGACATTTGTACATTGTAAACAATAAAACAATATACATAGTCTAATACAATCATCTTTTTCAGCAAATTCCAAAAGGAAGGTAAGAACAAACTATACATAAATAAATCTAGAGATCTCCCTAATACAAAGAATAGACTACGCTAATATCAGAAATCCTATAATCTTGTCAAACTCAACCCTCTCAAGGCTAGTAGAAAAAAAGGCTAGCATCAGCGTACTGAAGAGAAATTGTAGAAAACATTTTGGGGTCCATTTTCTCTTGTTATCCTTGTGAACATGAAACATTGGGGCAAAAAAAACATTTTTGTTTAAATAATGTACTTTTATGTTTTCATGGCTCAACATTATAAAATTCTGGCAAACACCTGGGGGTCCAAAGTGCTCACAACACATTTAGTTAAATTTCTTGATGGGTCTAGTTTCCAAAATTGGTTCACATGTGATAGAGCTCTACTTCTTAGGCAAATCAGGGGAATTTCCAAATTCCAAAAAGGAAGTTAAGAACAAACTATACATAAATAAATCTAGAGATCTCTATAATACAAAGAATAGACTACGCTAATATCAGAAATCCTATAATCTCGTCAAACTCAACCATCTCAAGGCTAATAGCAAAGAAGGCTAGTAGCAGTGTACTGAAGAGAAATAGTATCTTGAAAAAATATGTAGCAACATTCTCAATCACTCTGCTGTGGATGCCAATAATTGTTCCAATGCATACATTTTGTATTATATTTATGACAAAAGTTGTTCTGTATACAAAAGGAATACTCATGAGCATTATGGCCAGCGATTTTAGCGATGGTCTTTCAGGCCAAAAGAGGAGACAGATCTCTCCAATGTGAAGCAATAGTACTAGCAGAGGTAAGTAAGATATGGATAATTAATTGTCTATACTGCTGAGGAAGGTCAGTTATTCCTACAAGAAGTAGTGTCAATTTCGGGTTTAGACAAACTTTAAGCCCTGTAATATAAAAAATTAGCCTATTGATCTGATTCCAAAACTGAGCAAGAATTCTACATCCCGAAAGCATGTGAGACAATGTTCCGGCACCTCCACAATCTCTCCAACATCAAGAAGAGTTCTGGTCTTGGATCAAATGTAATCTTATGGGGTGAGGTACCATCTAGTACAGTTGTGGCCAAAAGTATTGACACCCCTGCAATTCTGTCAATAATACTCAGTTTCTTCCTGAAAATGATTGCAATCACAAATTCTTTGGTGTTATTATCTTCATTTAATTTGTCTTCAATGAAAAAACACAAAAATAATTGTCCTAAAGCCAAATTGGATATCATTCCACACCAAACATAAAAAAGGGGGTGGACAAAAGTATTGTCATTGTTAAAAAAATCATGTGATGCTTCTCTAATTTGTGTAATTAACAGCACCTGTAACTTACGTGTGGCACCTAACAGGTGTTGGCAATAACTAAATCACACTTGCAGCCAGTTGAGATGGATTAAAGTTGACTCAACCTCTGTTCTATATCCTTGTGTGTACCACATTGAGCATGGAGAAAAGATAGAAGACCAAAGAACTGTCTGAGGACTTGAGAAACCAAATCGTGAGGAAGCATGAGCAATCTCAAGACTACAAGTCCATCTCCAAAGACCTGAATGTTCCTGTGTCTACCGTGCACAGTGTCATCAAGAAGTTTAAAGTCCATGGCACTGTGGCTAACCTCCCTAGATGTGGACGGAAAAGAAAAATTGACGAGAGATTTCAATGCAAGATTGTGTGGATGGTGGATAAAGAACCTTGACTAACATCCAAACAAGTTCAAGCTGCCGTGCAGTTCAAGGGTACAACATTGTCAACCTGTACTATCCGTCAGCGTCTGAATGAAAAGGGACTGTATTGTAGGATACCTAGGAAGACCCCACTTCTTCCCCCGAGACATAAAAAAGCCAGGCTGGAGTTTGCCAAAAACTTACCTGAGAAAGCCTACAATGTTTTGGAAGAATGTTCTCTGGTCAGATGAGACAAAAGTAGAGCTTTTTTGGGCAAAAGCATCAACATAGAGTTTACAGGAGAAAAAAAGAGGCATTCAAAGAAAAGAACACGGTCCCTACAAACATTGTGGAGGTTCCCTGATGTTTTGGGGTTGCTTTGCTGCCTCTGGCACTTGGCTGCTTGACCGTGTGCATGGCATTAGGAAGTCTGAAGACTACCAACAAATTTTGCAGAATAATGTAGGGCCCAGTGTGAGAAAGCTGGGTCTCCATCAGAGGTCATGGGTCTTCCAGCAGGACAATGACCCAAAACACACTTCAAAAAGCACTAGAAAATGGTTTGAGAGAAAGCACTGGAGACTTCTAAGGTGGCCAGCAATGAGTCCAGACCTGAATCCCATAGAACACCTGCGGAGAGATCTAAAAATAGTAGTTTGGAGAAGGCACCCTTCAAATATCAGGGACCTAGAGCAGTTTGGCAAAGAAGAATGGTCTAAAATTCCAGCAGAGCATTGTAAGAAACTCACTGATGGTTACCGGAAGCGGTTGATCACAGTTATTTTGGCTAAGGGTTGTGCAACCAAGTATTAGGCTGAGGGTGCCAATACTTTTGTCTGGCCCATTTTTGGAGCTTTGTGTGAAATGATCAATGTTTTGCTTTTTGCTTCATTCTCTTTTGTGTTTTTTCATTTAAGACAAATTAAATGAAGATAATAATACCAAAGAATTTGTGATTGCAATCATTTTCAGGAAGAAACTGAGTATTATCTGACAGAATTGCAGGGGTGTCAATACTTTTGGCCAAAACTGTATATAATTTGTAATACGTCTCAATCAGAGTGATGCAAGGAACACTCTTATATTTGTAACACAGATGAGTCCTGCACACAGAGAACAGGTCTGTAGGAACCTGTTCACACCGCCAGCATAATTGGAAACAAAAAGCTATTGCGACAAAAAACAACAGTACACTGCAGTAAAAATATTAAAATGCAAGTGCAGTATAAAAATGGTATAACAAATACAGGGTACTTAGTTAATCCGTTTTTTTGCGCAGAAAAAGTTATTTTAAGCCACGTCACTTAAAATAACTTTTTCTGCGCAAAAAAACGGATTAACTAAGTACCCTGTATTTGTTATACCATTTTTATACTGCACTTGCATTTTAATATTTTTACTGCAGTGTACTGTTGTTTTTTGTCGCAATAGCTTTTTGTTTCCAACTCTTTATTTGTAGTCAAACATTTTTTGGAACAGAACAGTAGGCAACTCAACTCTGAGTTCTGTAGCCCAAGCATCCAAGTAAGATTATCTCAGAAGAGTGTTATCCAAATTAAACTGCTGGTAGATATATCCTGTCTTCCAAAATATTGCACTTTTAGGGTATTGCAACATGTAAACAATATTCTCAGGTAGAAAGAAATTCAGTTTAAGTTTCACCATCAGATCTGGTATGTTACTCCATGTCTGTAAGTCAGAGTTGTTAAGGTTATATTTTTGTTTCAAAATTTCAAAAGGGAGAAGAGTATAAGTCCAATCAAGTATATCTGAGATACTTAAGATTCCGGCTAACTTCCATTAATTCAACTTAATTTTAGTTGAGATATGACTCAAGGAATCTATAGGTATCCAGGTCAGCGGTAAGGCCCAAAAGGCTGTGGTTAACCTAAGAAGCAGTCATCCCCAGGAGCGAACAGCTGCTTTCACAGTGACAGCTCCAGGTAATCTTTTATTTAAGTCATAAGTATGCAACTATCACTGAGCTTAGCTGGCCATTTTTACCTGAAGAATCCTCCAAATCCACCCAAGATGGTCTATCCTCTGATTCCCACCAGCTTTGACTAAGCCTGTTGATGGACACATCATAATAGGCAGATAAATTGGTTAGTCCTAAACCTCCTCTCCTCCTATCTTTCTCCAATACTGTTCTAGCGACTCTTGTCTTTTGTTTGTCCCATACATATCTACCAATTGGCCTTGAAGTTTCTGAAGCCATCTCCTAGAAATACCAAGGGGGATTATTCGAAAAAGGTTTGAAATGTTTGATATTTTTCAACCCATATGGAGTATCACCGTACTCAGAAGAAATTGCACAACAAATAGTATGATGCAATTTTTCCTGTTACCCTTGTACAGTAGACATGCAATATTTGAGGCTAAAGTTACATTTTTGTTGGAAAAAGTGAAAGTTTCATTTCTTCCACATTGCTTTTAGTTCCTGTGAAGCACCTGAAAGGTTTATTGACTTCTTGAATGTGGTTTTGAGCAATCTGAGGGCTGCAGTTTTTAGAATGTTGTCAATTTTTTACCACAGTCCTGATTGAATGGATGACTGAGCTGATATCACCATACTGACAGCTCAGCACGCCCCTGTTTTCAATTAGACAGCTCAACTGTCTGTTCATCACCATTCTGATACCTGAATATGCCCTTGCCCACGACTGTCGCTCACTATATCCAAACACACCGGTAGGAAGAATCTTGACATTTATGCAAAGTAGTTAATGCAAAATGAATACACTGCTACTCAAAATTACTATATGGCCTCTGTGGTTTTTAGGGCAGCACCATGTCTTTGGAATTAACAAAGTAATGAAATGTTGCAAATAGTGATGGGCGAATCCTAAATTACTCGGAATCGCTTGACTCTAGCGAGTCCGAGCCCAGGACTCGCTACTCGTTGCGAGTCTAGCGAGTCCAATGTTAATGAATGGGGAAGCGAGTAATAGCGAGTAGTGTGAGATTTACAAATCGCAGATGTGTCTCGGAAGCTTCAGCCTGAAGCAATCCTAGATAAGAGTCCTGTCTGCTTAGTGTGCTGGCTGCCACAGCTCCAGGGTCCTAGAGCCCGCCTGCTGCCTGATGTAGCAGAGCTGAGATTGTTCTCAAGTCTGCTCATTCCCTGTGCATAGACATCTATATCTATGCACAGGGGATGTAGCAGAGAGGACATCGCGTTTTGGACTGCGTCGGACGGAAGAGGATTTCTTTAATTAAAGATGGAGTCTCTAATGGCTTTTTTTTTAATTTCTAATAAAAAATTTTCTCTGTGTTGTGTTTTTTTTTAAACAATTTAATAGAAATTCATGGCGGTCATGTCTAATATTGGCGTGACCGCCATAAATTTCGGGCTTAGGGCCAGCTGATAATACAAAGCTGTCCCTAACCTCTTTATTACCCAGCGTGCCACGGCCACCAGGGCCGCTGGAAGAGCGGGGTTCAGCGCCAGAGGATGGCGCTTCAATGAACGCGCCATCTTCTGGGGCGGCTGCGGGCTGCAATTTGCAGCGGGGGGTGCCCAGAAAGCTTGGGCATCCCTGCGCTGCGGATTCCAGCCCCCAGCTGCTTAGCTGTACCTGGCTAGACATAGAAATTGCGCGGAGCCCCACGCATTTTTTTTATTATTTCATGAAATTCTGAGATTCTGACTCTGAGACTCTGACTCTGAGACTCTGACTCTGGCTCTGAGGGTGAGACTCTGAATCTGAGACTCTGACTCTGAGACTCTGACTCTGAGACTCTGACTCTGAGACTCTGACTCTGGCTCTGAGGGTGAGACTCTGACTCTGAGACTCTGACTCTGAGACTCTGACTCTGAGACTCTGACTCTGACTCTGAGACTCTGACTCTGACTCTGAGACTTCTGGACTCTGACTCGAGACTCTGACTCTGAGACTCTGACTCTGAGACTCTGACTCTGGCTCTGAGGGTGAGACTCTGAATCTGAGACTCTGACTCTGAGACTCTGACTTTGAGACTCTGACTCTGAGACTCTGACTCTGGCTCTGAGGGTGAGACTCTGAATCTGAGACTCTGACTCTGAGACTCTGACTCTGAGACTCTGACTCTGAGACTCTGACTCTGACTCTGAGACTCTGACTCTGAGACTCTGACTCTGACTCTGAGACTCTGACTCTGACTTGAGACTCTGACTCTGAGACTCTGACTCTGACTCTGACTCTGAGACTCTGACTCTGACTCTGAGACTCTGACTCTGACTCTGAGACTCTGACTCTGACTCTGAGACTCTGACTCTGAGACTCTGACTCTGAGACTCTGACTCTGAGACTCTGATTTTGACTCTGAGAGTCTGACTCTGAGACTCTGACTCTGAGAGTCTGACTCTGAGACTCTGACTCTGACTCTGAGACTCTGACTCTGAGACTCTGACTCTGAGACTCTGACTCTGACTCTGAGACTCTGAGACTCTGACTCTGAGACTCTGAGACTCTGACTCTGAGACTCTGAGACTCTGACTCTGAGACTCTGACTCTGAGACTCTGAGACTCTGAGACTCTGACTCTGAGACTCTGAGACTCTGAGACTCTAACTCTGACTCTGAGACTCTGAGACTCTGAGACTCTGACTCTGAGACTCTGAGACTCTGAGTCTGACTCTGAGACTCTGAGACTCTGACTCTGAGACTCTGAGACTCTGACTCTGAGACTCTGAGACTCTGACTCTGAGACTCTGAGTCTGACTCTGACTCTGAGACTCTGAGACTCTGACTCTGAGACTCTGAGACTCTGACTCTGAGACTCTGAGTCTGACTCTGACTCTGAGACTCTGACTCTGAGACTCTGAGACTCTGACTCTGAGACTCTGAGACTCTGACTCTGAGACTCTGAGTCTGACTCTGACTCTGAGACTCTGACTCTGAGACTCTGACTCTGAAATTCATGAAATAATAAAAAAAAAATGTGTGGGGCTCCGCGCAATTTCTATGTCTAGCCAGGTACAGCTAAGCAGCTGTGGGCTGGAATCCGCAGCGCAGGGATGCCCAAGCTTTCTGGGCACCCCCCGCTGCAAATTGCAGCCCGCAGCCGCCCCAGAAGATGGCGCGTTCATTGAAGCGCCATCCTCTGGCGCTGAACCCCGCTCTTCCAGCGGCCCTGGTGGTGGTGGCACGCTGGGTAATAAAGGGGTTAATACCAGCTTTGTTATACAAGCTGGTATTAAGCCCGAGATTCTTAATGTCAGGCCACTTTTGACCCAGCCACTAAGAATCTCCAATAAAGGGTTAAAAAAACACAGAGAAAAATTTTTATTTGAAATTTTAAAAAAAGCCATTAGGGACTCCATCTTTAATTAAAAAAATCCTCTTCCGTCCGACGTAGTCCAAAACGCGATGTCCTCTCTACTACATCCCCTGTGCATAGATATAGATGTCTATGCACAGGGAATGAGCAGACTGAGAACAATCTCAGCACTGCTACATCATCTCTGTGAGCAGGCGGGCTCTAGGACCCTGGAGCTGCACAGAGAAGACAGCTGGACTCGGCTCGCAATGTAACAGCAGTTATTTGCGAGTTTCCCTGCTATCACTGGCATAGTAGCGAGTTTCCCTGCTATCACTGGCACAGTAGCCGAGTCTAATGCAAACAATGGCAATCCTAGTTTTGTCAGCGTTTGCTATTGATTTGCATTGGACTCGTGCGAGTAAACGCTGGGAAACTCGCAGAGTACCGAGTCCTGCGAGTCAATTACTACTCGCCGAGTAACGAGTCCTAGCGAGTAGATTCGCCCATCCCTAGTTGCAATATCTTTTTCTATTCATCTAGAACTTGTCTCTTCAGAATTTCCCATAAGTGTTTCGGTTGGGTTTAGATCGGGAGACATTCTTTGCCACTGAATCTCTTTTACCATTTTCTTTTTCACAAATGTAACAAATGCTGTATGCATTTTGGTTCATTCTTATGTTGGAAACATGCATATCTGCCATGGGCTTGGAGTGATGGTAGCATATTTTCTTTATATAGAGTAGTACATTTGTGAATTCATGTAACCATCAATGAAATTTCGCTCCCCAACAACATGCATTTAAAAACTTGAATTTAAAATACTGCAAAACATGGTGCTGACAGGCTATGTGCCCACTGTGCATATTTGTCTGGGCTGCGTTTTTGCTGCTTTTTTCCAAGCCTTAAAAACACAGCTGTTTCAAAAATGTGTGCATGCTTTTCTAGTGCATTTTTGCTGTGTTTATTTAAGAGCTGTGTTTTTCAGCTCATTAGAATGGCTGGCAGCTGGAAAACGCAGCGCTGCAAAGCACAAGATAATTGACAGGGACTTTTAAAAATGCATGCGTTTTTGGCACCAATGAAAAACACCCATAGTGGGCACAGCTATTTTAAAATCACATTGATTTTCATTACAAAACTGTGGATCATGCATTTTCAGTGCAGAAAACACAGCACAAAAAAGCAGCAGAAAAGCACAATAGGCACATAGCCACAGTGACTCTTTGTGGGGCTGCATAAGAGCTGCTGATGTTGGGGATTGACATGTCATTGATGGTATCATGAATTCACAGATGTACTGCTCTATGTTTAAAGAAAATATACTTCATTAACTCTGTGCCCTTGGTAGACATGAAGTATACTATATGCCCTGTGTGTATAGAGATATATGTCTTGGAGCTATAGAGCTACATGTTATTTGATGGCATCATGACTAAACATATACCATAGTTTGAAAGTAGTGTGATTTATATATATATATATATGTATATACATAAATATATATATATATATATATATATATATATATATATAATATATAAAATTGTAAATATTTAGTGAAAAAAATGGACGGCAGCGCTTCCTTCAAAAGTGTACAGTTGTGGATTTATTCCCTGGACCAAAACGTTTCGGCTTACTAGAAGCCTTTATCAAGCAGTACAGTCTGAGTTTAAAGTGCACAGTTATATAGAGCCCAACACAGGGCAATCAATTACAACAATAATTAGACAATCAGTGAAACAGTGACAATATACCAGTGTTAATAGTGTTATAAAAGTACACAATCACTTGTTAAACTTTGTTCAAGGGTTTACCCTAAAAACCTGTTGTGGAAATAAAAAAGAAAGGTAGACCAAGTAGTGAGAGTGAAGAGATCGCAGGGATAATAAAAAAATACTGGGGTATGCTTTCTAATTGTTTACCTTCTTTTGAAGAATTTAAATTGCCTCTTCTCCTCTCATACAGGAAGAGTCGCAATTTAGGTGACAAACTGATTCACTCGCATCTGGGTTCTCTTAAGAGAGATACACAAACATACCTTAGTAGTACCAAAACAAACGCATGTTTTCCCTGCCTTTTTTGTATTAATTGTAATCTTATGATTAAGGGCTCCTCGTTTACACATCCAGTAACACAGGACCAGTATGAGATGAAACACTCGTTGACATGCTCTTCTGAGTTTGTGGTTTATCTGTTGGAGTGTGCATGTTCCTTATGGTATGTCGGTGACACCACGTAGGATTTTAAAACCAGGATTAACCATCACCGACATACCATAAAGAAAAATAGGAAAGATCTTCTGGTGTCGAAACATTTTCTGAATATGGGACTCAAGGAACACCAGCTCAGATTTCAAATATTTGATACCGTCCCTGTACAAAGACGAGGGGGTGATAGAATACGCCTTTTAAAGAGACATGAACTTAAATGGATTCACTGTCTCAACACACTTAAGCCGCACAGCCTTAATGTGGATTACAAGATCTCACAGATATTTTAATATGTTGAATATGATATAAGAATGAATCTATAAAATTCAATGGCTAATTTGGTATTGTATTGTGATATTGTAGGACATTATAACTTTATTAAACCTTTAGTGGTTTCCTCAATCAAACTGGGGTATTTTAGTCTAAAAATAATTTTTGTACTTTTTTGTATTGTTTTAGAATGTGTACATTACTACTAAGGCTGTGTAATATCAAGAACTAAATTCTGCTTTTTTTTCTTTTCTCCACAGACAATATGGATCTGGGACAACAGATCCTGTTTCTCATCAGGTGCTTCATCAAATCCATTTCAGTGCATGATCGATATTTGATTTGACTCTTCTTGTTCAGAATAAATTGTCCTGCCACTAATTTGCAATAAAGAAGCATAATATACCTTGACTTTTTTAGTCCTGTTACAATGGGTACAATGCAGAGAGTGAGGAATGTCAGTTGTTTCAGCAATTTGTTGGCATGTGGGGTATCTTATTATTGAGTATAATCCCCTTAGGTGTCATGTGTCTTGGCATGATCATAAACATGCCTGGCTGTATGGTGGTCAATGACCTTAATGATCTTCCGGTGATCGTGTGAGCATAGCCCTAATGGACTAATGCATTGGTCACTATAGCTTTAAATATTAGTTTTGTGGCAGGCATAATACACTGTGTGCAGAATTATTAGGCAAGTTGTATTGTAGAGGATTATTTTTATTATTGATCAACAACTATGCTCTCAATCAACACAAAAGACTCAAATATCAAAGCTTAATATTTTTGGAAGTTGGAGTAAGTTTTTTTTTAGATTTGGCTATCTTTGGAGGATATCTGCTTGTGCAGGTAACTATCACTGTGCAGAATTATTAGGCAACTTAATAAAAAGCAAATATATTCCCATCTCACTTGTATATTTTCACCAGGTAAACTAATATAACTGCACAAAATTTAGACATAAACATTTCTGACATGCAAAAACACAACCAAAAAAAATTTGTGACCAATATAGCCACCTTTCTTTATGATGACACTCAAAAGCCTTCCAACCATAGATTCTGTCAGTTGCTTCATCTGTTTATGATCAAGACTGCGTGCAGCAGCCACCACAGCCTCCCAGACACTGTTCCGAGAGGTGTACTGTTTTCCCTCCCTGTAGATCTCACATTTTAGGAGGGACCACAGGTTCTCTATGGAGTCCAGATCAGGTGAACAAGGGGGACATGTCATTATTTTTTCTTCTTTTAGACCTTTACTGGACAGCCACGCTGTGGAGTAGTTGGATGCATGTGATGGAGCATTGTCCTGCATGAAAATCATGTTTTTCTTAAACAATACCGACTTCTTCCTGTACCACTGCTTGAAGAAGTTGTCTTCCAGAAACTGGCAGTAGGTCTGGGAGTTGAGCTTCACTCCATCCTCAACCCAAAAAGGTCCCACAAGTTCATCTTTGATGATACCAGCCCATACCAGTACCCCACCTCACCTTGCTGGCGTCTGAGTCAGAGTGGAGCTCTCTGCCCTTTACTAATCCAGCCTTTGACCCATCCATCTGGCCCATCAAGAGTCACTCTCATTTCATCAGTCCATAAAACCTTTGAAAAATCAGTCAAGATATTTTTTGTCCCAGTCTTAACATTTTATCTTATGTTTCTTGTTCAAAGGTGGTCATTTTTCAGCCTTTCTTACCTTGGCCATGTCCCTGAGTATGGCACACCTTGTGCTTTTTGATACTCCAGTAAAGTTGCAGCTCTGAAATATTGCAAAACTGGTGGCAAATGGCATCTTGGCAACTTCACGCTTGATTTTCCTGCGCTGGATCCAGCAATGGTGACATTCTCCTGCCTCCCCCGTGCTTCCACTCCCCCGCTGCCCCCTCTCCAAAGCCAGCCACTGTACATTTGGACCATGAGATGCACTGCACACTTTCCTCCAGAACTTGGAGGAAAAAAAAGTGTGTCTTGTGGTCAAAAAAATATGGTATATATATATAAATATATATATTTTATATATATATATATATATATATATATATATCTTCTTTTGATGGTGTACTTATCAGTTCATTTCTTGAGTGCAGAGGTTGATTCAAACTATCAAATAAGGAAGAGCTTGTTTGGGTACCACAGTCGTGTGATCCACCAGTCACATGCTAAGTTTCAACAGTATAAAAAGAAAGGCCAGATAGCATGTATGTAAGACCGGGATCGGGGCAATGATCAGCCCTGCTGTAGCCCTGCATTGGTTCTTTTGGTGTGAAAGTGGTTAGTAATACACAAATACCAAGAAATACAACATATATGGGTAATGAGTAACCAAGTTTTACAGGTTATGATAGATTCATCAACAACCACAGCAAATACAAGCATAAAGTATATATAGAATAATGACACAGAGTGAGAATGATCCCATTTACAGCAATCACCAATTGAAGATATAAATCACAGATTTGAGCTGAGCTGATTTGAGCTCATAGCCCATATGTGGAAATTCTACTGATATGATTATGCAAATGGGGGCAGCATCATCCTGTTAGCATATTTTCCTTGATAGCTATAGTATGCACTTTAGGACACAGTTTCTGGCAGTGACTCATTTACTATAAGTAGAATTTCCACATTCCAGAACCGAGAAGTTAAAGAGCTTGGAGGATTCCCTAAAAAAATTGGAAACGTTGCTGAATCAGTTTAATAAACATACTGAATTTGAGGGATTAAATCAACAACTCGTACAGAAGGTGAATGATATGGAAACATCCATCACGGAAATTAAAAGGAAAAAATTCATAAGAGACTGTAAGACTATGATGTGGGTACAGTCTATATGTGGAAGAGATTTACCCCGAAAAAGCCGAAGCCCATCTTAAAGAAAACACCAACAAGGGGAGACCGTGTCAGTTTTTTGACACCTGAGAGGAATGATTCCTTTCTATCCACACCAAATACCTCAAGGTTTTTTCCTTCATCTTCTGAGTCCGCCCGACTCCCTATGACTGCTCCGTCAAAAAACGGGGGGCAGAGGAGGAGGGGGGGCAGGAGGAGAAAGAGGAGAACATTAATATACCTTAAGGAATCGCCAATGAACTCTTTCAGCGATGTAAGTAATGAATGCACTGTAATTAATTTATCGGCCTCTGTAATATCGTTACCTGAGATAGAGGTATTGAAGAAGGGGATAAACTTTGCACCATCATGCAGAGGTAACTTAATCAACACACTATGTGATATAAATAAGTTTATAAGATCATTGACTGTTAAGAGGCATTTTTTCAGTGAGGCTACAGAAAGCTCTGGTCACACTGAGAATCTTAATAACAGGGTGGGTGGAAGTGATATCCCATTATCCATGTCTTTAACAGAACAGATTGCTGCATTGCAGTTGAGAAATTTAAATGCAGAGTCGACAATTATCACACACAATGATACCATCAGTAATAGAGTTCCAAATTACTTTTTCTACCCTATCAACTCCAGAGTACAGGCAATGGATGATTTCCAACATACACTGGAGAGGGAAATTAAAAAAGTTCTCAATACCGGTGTTAACACACAGAATAATTTGACACAAATAGAGAGGAACGCATTGTCTAGGTTAAAGAACAATCCCCATATGGTGGTGAGATCCACGGATAAGATGGGATCAGTTGTGCTGATGGATAAAGGGTTGTATTATAATGAAGTTATGATGTTGTTAAGTGATACCAGCACCAATTGTCCCCTGTCCGTTGATCCATGCCGCAGAATTCAAAGTGATCTACTTACACTGTTGAATGAAGACGAATCGTTAGGTATATTAACACCGAAAATGAAGGAATACATGTATGTGGAACACCCGGTGTGCCCCATTTTACACGCCTTACCAAAGGTGCCCAAGGAGGTTTTCCACCCTCCACTTAGACCCTTTGTGGCCAGGATTGGCAGGGTTAATGAGAGATTATCACAGTGGGTTGATTCCATGTTGCCACCTTTATTAGAAGAATCTATAGGTTCCATAAAGGACTCAAAGCATCTGTTAAGTGAACTTAGAGAGATGAGGTGGATGAGCGGCTATCAAGGGGTAATGTATGATGTTACTTTCTCTCTACTCATGCACTTCTCATGAGTATGCCTTGGAAGCACTGACCAACCTATTGGAACGAACCAATCTTTACTCGCCTGATTTACAACAGTTCATAATAATGTGTTTGGAACATCTTTTGAAAGCCAATTACTTCCAATTTGATTCACAATATTTTATGCAGTGCTGTGGTTGCCCGATGGGTGCAGGGTTCTCCCCATCACTTGCAAACCTGTATATGTGATATTGGGAGAGACTCTACATACACCGTCAGGACAATCCCTTTTTGCATAGGATCAGTTGGTGGGGGCGGTACATCGACGATGTCGTCATCATTTGGGGGCGTCGTCATCGGTGTGGCCACCCAAGAAACATCTGAATTTGCGGATTTCATTAAATATATCAATGATAACCCATATAATATTCGTTTTGTCCATACGGTGTATAATGATGAGGCTCCGTACTTGGATATCAATTTGCAGGGCGACAGTGTAATGGGTACAAACCAGCACCTCGCTATACCATAAACTGGTTAGTGGCAATTCATTACTCCATGCGGGCAGTTGTCATCCCCGGCATGTAGTGCGGAATTTGCCTATTGGAGAGCTGATCAGGGCAAAAAGAACATGCAGTACTGAGGAGGTATATCAGACTGAAGTTGTACGTATAAAAAAATCGCTTGTCTAAACGTGGCTACAGCAAAGACTGGGAGAATAGGGCCATATCAAAGTGCATGTAAGATCTAGGGAATCCTTATTGCTAAATAGGGAGAACACAGGAGATGTACAGACATCCAGCACTTTAAATTCTGGTAATAGTGCCTCTTAAAGAGACAGGCTCCTGATTTTGGTATTCCCAGATTTTCAACAAGTTATAGTCAGCATTATGAGAAAATTGTCAGACTAATTCATAAGTGTATGCCGATTCTTTCAGAAGATCCAATATTGCATAAAATATTACAAAAAGGATACAGATGTGTCCCTAGGAAATATCTGACCATAGGTAATATTGTTTCACCGTCCCTTTTCGTCAGTAATGTGCAGTCCCCTATTTGGTTGTCTGTATAGGGCAATTACAAATGTGGTGGTAACCAATGTAATCTTTGTCGTTATATGCAGGTTACCAAGCAATTTCATGATGGAAAATCTGGTAAAGATTTCAACATCAATGGATATGTAAATTGTAATACGACACATTTGGTGTACCTGGTGACATGCATGAAATGTAACAAGGATTATGTTGGCTGCACAACCAGGACTCTGAAAAAAAGAATCAGCGAACACATCTCTGCATCAAATCCGGACAATAGTTCTTCACAAAGAAACCTGTCCTGATTATCTAAACATTTCAGAGATGAACATAAGGGGGATTTAAGTAACCTATGTATGAGGGGAATCGATAGGGTCCACAATGGTAAAAGAGGAGGAGATTGGGAAAGATTGGTAAGAAGTAAAGAATTATTGTGGATCCTAAAATTAAATGTTAGGTCACCTGATGGGTTGAATTACAGGTCGGATTTGACCTACTTCTATTAACACTGGCAATATATCTGTGTTGAGAAGAGATTAGGTTATTCTGTCTTGCCTATTTAGTTTTCATTATAGGAAGTAATCTATATTGTAAGTCATCATATAGTAATATACATGAAGTACTGTCTTATATGGAAATTTTGATGTGTTTTTTTTTTCTATATATGGGTAACATGTATGTTTGCATATTTGTTGATTCATGTATATTCACATATCATGATATTCATTTATTTATGTACTCATGCATATGCGCACTTTTCTATTTGTGTCTGAAATAAGGTTGCATGCCTTGCTCTAACAGGTTCCTTCAGCCTGAACCAATCAGTATAACTAATTAGAATATTCAAATGAGGTGTTCTAAGGGGAGGAGTTTTTATTGTATAAATGGTACAGAGTGGTTATTTTACACTTGCTGTTGACAAAGGACTGAACGTCCGAAAAGCGTTCAGCTGTATGGGACTGCATTCCCGATTTGTTTTTATCACCCTGGAATACTGAATAAAGAAATTTGAAAAATTGAAGAAACCGTCCAAGTGCCGGCTTTTGTAAAGTTTACTTTTCTCCATCTATACCCTTGGCCTAGGACAACTCATATAGTACCATGGCTTCCAGTACCACCTGTATGCTGACGACACTCAGATCTACCTCTCTGGCCCAGATGTCAACTCCCTGCTGTCCAGTGTCTGTCATATCCTCCCTCTTCTCCTCTCGCTACCTAAAACTCAACATAGACAAAACTGAACTCATTATCTTTCCTCTATCCCATCTTTCATCTTCACCACCTGATCTATCTATTATGGTCAATGGCATCATGCTCTCTTCCACACATCAAATTTCGCTGCCTTGGAGTAACTCTTGACTTTGCCCTGTCCTTCAAACTATACATCCAATTTTCACCACCTCCTGTCGCCTCCAGCTCAAGAATATTTCCAGAATCCATCCTTTCCTCAGCCATTAATCTACTAAAATTCTTGTACATGCCGTCATCATCTCCCGCCTTGACTACTGCAACAATCTCCTGTGTGGCCTCCCTGCTAACACTCTTGCACCTCTCCAGTCTGTCCTCAACTCTGCTGTCCAACTAATCCACCTCTCTCCTCGCTACTTCCCTGTATCTCCCCTCTGCAAATCCCTCCTCTGTCTTTCAATTTCCCAACCAATCCAGTTCAAGCTACTAACACTGACCTACAGAGCTATCCATAAACTGTCTCCTCCCTATATCTCTGAACTAATCTCCCACTATCTTCATTCATGTAATCTTCAATCCTCCCAAGACCTCCTCCTCTCCTCAAGACTTATCCGTTTCTCACACAACCACCTCCAAGATATCTCCTGAATATCCCCCATCCTCTAGAATTCTGTGCCCTAACACGTCAGATTATCCACCACGCTCGGATCCTTCAGATGGAACCTGAAAACCCATCTCTTCAAGAAAGCTTACAGCCTGCTATGACCAAGCCGCCACCCCACCACCTCCAAAGCTGCTGCCCCACCGCCACTTTAGCTGCCGCCTCTCCACCACCACATCTGCTGCACTCCTGACCTACTGTCTCCTTGTCATTATCCTGTAGAATGTAAGCCAGCAAGGGCAGGGTCCTCTCCCCTCTTTACCAGTCTGTCATTGTTAATTTGTTTACTGTAAACTATATCTATAATTTTGTATGTATCCCCTTCTCATGTACAGCTCCATGGAACTAATGGTGCTATATAAATAAATAATAATAATAATAATAATCATAATAATTAATATAATGTTTTATTTGTTTATATCCAGATAAACAGTTACTGAGGAAGGCTTTGCAAGCTGAAACCTTTAATTCTTGAAATTGTACTACACTTGAAAAATAAAAAATAATTTGATGACATATGTATCATTTCACTTCATTGAATGCCAAGGTTAATCTTTTCTATTATACTTTTTTCACCTCTGAGCACCACAAGTCATCAGTGAGCCAGACTTAATTCCTTCTATTTTATAGTTTGGATCATAACAGACATGATAATAAAAAAGTAGTATAGATTGTAGATTATTTATACCATATCACTTTATTTTTCATAATACAGTCAATGGTATGTAAACATTCACTTACTTAAAGCTGACCACATACTTGGAATCTTTAAGAGTTTAGAGGTCAAAATGTATTGAGCGCTGAGTGGTTTCCCTCCTCCTTCTCTTATTGAACATTACCAATGGAGGTGAGTGAACCCTTCAAGGATCGGTTAAGGTCGTAGAACTTGTGTTTAGCAAACCTGTTTGAGTTCAGAGTTCGGGTGGTTCACATTTGCAAAGCACTAGACTAAGCATAGCTGTGGTCAGGTGCAATTGGTACTTGGCCCAGTGCAAGCTGTGTGCAGTCTTTGAATGGCTCACAATGGGCTTAAAACATAGGTTGTGTGTGTAGTGTGTGTCCAAAATGAAGTTGAAAAATAAGTAAAAAAACCCTGCTCTCTCACCACAAGAAGTGTTCTACTTATGGCTGGCTGTATGTGGACAGAGAGCTGAACTGCCAAGCAGTGAGTTCCATTGAGGTTCGGGGCAAGTCTGGGGTCACAAACAGTGCACAAAAAAAAGTCCGGCATCACCATCCGAACCTGAAGTTCAATAGGTTTTCTCATCTCTAATTACCAATCAATTCTTGTGAAATGTCTTTATTGAAAAAGTTGCACTTATAGTATGTTATGATAAAATAATTATATTTTTTCCCTGCAAAACACATACATGTTTCTTACTAAACAAAAGTGAAAACAGCTTTAACAAATCTATAACTATTTTTATTGACTATTTTCATTATTTGGCTTGAATTTTGGTAATTTAGATAAGCATAGTCTTAATGTACCATACCATTGAAACATTAGAATTTTACGAAAATTATGAAAGTCATTGCTTTATGGTTTAGTTTAAGTTATTTTTTAATTTCTGATTTTAAAGGATGCAAACACTTGGCAGGCATCACAGTGTGGATTGCAGTCTGAAGTGTCATTGAGTTGATCAATCAAAGTGAATGTAAGTTAATCAGTCATATATTCCATCAATTTAAATGGATCCCGGCTTTGACAACTATATTACTGGCATATATCCCTGATCTCATTTATCAACATTATCTCTCCTAGACAGCGGTTTTGTTGTTATATAAAGATTATATTAATTATTAATTATAAACTTAAAATAAACATCCCAGGAAAACTTTTTGAAAAAATGTATTGCAATAGTTATTTTATTGTTTAACATAGAAAACACGTAATATATTTATTAAAGTGGTAATTACAAATTAAATTGCCAGATGCATATATTTGAATTCTAAAATCTATAATACAATAAAATATAAAAGTTCTTACCTGTGAAAAATATTATTCAATTTGTAACATATATAACCTCCATGGACAACATTTAAAACTGATAAAATTGAACTTAAGAGCTCACTTGGCCTGAGTGTGCAACTTCAAAATTATTCCTGGTTAATCAATTTACGAAATTTGACTCCAGCTTCTGATCTCAATGCTAAAGGTCTATTACACTGGCAACGAAGACATGGCTCGTGCATAGTCTGGTCTATTCTGTAGTAACATGGAAGTGAAATATGTGGACAATAAAGAAATAAGACAGAGGTAGAATCAATACCTTCAAAATGTGGTGCTGGAGAAAGATAGTATCCATACCATGAATGACAAAAAGAACAAACAAATCCATTTTGGAACAAATCAATCCTGATATGTCACTTGATGAAAGGATCACCAGGCTATGACTTGCCTACTTTGGACACATGCTACGAAGAAAAAAAATCACTAGATAAGGACATTATGGTAGCAAGAATAGAATGTACAGGGTGAAGAGGAAGACCAAAAACCCGGCGGGTTGATCCTGTCAAGATAAAAGCGGAGAACACCCTGGTGCACCTATCTAGGCTTGCACAAGATCGATCTGCCTATAGAGCATTTATCCATCAAGTTGCAATGGATCGAGATTGAGCTGAAGACCAATAAATAAAAAACATACTGCAAGTTTGTAATGAAAGAGTAATTGTAGAAATGTTCTTTTCACAATCATCATGCAGTCTAATAATGCTGCCACCCACCTGACAAATGAGCAGATTAGTCTAATTTCCAGCTGTAGTGTCTAGCCGAATCTTCAAATAATATTTTCTCTGAAATGCCAGAGCATTTCACAGAAAATTATACCTGGTTGAAATTGTTCTGCCTGGCTTTCATTCCTACCACCTGTGGCTTGTGAACCACATTTGACAATTCATTTTAAAATACTGCGGACCAGCAAGCATGTGTTAACACTGACTGTAATCTCACCCTGATGCTGGATAACTATCGGTCCTACTCTCGGATGAGTATGCATGTGGTTCATGGTTCCCAGAAAATAAAGGATAATGTGCTTGAGATTTAAAATCCTCTAAAGGCCCTGTCACACATAAAGAGATCACTAACGAGATCTGTGATGCAACAGCGATGCTGTACTTTGTGACACACACCAACGATCTGACCCCTGCTGTGACATTGTTGAGCGTTACACACTGCTCTGGGTCATTCCTGCGTCGTTGTGCTCCCGCTGGGAACATCACATCGTTGTGCTTGCCAAAAATAATGAGCAACGATCTCAATGCTACGCTATGGAGAGAAAATTCACGACCTCGGTATAATTCTGGATCGCTAGTGCGTCGTTTTTCACATCGCGGGTAAGATGCCTGTTTGACATCTTACCAGCGATGTGTAAATGACGCAAGAGCGATCTCTGCACATCATTATTGGGATCGAGATCGGGATCAGGATCGCTGATGCATCGTTATGTGAGAGTGGGCCTTTAAACATTGAGGGCGAATTTTAAGGACTTCTATACCTTAAATACGGTAATGGATTTTTCCACAATAAATGATTACTTTAATGAATCTAATGTGTATGATCAGTCAAAGTTCTGTTATGAAATGGGAACATTTAAGAGACTAACTGTTCATCAGTAGGGATGTGCGAACATCTTATATATCCCAGTATTCAGGGTCGGGGCTGCCCTGTGAAAGCAAGGAAAGGGTTAATAGAGTAAATACAGCTGATATAAACCATGTTCCAAATTATTATGCAAATTGGTTTTAAGTGTCATACGGTTTTTTTTTTTCAAAGAAACCCATTGAAGGTATTGTGTCTCAGGGTTCTTTGAATCACTGCAATCAAGCTCTAATACCTGTGATAATTAGTTTGGCAGGTGAGCCCAATAAAAGGAAAACTGGGTGTTCCACAATATTACGCAGGCCACAGTTTTCAAGTAACATTGGAAAGAAAAATTATCTCTCTACTGACGAAAAGCAACAAATAGTGCAATGCCTTGAACAAGGGATGAAAACAGATACTGCATGAAAACGTAAGCGTGATCATCGTACTGTGAAGAGATTTGTGGCTGATTCTGAGCACAGACGTGTTTGTGCATTTAAAGGCAGAATGAGGAAGGTTTCTGCCAGGCAAGTTCATCGGGTTAAGAGAGCAGCTGCTAAAAAGGCCTTACAAACCAGCAAACAGACATTTGAAGCTGCTAGTGCCTCTAGAGTACCTAAAAGCTCAAGGTGTAGGATTCTTCAAAGGCTTGCTGTGGTGCATAAACCTACTATTCAGCCACCCCTAAACAATGTTCACAAGCAAAAATGGTTGCAGTGGGCCCAGACATACATGAAGACTAATTTTTAAACAGTCTTGTTTACTGATGAGTGCCGAGCAACTCTGGATGGTCCAGATGGATGGAGTAGTGGATGGTTGGTGGATGGCCACTATGCCCCAACAAGGCTGTGACATCAGCAAAGAGGTGGAGGAGTTATATTTTGTGCCAGAATCACTGGGAAACAGTTGGTACGCCCCTTTAAGGTTTTTAAGGTTCCTGAAGGTGTGAAAATGACCTGCAAAGTATATAGAGTTTCTGAATGAGAACTTTCTTCCATAGCACAAAAAGCAAAAACGTGCCTTCAGGAGCAAAATCATCTTCATGCATGACAATGCACCATATTATCCTGCAAAGAGTACCTCTGTGTCATTGTCTGCAATGGGCATAAAAGGAGATAAACTCATGGTGTGGCCACCATCTTCCCCTGACCTCAACCCTATAGAGAATCTTTCGAGTATAATCAAGCAAAAGATCTATGAGGGTGGGAGGCAGTTCACATCAAAACAGCAGCTCTGTGAGGCTATTCTGACATCATGCAAAGAAATACAAGCAGAAACTCTCCAGAAACTCACAAGTTCAATGGATGCAAGAATTGTGAAGGTGATATCAAAGAAGAGTTCCTATGTTAACATGTAACTTGGCCTGTTAGAATGTTTCGGAGTTAAATAGCTTTTTATCTCTGTGAATGTGACCTCCTAATGCTGCAAATTTAACAAATGAGCATTTTCAGTTCTTTCAAACATATCAAATGTTTAGAAACTCTACTGTGCCTAATAATTTGGAACAGTGCATTTAGAGTTTTAATTTTAAAGATTATACTGTTATCATTGGGAGGTTTCATCAATAACATTCGATGTATACTCTAACGGCTGATGACTTTTATTACGCTGTCTGTCATTTGCACTGACTATTTAGGAGAATCAAAGAAAAAGAGCATTTGCATAATAATTTGGAACATGGTGTTCTTACCAGGTCCACGTTATTGCTTCCTGGTGTAACGCATACCGCGTTACTTCCAGGCTGCCTCTTATTTTTGCCCGCATGTAATTGGAGCCAGTCACATGACAAATCCACCGGCAACCCAGAAATGATTCCGCGCCTCCGCACACCGGGAACGAATAAGGCGGACCGGTAAGTATAACTAGGGTGATTAACAACCCTTTCCTTGCTATTACAGGGTGGCCCAGATCCAAAACATGGTGATATACAAGATGTTCGCCCATCCCTATTCATCAGCTAACCACTAAATAGCACATCTTGTTTTCATTTTCTCTCTTCATTTTCAAAGTGCCATAACTTTTCCATTTTAACAATGCGCGCTACAGTTTTTAGATACCACTTATTTTTACCAGGTACTGCATGATAAAATGCAAAAAATATCATGTGCTGTGAAATAGTGAAGAAATTGTAATTCCATCACTGATTCCATGGTGTCATTTTTACAGCTTCAATTTTGAAGAAACTATGTTCTAAGAACATGAAACTTCAAGTTAATAAAATTATAATAATTGTCCAAATATACAGATTTTTACTATTTTACTGGCTTTAGAAATTCTAAACTTTTAAACAAAAAAATGTGGTGTGTTTTGCTATTTTCCGAAGCAATTTTTTTCAATTAATGGAGCTATGTGAGGGCTTGATCTTTGTGTGTCAGGGTGACATTTTCATTCATACCATATTGGGGCACATTTAATTTTCTTTTATTGTTTTTTTTATTTAAGCATTTTGGAGGTATGATGATAAAAAAAATTCAATTTTGGGCTTTTGATGGGTCAGTTTACAACATTTTTTGTACTATTTAAAAAAAGTTATATTTGGATATGTCAGTATTTTATGGATATGGTTAATTACAGTGTAACGGATGTAACATTTATATAACACTTTCAATGTCAGGAGGCATGTCTGCTTTAAGGAGCTGAAGCACTTAACTGTATTGCTATATGCAGGTAATATATGGGTAATGTTTACGTGGAAGGATATCAATTTATATATTTTGATTAACTAACATATTTAACAGTAAACACTGTGTAACATATGCAATGTGCAATGGAAGCATGATTTGTCCTATAAAATAAATGCACAAGTTCCTGTGAAACTAAATGGTATTTAATCTATTCATTTTTGGGTATATCCCCAAGAATATCAACAAAAAAGTAGTGGTTATGCAAAGGTGCATGTTCACGGCATTAACGAAAAAAAAAAATGTAACTGACGTAACACAGTTTTACTTACACAACCTCTTATGTATATGCATATGAGAAAACCATCACATTTTCAGATAGTAGGATTAATAAAAGATAAACACATCTTGATTTTTAGCAGGCACTGACATGTTCACCTTGTGGCCAGATTCATACATTTCTTCTCTTCTGTACAGCATTGTCCATTACTTCCCTTTGATCAGAAATGCCAGTTGCAATGCTATAGTATTCCTGTGCATCATAGCAATCAGCAACAAAGTAACTATCTTTCAAATAAGCAACATAAACTGGAGGCATTTTGTAAATGATCACGCTGCCCATTTAACCCCTTCATGACCAGGGGATTTTTTTATTTTTCATTTTCGTTTTTTGCTCCCCTGCTTCCAAGAGACATAACTTTTTTATTTTTCCGTCAATATAGACATATGACGGCTTGTTTTTTTGTGGGATGAGATGTACTTTCATATGCAATCATTTATTCTACCATATAGTGCAAAAAAATTCTAAATGCAGTGAAATTGCAAAAAAAGTGCAATAACACGTTTGTTTTTTGGGTATGTTAGTCGCCACGTTCACTATATGGTAAAACTGACATGACGGGGTGATGCCTCGGGTCGGTACGAGTTCGTAAACACCCAACATTTATACCATTACTGGTATCTAGGTGGTGAAAAAAATTCAGAAGTTTGCAAAAAAAAAAACTGACTTTTTGCGCCATGTTCTGCGACCCGTACCGTCCTCATTTTTCGGGATCTGGGGATGTGTGATGGCTTATTTTTTGCGTCTTGAGCTAATGTTTCTAATGATACTATTTTTGGGGGGATCCGCAGTTTTGATCGCCTGTTATTGCATTTTATAGCAATGTTGGGGTGACCAAACCAAAAAAACGGAATTTTGGCGTTTGGACCATTTTTTCCGTTATGGAGTTTACGGCTCTCATTAACGGATTTAATAGCATGATAGATCGGGCGATTCTGAACACGGCGATACCAAACGTGTATTTTTTTAATTTTTTTAATACTTTTATTGTGATTGGGAGAAAAATAGGGTGATTTGAACTTTATATATATTTTTTTTTCTTTTACAGGTTTTTAAAAACTCTATTAATCAATTAATTCTTTTTTTTTACACTGCCTCTTTAAGGGGCACCTTGCTGCACAGTCCGATCGCTTCTGGGAGATACAGATGAGCTGCAGCTCATCTGTATCTCTCAGAATCGCGGACCTGTTGTGGTTGGCAGCGCCAGCCAACCACAGCAGGAAACTGCGCTCTGACAGCATCCGGGGTCTAGCCAGGACCCCGGGCTGTCATGTGAGCGCCGGAGATCCCGCGATACTATAGCGGGATCTGTGGAGCAGGCGGGGAACAGCGCGTTCCCCGGTGCGGCCGCCTTGGATCCCGCTATCAGAGATTGACGCCGGGATCCGAGGGGTTAACAGCACCTATTGGATCACGGATCCAATCGGCGCTGTTACCCCGACATCTCAGCTGATGAGTTCAGCTGAGATGTCAGGGCTTTGATGTGAGTGCCGCGCCGGAGCTCACATCAAAGCCCCCTTACCGGCCCAGGACGTTGTACAACGTTCTGTGTCGACAAGGAGTTAAGAGGCAAGAGGTGTTAGAACGTTGACCTAAGTACTCTCCCAGAAGATATATGTGGCATGCGCAGTCCCCAGGAGCAGACAACAGCAGTGAGCACAGAGGAGGACAGCACCACAGAAGGTGAGATCGGCAGTGTCTCTGCCAGGGAGAGAATGTGGGGCAATGCAGAATCACTGCCTCTGGCATTACATTTGTACTGGTGGTAATTAAGCTTCTTTCTTTTCTTCCAAGAATGTAGACATATAGTAGAAACTTGATTTCAGCTCACCCAGTTGCTCCATGCTCATCCACCTGGGGCTCAGACACTAGCCTAGCATTGGCCTCCCATCAAGGATAATATAAAAAATTGGAGTCCGGCTAAAAAGGACTGGAAATTGCTTTGCTTTTTATTTTTCAAAAGAAAATATAGTGCATATAAAAGAAAAATTACATGGTAGACATGACCCAGTCAACACGTTTAGACTGCACTAAGCAGTCTTAGTCATGACTTGAGACATGTCATGAGTAAAACCGTTTAGCGCAGTCGAAACGCGCTGACTGGGTCATGTCGACCATGTAATTCTTTTTTGTATGCACTATATTTTCTTTTGAAAATCCTGATGTGAAGCCGGCCTTACATACTATATTTTGTTACTTCTTTTTTCCGGGTGAAAATTTTAAAAGGGTTGTTTGAAATTAGAAAAACTCTGCTGCCTTTTTTTTCCAAGAATCAACACAACAGTTATACACTGTATACATTATGTGTAACATTGTAGTACGTAGGGGTGTAAAAGGTGTGTGCAGAGATTAAAAATCAAAACAGATTTGGGTATCTATTCACCGAGACCCTCCCTAAGGGTACCTTCACACGTGGCAATATTGCTAGGCAATTTCACTGGCAATTTGCTGGTTGCAGTGAAATCATGGACACATTGTTCCATTTGTACACAGCAACAAAATAGAGCAACATGTCCATGATTTCACTGCAACCAGCAAATTGTCAGTGAAATTGCCAAGCAATATTGGCGAGTGTGAAGGTACCCTAAGGGTACCGTCACATGGTGCGACGGCCCCGGAGATGTCGGTGGCGACTGGCGTGAGCGTGCATGTTTTTGGTGCCACGCCAGCGTCACCGTCCCCCGTTTACATGGGGCGACACCTCCGACGCACTGGCGATCTGACAGGCGGCATCGCCGCCGGGGTGTCTCAAAACCCCAGCGACGATGCAGTACAATGGGAGCCTATGGCTCCCATCGCCTGTCGGATCGCCGTGACCACTAAAAGGCATCGCCATCGCCTATTTACATTAGGCGATGCAGGGGTGATATCGGTGCCGATAGGCCACGTCGCTGCATCGCTGTTGCCACATGTGACGGTACCCTAAGAGGCATTGAAGTTGGTTTGGGGCATGCGGTGGATAGGAAGCCATAAGGAAAACATCCGTTCTGCAGTATTTTTGGTTTAAATCTAAGCTATTTAGACCAGGGTGCTGCATAAATAACAAATTGAGGCAGGTTTACAATAGTTATAGCACCAGAATACTTACATAAATCATTGAAGAAACATATATTTGCACTTTTGAAGACACTTAAGTCTAGAAAAGGGTCCTTCAATTTCTCCATTTTTAAGATATGCAGATCTATTCCTCCCAAGCTCCTGTTTTTAGGCTCAAGGTACTTTTTTATTTATACCATTCAAAAGTGATATAAAATAGTCAACGTGCACCAAAGTTGAACCAAGTCTAGTAAACAATGTGCACCCTTCTTTACAACTTGATGCATCTTCTGACTGCCATCTCTCAGTTTATGGTGACTAAATTTTAGACAGAAATATTAAATCTACATCAATATCTTTATTTTGTTTATTGGAACTAATGACTTATGACGAATGACTATAACAATACCAACAATGGACAATAAGAATTTTTCTTGGAAAAAGTTTTCTTTGGAAAAAAAATAGAACTGGTTTAGGACATATTGAAAATTATCAGATGATTTTGAATTTTGTTAGGAGCGAGGGATTTGCTTTGCAAGATGCTCTTTCCAGTAAATTAGCATTTGTTTGCATCTAAAAAATCTTTTTTTTCTGTAAATACTTTTTTTTAAAGGAATATGTCACCAAGATTTTGTTACCTCACCTGAAAGCAGCATAACATAGGAAAAGAGGCTCTGATTTTAACAAGGTATCACTTAGTTTACTGTGTGCAGCTGTTTTGACACAATCAGAGTTTTTATATGTCGCACAGCTCAGAATGAAACCTCACCCAGACCATAGCTTTCTATGTACACTGCATATTGACAGTAAACTGCTAATCAGTGCTGGAGGCATGGTTGGACTAGGTCTCAAGATACACCTATACAAAGAAAATGGGGAGACAAAGAGGCGCAAATGGGTCTTATCATTTTACGGATGAGGTAGTACCGTCATCGGTGTATGTGCTCACCTAATCCAGTTGTGTTTCCCCACAACTGGTAAATTAGCTCAGACAGCTGCTGCTGGATCCGCATTCCCACGTAACAGTGGTGATGTATCCTAGAAAAAGACCAGAGAGAGATCGTGCTTTAGTGGTTCGCTCTGCCGTCCCCCCGTGCCCGAATAAATACCAGGGAAGCCAAGAGTATGCAAGCTGCTTCTTTATTCCATCAGTATTTCCATCCAACGCGTTTCAGTACAGACCTTGTACCTTCCTCAGGGATATGCTGCATGACGGACCAACTCACAGCCTTATATACTATTTGAATCAGGTTTCCCAGCCTAAAAATAATCACATGTGTCTTGATGATGTCAGACTAGGGAGTGCCCACATGACTTGGTTTCCCCGCCCAAAAACAATCACATGTGTCCTGATGATGTCAGAGTGGTGAGTGAATACATTACATACTAAGTAAACAATTAGAAAAAAAAAACCTTATTGTGTGGAAATTGAAGTACAATCACTGTGTGAATACACAATTCAACAAGCAATGTATATCCATAATTATCTAATATAAGCAATTATTAACAATAGTAATATATGCAGAAATAAGAGGAATGATGATATGTGATTATATAGTGAAACATTGTTTTACACTATTTTATTTCTGTCCCAAAACACATGTGTGTTAACTCGTGTGTGTGTGCGTTTTTCAAAAAACGCATGTGTTTTTTTAACATGGGGCCCAATGGGAGATGCATGCGTTAACTCATGGTACATATAGGCACCATGCATTAACGCATGCGTTTTTGCATGTGTTTTTGGTGAAAAAATGACTAAGTCCAAAAAACGGCCAGGACCTCAGGGGACACTATTGGCACCCTAAATTTAATGGATCCGTTTTTCTAAAGCTTCAAAAAAGCGGATTGGTATGTGTGACCCTGGCCTATTATGTAACAGAATCGGTTCTGAAAACCACAAAGAACACTCATAAGTCTAATCAGTGAAGTACGTCACTTAACACTGTAAATGCTTTTTAATGTGGACACTTAAACAACGCAATGTAACTCCAAGTCAATCACACTTCTGTGAAATCAACCTGCCCAGTTATGAAGCAACGCTGGTTGTGAATCAATTTCTCCTGCTGTTGTGAAAATGGAACAGACAACAGGTAGAAATGATAGAAAGTCAACAAGACAACCCCTCTAAATGAACAATTCTGCAAGTGGTAATCAAAGACCATTTCTCTGTGCTCATCCTTTTTGGCTGTTCTTTTGGTCACATTTGTATTTGGTCATTGCTCTTATCCCTAGTGGTAGCATGAGGTGGTGTCCACAAGCCATAGAAGTTGCTCAGATAGTGCAGCTGTGTGGCAAGAAGTTAGTTGTGTCTGTCAGCACAGTGTTGACAGCAAGGAGCAAATACCAGGAGACAAGTCAGTAAATCAGGAGATGTGGAGGTGAACGTAGGAGGGCAACAATCCAGCAGCAGTACCACTATCTCCTCCTTTGTGCAAAGAGGAACAGAAGGATCAGTCCCAGGGCCCTGCAAAATGACTTCCATCAGGCCACTAACATCCATATGTCTTCTCAAACGGTCAGATACAGACTCCATGAGAGTGGTATGAGGGTCTGACATCCACAAGTTGGTGGTGTGCTTACAGTACAACACTGTACAGGGCAACTAGCATTTTCCAGAGAGCACCAAGATTGTAAGGTTCAACATTCACAGGTTCACAGGTGAGAGCAGGATCACACTGGGCACATGTGACAGATGTGACATAGTCTGAAGACACCATGGAGAATATTTTGCTGCGTAAAACATCTTCCAGTATGACTGATTTGGCAGTAGATCAGTAATGGTGTGGGGAGACAATTCTTTGGAGGTTCGCACAGCCCTCCACGTGCTAGCCAGAGTTACCCTGACTGCCATTAGGTACTGGGATGAGATTCTCAGACCCATTATGTGACCATATGCTGGTGCTCTGGGCCTTGAGTTCCTTCTGATGCATGACAATGCTAGGCCTCATGTAACTGAAGTGTGCCACCAGTTCCTGCAATCGAGCACATCTGGGACATCATGTCTCTTTCTTCCACCAACGCCTAGTTGTAACACAGACTGTCCAGTAATTGAATAATGCTTTAATCCAGATCTGGGAAGAGATACCTCAGACAGACATCTGTCACCTTATCAAAAGCATGCACAGGCATTGTAGGGAGGTCATACAGGCACGGCGAGGCCACACACACACTACTGAGCCTCATTTCCTTGTCTTGAGGGATTTCCACTGAAGTTAGATCAGCCTGTAATTTAATTTTCCATTTTGATTTTGAGTATCATTTCAAACCCAGACCTTCCATGGGATAATAATTTGTATCTACATTGATCATTTTTATGTCATAATGTTCTCAACACATTCAAGTTTGTAATGAATAATGATTTGCCACTGGAGTATTTAATTTTTTGAAATCTAGAGTGTGGTATTGTAGTGATCCCTTTATGTTTTGAGCAGTGTTTTTCAGTTGCAGGAGGCTGCTGAACATTTTCGATGAAATGATTCTCCTCCTGCAGCCATTTGGTCAAGCAAACTGCTGGAAAATATATACTGTATAGAAGGATGCACAAATAAATGCAGGAATGGTGCTTTTACTACTTATGCATCAGTAAGGCTAGGGTCACCCATGGCATCCGTTTTGCTCAGGATCCATTCTTGGAATCAGTTTTTGGACTTTTTTTTTCTAAGTCCAAAAACAGATTCCGTTAAGAGATGGTGCACTTAAGAGTCACTGCGTTTTTCAAAGACTTTTCCCAGGCTCAATAAAACGTTGCAGGCAACATTTTTGGGTGCAGGGAAAATAGCTTTTTTTAATATGGGGCCCTATGGGAAATGCATCCGTTAACGCATGGTACATATAGGTACCATGCGTTAACGCATAGCGTTTTTTAAGAAAAAACTACTAAGTCCAAAAAACGTTCAGGGTGTTTGGGGAAGAAAAGTGTGCAACAGTCCGCGCTGCCAGGATCACTCACTTCAATAAATGCACGAGCAGTGGTTGTTCAAACAGATCCTTCTTTATTCCGACGCGTTTCAGTGCCCTCCTGGCACCTTCATCAGGGATACCTCCACCCCACAAAACCGATCTTATATATAGCAACATTCATAACAATGATTGGTGTGGTGTTCCCAGTCAGGTGACGTCAAAAACGTCACCAAAACCGGGAGGGCTCTACATTTTGGCGCAATTTATCACAAAAAATCTATAATTTACATATAAACATGAATATAACATGACACAAATATTCTAAAAAATCCGTAGGTCATCTCCATCATTGTCAGGCACACTTTGTTTTAGTCTGCTAGGTGCTATCTTTCCTTTAATATTGGGAGCTCTCCTGAACGTAATCCCTGGTTTGTCTGGTATTATTTTGTTGAGTACCGGGTCATTCTTTAGGATATGCCAATGTTTTTCTATGCAGTTCCTTATTCTTTTATGACATTTGTTATAGGTAGTGATAAAGTTCAGCTTCTGTTTGTTCTATTGTTTATTCTTAAGTGCGGGTGTCAACAGTTTTTCTTGTGGGATTTTCGTAAAGTGCTTCTGTGCTCCATATATTAAATCCTTTGGATAACCTCTTTCCACGAATCTATGTGTCAAGGTCTCTGATTGGACTTCATAGTCCTGATTCAGAGAGCAGTTTTTCTTGATCCTCCTGAACTGGCTGGCAGGAATATTGCTCAGCCATTTTTTATAGTGTCCACTGTTGAAGTCTATATATGAATTTCGGTCGGTGGTTTAAAAAATGTTTTTGTATGCACTTTACCATTTTTTACAAAAATATTAAGATCCAGAAAATTAATGCTGGTATCATTCATGGTACATTCAAACTTAAAGCCCTAATCATTGTCCTCTATACCTTTAATGAATACAGAGACATCTCCTTGTTCCTTGTCCCATATAACAAATAAGTCATCTATATACCTTTTGTATAGTACAAGGCCATTTTTTTGTCTGCTTTCATATATGTAGAATTTTTCGAACAAACCCATTACCAGGTTAGCGTATGAACACGCTGTTTTTGAACCCATAGCTGTTCCGGACCTTTGATGGTACATAATTCCACCGAATGTAAAGAAATTATTTTCGAGTATGAATTTCAAATTTTCCAACAAAAAATCAATCTTGTCCTTCCCCAGTGAAGGATCATTCTTTAAAAAGTATTCAACGCATAAAAGCTCCAATTCTTGTCCAATATTAGTGTATAAAGCTGCCACGTCCATGGTGAGTAGTGTATATGGTTCCTTCCATTTTACGCTTTTCAGGGACCCTATTACATCCGTGGAGTCCTTAGTGTAGCTTTTGAGTGAAAAGACATATTTTTGTAGTTCTTTGTCAATGAACTCCGCTATATTGCTGCTAAGGGAGCCAATGCCCGATATTATGGGGCGCCCAGGGGGGTTTTCAAGGTTTTTGTGGATTTTGGGCAGATGATAAAAAAATGGGATGGGTGGTTCCTTTTTAATTAAAATTTGTTTTAGATCCAGCGTTATAATACCTTTATCATGTGCCTTAATGATTTTATTATTATAAGATTTTACCAGTTCAGGGTATGGATCAAGTTCTACACGTTCATAATATTTCTCATCTGAGAGAAGTCTCAAGGCTTCTTTCTCATAATCATTCCTGTTTTGAATCACTATAGCCCCCCCTTTGTCTGCAGCGCGTATAGTTATCCCTTTGTTATCTCTCAAGCTTTTAAGTGCCAACTTTTCTCCTTTTGTTAAATTATCTTTTTTATCTTTCTTGCTTTTTTCAACCAATTGCAAACAATCTTTTTTAATAATGTCTATTGCATCTTCTATTACACTTTTTTTTATATACTTTTTTTTTATATACTTCCAATTTTAATATTTATATTTATATTTTTGTTTTATTTTATTTTAAAAGAACAAATAAAAAAATTTTTTTAGCATCTATTTTAGATATCTATTTAAATTAATCCTTCTTTTCCTGCTGCTTATCTGGAAAACAAAAAAAACAAAAAACTAAAAATATAATTGCATAGAAGCATGGCACATATTGAAAACACTTATAGTGAACTGGAGGTGGCACAGGACATTAGAACACACTCTAGCAGTGAATACGTGAGTCCCATGAGTTCTATCCCTCTGGAAGACAGAGAACACACATATATATATTTTTTATCCTGCTCCAGCATGTGTATTTTTTAAAACGGTTTTACAGGCGTTTTTGCATGATTTTTTCTACAGTTTTTTAATGATTTTACTAACCGGATTTTTTAGAATATTTGTGTCATGTTATATTCATGTTTATATGTAAATTATAGATTTTTTGTGATAAATTGCGCCAAAATGTAGAGCCCTCCCGGTTTTGGTGACGTTTTTGACGTCACCTGACTGGGAACACCCACCAATCATTGTTATGAATGTTGCTATATATAAGATCGGTTTTGTGGGGTGGAGGTATCCCTGATGAAGGTGCCAGGAGGGCACTGAAACGCGTCGGAATAAAGAAGGATCTGTTTGAACAACCACTGCTCGTGCATTAATTGAAGTGAGTGATCCTGGCAGCGCGGACTGTTGCACACTTTTCTTCCCCAAACATCCAGTTGCATCTACACGTGAGTGTGGCGAGTGGAAGTCCAGCAGCAGCCATCAGGATATTACTGACAAGCATTCAAGCCAGTTGTGGGTCTCACAACTGGACTAGGTGAGTGGATTTGATTCCTCACCTTTGCACAAATCAGTGTCTAGTGATAAAGGCACTATTGCGCCTCTTGTCCCCCCCCCCCCTCTCTCTTTTTTTAAAAAATGTTCAGGGTCACAGGAGCCTCAAAATACAGCCTAGGAAAACAGATTGGTAATGAAAAACACTTACAAAAACAGATTGCTTATGTGTGACCCTAGCCTAAGCAATAAAAATTATGTTTCTAAGGTCCCTTTCACATCAGCGGTAATCGCTGATCGTGGCAGTTGCGGTGAAAAAAACGCAACTGCCGCAATTACCGCATAGTGGCAGCACTTGCGGTTCACCTGCGGCAAGCCCCATGCAATGTCTATGGGGCTTGCGGTAAGTGTGCGTCAGGTGCGGTTTTGGCACTTGCAGCAGATGCGCCCGCGAGAAAACCGCAACTGTACGCACTTGCCGCACTTGCCGCAAGCCCCATAGACATTGCATAGGGCTTGCCGCAGGTGAACCACAAGTGCGGGTATTATGCGGTAATCACGGCATTAGCATTTTTTTCACCGCAACTGCCGCGATCAGCGATTACCGCTGATGTGAAAGCAGCCTAACACAACTGCTAAACCAAAGATAAAGTGACCATCACGATCAAGGTACATGTCCACGATCAGGGCCATGTGACATTCTGGACGCAGCATATATTGACTCTGTCCGCTGCTCTTTCCTATGCAGGACAAATTGACATGCTGCATCTCAAGAAACCTGCACCTCAGGTCAGTTTATGCATACTTAAAAAGATGCATCATGAACATTGGATTCCTATTTATCCCATCTACAGTCCTTGTACTGTACTACGCAGCATTTTGGAAGATACACTTCATCCAAAATATTACTAATCCTGATCGTAGGCATGTTCCATTAGAGTGAGTAGCCAACTGTAGGTGGCATTAGACAGACATTTCCTCTCTCCAATGAGAGAAGTGCTCATTTAATGTTAAAGTTTCCCTATGTTCCACGACTCTTTTGCTAGGAGAATGAGTGTAGCATGTCTGGTGCCTTGCATAATAGTTCTGGGAATAGTGTTTTTGTCTAGTAAGGGTTTACATATCTATATTTTTGTCATTGACTTATCTAAATGTAAACATGATTACAATTTGCAAAAAAAAAAGAATATTAATTATTTGAAAATACATCTAAAATGTGTTCTGGCAACTGATTTAATTTCTATGTTGCTGTCTTCTTTAAATGAGGTCAATTGAAAAATCAAATTGCAACAAATTATATTCAAGAGGTAATCTATAAAATGCAAAAGAACATCATCCTATTTTGTTTCCTAAATCCATTCTACAGCATTTAAAGCTGATTGAAATTTTGTGTTCTCAAATTGAAATATTCATGCTCACAATATATGGAAGCCAAGCTATTTCATTTATCTGCATCATAAAGAATATGAACAGAACTGTACAAAGTAGAATAAATATGCTTCCCTGCCAAAGACCGTAATAACTGTATCAGATTCTCGAAATGCTCTATATGCTCAAAAAGGGTTGTTCATGCTTATCGTCTAGAAAAATGTGAAAGAAAATGTTTTTGACGGGTGCTTAATCAGTTTTAATCTTTACTTTTACAGTGTAGCTCTTCCGCATGACTCTAAAGGGAATCTGTCAGCACCTTTATCCTGCCCTCTCTGATGGCAGCATAAGGTAATGACAGAAATGATGATTTCGGCATTCTGGTATTTATGCCTATGCAGCAGTTTTAGAAAAACTAACACTTTATCATTATCATATGTAGTGTTGATTTGGTATTTATGAGCTGCGAGGATAGCCTCGACCCGTCCAAACTAAGTGACAGTTGAACTTGTAGGTGTAGATGGGGTTTACCCTATGCTCAAGAATACTGATGACCCCACAATGAGAGCACTGTAATTAGAGGACTCTTTTCTTATCTGTACTACAAGTTTCTACCACAGCCACAAACAAGTCTGTAACTATTATGTCTATCAAATGTATGTGCCCCTTAAAATAGACACATAAACAATATTAATTGTTAAGGATAAAAACTCCATATGAAACGTAGAACTGAATGCTGCTTAAAGTGGTTCATCAGTCATAAATAGGTAACATTGTTAAAGGAGAGTTTAAGCAGCAAGGTAGGTTGCCCTCCGTTAAGACCAATGGAGTCTAGTCAGGTACGGCTGTGTTAAACCAATAGCATAGAAAAACTGAGAAGTTGAAACTTAACTTTTATTAGCTCTATCTTAAAACTATGTCTTTTTAATATAGAGCTAGTAAAAGTTAAGTTTTAACTTCTCAGTTTTTCTATGCTATTGATTAAGGAGAGGTAATCAATATCCAGCTCCAGTGGTGTACAGATGTAGATATCGTTAGATGTGTTCACCTACTGCACATCCAACACTGCAATGTACTGCACATCTATCTTTTTGGGATAAAGTGTAAAATCTAGTTTTACTAGTCATTTCTTGATCTGAGAGCCTGTCTTTTCTGAACACTCTAGCATTAACATTATGACTCACTGGATAATGGAGGTCAGGTGCTTGAATGACATTGCTGCTGCAGGAGAAGAAAATGTCCATTGTACAAATTTGATGAAAGAAGTTTACAACTTTGGAGTGTGGAAGCTCTCATCTACGGAAGCAGGGCAGTTAACCTATCCTCCATTCCATTATCAATTGTGTGCAGATGAAGAGAATGTTCTACCTGCTTGTGTACTGCAGGGTCAAACTCAAACAAAGGATTTTATTGGAGTAATGACAATCACTACTCCATCAGGTTGGCAGTATTCCACCCCCTACCCCTCATCTACTATATCATATCACCTCTATGAGCTTGTCTAATTTTTCCTTCTTAGGGTACTTCACACACGGCGATGTTCCAGCGATCCCGACAACAACCAGGATTGCTGGAACATCGCTGTGTGGTTGCTGGGGAGATGTCAAACAGGCAGATCTCCTCAGCGACCAGGGACCAGGGAGTCGACATCCACATTGCTGGGTAAGTGGGAGAAGGCTGGTAACTAAGATACACATCGGGTAACTAAGCACAGCGCTGTCCTAGTTACCCACTGTGTACCTTGGTTACCAGCCTTCTCCCACTTACAGACTGGTAACCAGGGAACACAGCGGGTAACTAGGACAGCGCTGTGCTGATTGTACATCGGGCGCCCTCTGCACCTGGCCGCGCAGTGCATGCCACTGTGGCTGCAGATGGTTGCGGTGCCGCTGCCCACACCAGCTCCCGGCATTCTCATAACCGGCAGTTGTTTGTCTCCTGCCATCAAACACGCCAATATGTGATGCAGAGCGAGAGACCAATCAGCAAAAATGGTCCTAATCGCTGTGTAACAATCAGCGACCTCGCAGCAGGGGCCGCGTCGCTGCTGCTTTTCACACACAGTAGATTCAGAAAAACCCTTTTCAGTATAAAAGGCCCTCCAAAAACAACGTATAATTCATATAAAACAACCAGGAGTCAGGCCATAATTGAAAAGCAAGTGCACTTTATTAAAAATAGCAGCATCAGCTGCATTTAAAAGTGATGCAACACTGCACACACATATAGGTGACCACATGAACATATGTGATTAACATCCAAAAGATTTAACATAAAATTGCAACCAGTGTAATACAATGACTTGCCCCACAAAGGGTGCACAGCAATTTCACAAATCACAAGGTACACATAAACAACTTAGTTCATGGGTCAGATTATTACCTATTGGTGGCAGTGGCCCCCTGACGCGTTTCGCCAAGCTTCTTCCGAGGAAGAAGCTTGGCGAAACGCGTCAGGGGGCCACTGCCACCAATAGGTATTAATCTGACCCATGAACTAAGTTGTTTATGTGTACCTTGTGATTTGTGAAATTGCTGTGCACCCTTTGTGGGGCAAGTCATTGTATTACACTGGTTGCAATTTTATGTTAAATCTTTTGGATGTTAATCACATATGTTCATGTGGTCACCTATATGTGTGTGCAGTGTTGCATCACTTTTAAATGCAGCTGATGCTGCTATTTTTAATAAAGTGCACTTGCTTTTCAATTATGGCCTGACTCCTGGTTGTTTTATATGAATTATGCTTTTCACACACAGCGATATCGCTGTGTGAAGTACCCCTTATCAGTCACTTATCTCTCTGTGAGGCCTATCATCTCTATGTCACAGATCTGTCATGTATCAAATATAATAATGTATCATTAGTCACACCTCAACATAATATTGCTGTAAAATATCTAAGAGATGTAATTCTTCATAAAGTTAGTAATTACCATTTGATATGTAGAAGGAGATCGCATAGTAAATTGAAAAATGACAAAATATAGTAATGATTGGACTCACATCAGTAAAACTTCAGGTTCTTATGTTTCAAAATTTCTTAATGCAAAGTCAAACCGAGTGTCAGCTATGTAGTCTTTAAATAAGTGGGAAAAAAACAGATGTACAGTTGTGGCAAAAGTATTGACGCCGCTGCAATTCTGTCAGATAATACTCAGTTTCTTCCTGACTAACAACTAACATCCAAACAAGTTCAAGCTGCCCTGCAGTCCAAGGGTACAACAGTGTCAACCAGTACTATCCATCGGCGTCTGAATGAAAAGGGACTGTATGGTAGGATACCCAGGAAGACCCCACTTCTTACCCCGAGACATAAAAAAGCCAGACTGGAGTTTGCCAAAACTTACCTGAGAAAGCCTAAAACATTTTGGAAGAATGTTCTCTGGTCAGATGAGACAAAAGTAGAGCTTTTTGGGCAAAGGCATCAACATAGAGTTTACAGGAGAAAAAAAGAGGCATTCAAAGAAAAGAACACGGTCCCTAGAGTCAAACATGGCGGAGGTTCCCTGATGTTTACGGGTTGCTTTGCTGCCTCTGGCACCTGGACTGCTTGACCGTGTGCATGGCATTATGAAGTCTGAAGACTACCAACAAATTTTGCAGCATAATGTAGGGCCCAGTGTGAGAAAGCTGGGTCTCCCTCAGAGGTCATGGGTCTTCCAGCTGGACAATGACCCAAAACACACTTTAAAAAGCACTAGAAAATGGTTTGAGAGAAAGCACTGGAGACTTCTAAGGTGGCCAGCAATGAGTCCAGACCTGAATCCCATAGAACACCTGTGGTGAGATCTAAAAATGGCAGTTTGGAGAAGGCATCCTTCAAATATCAGGGACCTGGAGCAGTTTGCCAAAAAAGAATGGTCTAAAATTCCAGCAGACCATTGTAAGAAACTCATTGATGGTTACCGGAAGCGGTTGATCGCAGTTATTTTGGCTAAAGGTTGTGCAACCAAGTATTAGGCTGAGGGTGCCAATACTTTTGTCTGGCTCATTTTTGGAGTTTTGTGTGAAATGATCAATGTTTTGCTTTTTGCTTCATTCTCTTTTGTGTTTTTTCATTGAAGACAAGTTAAATGAAGATAATAATACCAAAGAAATTGTGATTGCAATCATTTTCAGGAAGAAACTGAGTATTATCTGACAGAATTGCAGGGGTGTCAATACTTTTGGTCACAACTGTATGTTGCTTTTTTCCAGTTAACTACAGAACTGAGTTATAGACCACTTGATCCTGTTGCCATGCATCTTGTCTGTTTAAGGGTTACATCTAACTGGGCTTGTTAATTTACAAAGCAATAGACACAAGCATATAGAAAAATAATCAATGGTGCCAACAACTATTTCATGATCAAAATCATTGTTAACTCTGCTATGGTTCCACAGATTGTGGGCTGAATATTCAAGCACATAGATTTAAATTAATACCTTCTGTCAGTTCTGTGCAGAGCTAAGTGATCACAAGTGTGAGTATTGCTTCTTTTGCCAAGAAATCAAGTTTTGTGTCTCGTGGCCTACTCTATATAACAGTCGTGGCTCTTTGTAGTTGATTCAAAACATGACTGTATCCCTATTGTTGATGTTATATTTAAACTGTCACATGTAGACTGCTCTGCAGTCTCTGTGAATTGCTCTGAATGAAGTTAATTAATTTAGACTTTTAAGGGCTTACTTCTGTGGCTTTCCAGGTGAGCTGCTGCTGTGTGTGTCAGGTGACGTGACTGTTCACTCCCTGAACCTTTAAACAATCCCATTACCCATCAGTTGATGTCAGTGAAAGAGTTCATTCTCTGCAAAGAGAGATTGCTATCTATCTGGTATTGCTGTGCTTATCCCAGTCCCTGGGTGGAGGGGATAAGGTTATAGCTCAGGGCTGTCCAGGAGCAGGGTATGGTTAGTGGCCCAGACACCCTCACCTTTAGAGGAACTTTTTAAACCGGGTCAGCTTGGGATCCTCAGTCTAAGGGTCAGACTAGTTCCCCTTATCACATTTTGCCCTTAACTGCCATCCTGCTTCCTAACCTTTTTGTCCGTTATTATCACCCGAGACAGAAAAACTACAAAGATATATATATGACGTAAAATAGCATTTATTTGTGTGAAAAGCTAGCTAAACAGTAGTATGGTCTCACTCAGTTGAGAGGGTTGTGATTAGTCAAAACCATTAAAAACAAATGGAATCAGCACACCCTGCTGCTGTCCCCATGGAGATAATACCCAAGATAGCAGTAAGAGGAAAGGTATTCAAAACCGTGTTACCATGCAAAAAATGAATTTGAGTAGCATGCAAAATCGAATATAATCTTTAAATCTACACATTTTGGGGTGCTATTTCTCTTTCAGGAACAATCACAAATGTACATCTGGAAATTTTCCTGATGAAGGGGTTACACCCCGAGACGTATAGAAATAGAGATCACATTCAATTTTGTATGTTATCCATCATTAAAGATTGCACAGTAGCATTGTTTGGAAACCCTTTTCTCTTACTGCTTTCTATAGTTGATGTTGTCATGTTGCTAAAAATTGTATATCATCTTTAGTTTTCTTACACAAAATAAAACTGCACAGAAATAAAACCGCCTATTTATTGCTAATCTGTTTTAATTTTCTGATAGTAGATTTGTTGCTTTATATCCTCTACATAGTTTTGGGGATACTTATTTGGTCTCAGCTGTTTATAACAGCTTTCTGATATATAGATTACATGAGCTAATAAACCACAGGCAGCAGTCGCCTTCAGTTGCCAAAATATAGAAAAATTGTCATAGTTGCTCCAGGTAATGATGGCATAACACTGAGATACTACTGTATTTAAATTGACAAACATGATAATCAGATATGGCCACAAAAAATAGTATTTTAAATTCTGATCTTTGATATATCCTTATTCAAATATCTGGACATTGCTAAATACCATAGGTTATCTGATACATGACTGAAGCCCGCAAGACATCATATCTCTGGGTTTTTTAACTAGAGATGATTGAATCTTTGGAAAGTTGCATTCACTATGCTCAATATTTTTTTTTCACATATTTGACTTGCAGCTCATCGATTCACTATGAATGACAATACTTCAAAGCCTTCAAATGTCATGAGAAGAAGTGTGCACTACTGTTAAGCTACATAGGACTGTATCCAAACTATTTTAAGCTTTTTAATTAAAACAAAGTCTTTGTTATCTCAAAGTAACTTCATCATAAAAACACATGTTAACCAAGTAGTAACCAACAGCATGCGTAATAACACATCACACTTAAGGTACCGTTACACGATAAGATATTGTGAACGATATCGCTCAAACATCAAGGGTTTGGAGGCATTGAAACGACATCGTTAGTACATCGTTTAACACATGTTCTCAAATCACACGATCCTCGATCATTCAACCTGCTGCATCGTCGTGTGTGACACCATGATAACGATGACGTTCGGGATTTCTGGGATTGTGAAACCAATCCCGTATACATGCCTTGGCATTGTTTCTTCTGTGCCCCATCTGTGCCGATTGGTGGCCAGTACTGCAATCCGATTGGCTGGCGTTGGTTCATGGCAAAGCCGCCATATTTGATCTTCTGCGCATTAATCAGTAGACTCATTCCCATTTTTATTCTTTAAACTATCAGTCAATACATTTAAAAAGAAGACTCATTGAAGTCACCATCCTTTCCTCTAGGCGTTTAAATACCCGCTTGTTGTCGCAAATATAAATGTGTACTATTGAAAAATGTTGGCATCTATATATATATATATATATATATATATATATGTGTTTATATGAAATCCTTATTTGCTGTGTTATAAATGTATGAGGCAACATGTGCACCATATATCAATAACTAAACACATATTGAAACCTTCCGAACGTCATTGGTCATGTATGTCTGCCACATTGCTACCTAAACTATGTTAACATATATGATTACAAATCAGAGATGCAAAGTACATACACAAATTTTTATACATAACCAAGCAGATACACTTAAATGTACACATACATATACACTTCAATTAATGGAGGTAAGAAGATATGTACACATCCCTAGACACATACATACATGTATGCACAGACACACACTTACTACATGCATTCTAATATGCATTTACATATGTACATCGTGTTGTGTGTAGCTTACTAACTTCAATTAAACACATAGCCATACATTCTTTTGGCAACAGTGCACACACGAATGTTCATGTTTAACATTTTGGGGATGCATCAATGGCTTGCACAGGCGTCACCAAATGAAAACCGACTTGAATTGCGAGATGGTTGCAAGGGCAAGAGCGCTAATGAAGTGGCCATCTTGCCAGACAAGGCTGACCAATGGTAACGCAGTTGTGGCCACCAATCGGAGTTGTAGGGGTGCGGTAAAACACAATCACACACACCTATCTCCTAGCTTGTGTCTCAAATTATGCCCACATTTTGGTTGGAGTCATTCACATAGTTGCTGTGTGACAGCGTGATATCGACTGCCAAGATCGTTCGCTGTGTTGTTCGGGCGATGTCTGGATCGCTGGATCGTTGGTGCGTCGTTCACGATATCTAGCCATGTGACATCTCACCAATGATGTCTAAACAATGTCCTAACGACCGCGTGCCCCCGAGATTGTTAGTGAGATCATTACGACATTGATGCGTGTAACGGTACCTTTAGAGACATTTTCATACTTTATAAAATTAAAAAAGGTCAAAAAATCATCCTATTAATATGTAATTGGGCTGTAAGAGGTAACATCATCCTGCTGTCAACAGGGAAAAGTGATTCCAGCAACTGCAAAAAACTCCTGAAAGAAAAAGAAGGCAAATACACTGGGTGTATGTGTTTTAAGCTACAAAGCCCTTAGTTCAGACAAAGCATGTCTTAAGAAAATGAAATTTTATGTTATGGACCCTGGAAAGGAAGCCAATGGGTGTAGAGGAAAAACATACTAAACTATCCATGTAAATAATTAATCCTGAATTATACCAATTGAAAGACATACAATATTAAATAACTAGGGACATATTAATACAAACAGTATTTATATATATATACACAGAAGTAAGTATTGAACATGTCACCATTTTCTCACCTGCTCTCAGTAACAACCCATTCAATGCACACATCTAGTTCAAATTATGTCCTATAAAGGGTCCTCATAACCAAGGTGCAATACAAGAAACATTTCACGATGGATAAAACAATGAACTGTATCAAGACCTTTTCAACCTTACCCCCTTCATGACATTCGCATTACATGTGCAGCACTGCAGAAGGAGAATTTGCATGGGCCTTTTATTCTATTACTTTTGTGAAAATAATAAAGTTTGGATGAAGCAACATTTTATGGAAAAATAATGCTTTTTATTTCTACAGCTCAGTGTTATTAAATTCTGTAGAGCTTCTAGTGGTTCAAGATGCTCACTACAAATCTTGATAAAATCCGTTAGGGGTTTAATTTCCAAAATATGGTCATTTGTGACAGAAATAGAGGAATTGTGCGGCTGACCAATATTATCTCACAGATTCCATACCATTTTGGCTGGCATCCATTTCTCAGATAGGAAAACATAAAAAAGAACTGGTGCTTGATTATTGCACAAAAAGATTTTACTTTATTTCAGTTTACATTATCCATAGAATAAAAACATACATGGAGTAATCGGCCTATCACCTGATGCATTTTGAAAAACACTTTCATTAATCAAAGACACAATGTGACAATGTGCCTGGGATCAAGGAAAGTGTTTTCCATAATGTGTGATGTCCACTTTACACGTCCCGATATCGGCATCCAACTGCGACCAAAAGTCACGTGGTTCGTGCGTTGGCCCCGATATCGTTCGTGCATTGTCTGGTTTAAATGTCCAATACGATGCACGAACGATGCCAAAACGATATCGGGGATCGAATGAGCGTGCTCTCCAACAGCCCGATATTGGATGGAGGTTGGAGCCGGATTGGGCTGTGTAAACGCCCAACTACGATGTGCAGTACAACGTCCCCTATTCTCTCCCATGTTAAATGGTCGTTCCTGGGTCGGCCGTACAAGGGGGGCGTAGACATTGTAAAGACGTTGTATGCCGATATCGCGCTGTGTAAATCTCCGATGCGATCTTGGAAATCTGGGCAGAAAAAGCGCGCTCCCGTGCCATCGGATCCAATATCGGACCGACGTTGGAGCGTGTAAAGTGGCCATAAGGCGAGGGGCACATTGTTCCATGTATGTGTAACACCTGGTGTGGAAGCTATGTATAGAGTGCCAGAGATATTCACTACTGCTGGTATTAATTACTCTGTTGCTGTACTGACTGAATCTGCAATTCCCAAGGTGCCTTGCTCATCTCAGCAATCTGGGGGAGGAGCATCAGCAGAGAACATGATGGATTGCCCTGATATGTGTGAAGAGAATCAGCCATCTTGGAGCAGTGAGACTGAAGTGGGACTGAAGCTGCAGCTCTGTATGATGATAGACTGATTTCTAAAGCTAAAGGACAGATGGTTAATAGGAGCAGCCTCCCTCCTCCAGGTTTCACACTTAACAGAAGGATTTTGCCTGTTATGGTGGGTTTACACGCCGCGATATCGGCGTCCAACTCCGACCCAACTCCGACAAAAAGTCACGTGGGTCGCGAGTTGGAGCCGATATCGGGTGCGCGTTGTATTGTTTTAGCATCCAACGCGATGCTGGAACGATGCCAAAACGATATCGGAGTTGAATAGCAAAGCTATTCAACTCGCCGATATCGCAAGGCCGTTGTACCAGCATCGCTGCGTGTGACAGCCCAACTCCGATGTCTACGCTCACGTCACCCATTCACTCCCATGTTAACTGGTCGTTCCTGGGTTGGTGGGCGTAGACATCGGAGGGACGTTGCATCCCGATATCGCGGCGTGTAAACTGGCGCGATGCAGGGAGAAACGTGCACTAAATGCGCGCACCCGCGTCGTTGCCTCCGATATCGCCGCGATATCGGGACGAGTAACCCCACCATTAGTCCCATCCTTCCCACACAACTGGACCTTGAAGCTCCAGTAAGGAACTCTAGGAAATCATAGATTTGCAAAAAAAGAGTGAGTAGTTACTGTTGGGACTTGTAGTTCTACTGCTGGAGAAGTATGATGGGGTTAGCTATAAGGGAGCATTGCTGGGGACTGTTGTTCTACTGCTAGAGAATTATGTTGTAGGTAGCTATAAGGGAGTATTTCTGGGACCTCTAGTTCTACTGCTGGAGCGTATACTGAAGTTATCTGTAAGATAGTGTGCCTCGGACTTGTAGCTCTACAATTTGAGAAGTATACTGAAGCTAATTACAAGGTTTTGCTAAAGGGACTTTTGATTGTACAAACTAGGAATTTATATAGAACCAGCCCTAAAGGGAATTCTGCTTTCTTTACCTTAAGTGCACCAACGTATAGCAAGTGAGCCAATATCCACAGCAACTGGTGCCCCACTTTGAGACTGTCATTTGCAAGGCTGAAACCATTTGTAGGTGAATTGTAATTAGTTAGGAGTGTGTGTTGTAAGTTAACACCTTCACCACCTGGCAATTTTTAATTTTTCGTTTTCGTTTTTTGCTCCCCTGCTTCTAAGAGCCATAAATTTTTTTATTTTTCCGTCAATATAGACATATGACAGCTTGTTTTTTGCGGGACAAGTTGTATTTTCAGATGCAATCACTTACTTTACCATACACATTACACATTTATTTTTTGGGTTTTTTAGTCGCTATGTTCACTATATGGTAAAACTAATGTGACAGTGTGATGCCTTAGGTCGGTACAATTTTGTAGATATCAAACATGTATACTTTTACTGTTATCTAAGTGGTGAAAAAAAATTCAGAAGTTTGTAAAAAAAAAAAAAAAAACATACTTTTTACGCTATGTTTTGCGACCTGTAGCATTATTATTTTTCAAAATCTGTGGCCATGTGATGACTTATTTTTTGCTGCTTGAGCTGACAATTCTAACAATACCATTTTTGGGTGGATGCGCTGTTTTGATCGTCCGTTATTGCATTTTATAGCAATGTTGCAGCGACCTAAAAACGTAATTTTGGCGTTTGAACCTTTTTTTTCGTTACACAGTTTCCAGCTTTCATTAATTGATTTTATATCTTAATAGATCGGGCATTTCTGAATGCAGCAATACCAAATATGTGTATTTCTTTTTTCAAAACTTTTTTTTCTTAATGGGGAAAAGGGGAGTGATTTGAACTTTTATGTTTTTTTTTCATGTTTTTAAAAACTTTATTTTTTAATTCATTCTTGAATTTACACAGCCCCATAGGGAGGCACACTGCTTTACAGTCTGATTGCTTGTGACAGGTCCCGATCAGCTGCAGTACATCGGGACCTGTTATAAATGCGCACTGTGAGTGGTTAGCAGTGCTTGGCAACCACTCACAGGAAGCGATCAGTGATAGCCCGGGGTCCTGTCGAGACCCCAGAAGCTATCATGTGTGCACTGGAATCTCTGGTGCAGATGGGGAACAGAACGATTCCCGCCACGGGGGTTTTGGATCCCGCTGTCAGTGAATGACAGCGGAATCCAAGGGGTTAACAGCGTCGATCAGATCCCGGATCCCATTGGTGCTGGAAGCCCGCAGCTGATGAGATCAGCTGAAATGTTGGTTGTTTGATGTGAGCGCTGCACCAAAGCTCTCATTAAACACCGGGACCCGACTCTTGACGTTATTCCTCCTGCAATTGCCACTTCTCATCCTCCTGTAAATAAACCTGTTAACATTTCTAATCTCATTGCTTGTGAGTGTGTACAAAGCTTGAACAAAGGTTTCCTGAGTTGACCCATAGCAGAAGAAAAATACTCTTCTGCATTTCTCTAGAGCTCCTAGCATGATTTGGGTGAAGGCACTGTGCCATATGAAGGTGAGAACCACTAAACATCCTGCCCACAGCAGTGGATTAAAGGGGTGTTATATCTGTTTCTAATCTATGGATGACATAAACTAAAATAAAAGAAAATATTTTATGGAAGAATCTAGCACTAGTTCTTTTTGATGTTTTCCTATTTGTGAGCAGTTTCCACTGTTTAGGCACATCAGGGTCTCTACAAATGGGTCATGGCCACTGCTATCAATTCCAGCTGATTTTGACTAGCAAAAGTCAAATGTTGCTCCTTCCCTTCTGAGCTCTGATGTGCACCCAAACAGTAGTTTTTCATGGGCTGCAACTTCTTTCTATTTAAAGGGCTACTGTACCCTTTTTTCTGCTGACCTCTCTCAGTCAATCACTGAGAAGGGTTTGTGTATTTATGGCCCTCACTTCCTTAGGGAGGTTCTTGGGCAACTTTGTGCTGTGGTTAAACATTCCTGTGCTCAAATCCTCGTATAAGCGTTTGCTCGCTATTGATTATCTCTTCTTGCCATTAATGCCTTGTGTTTCCTCTTTAGTGCTGGTGTCCCCATTCTGGTCTTATGGCTGCCTGAAGTCTCACCATTCTAGCCTTCATCCCTGCGGACTCAGTAGGTACCTTCCAGGCCACTCTGGACCATTCCTCGGTGACACAGTCTCGTGTTTCCTGTGGATTATCTTGGCTATCCTGATTCCTCCCTTATTTGCCCCATCCAGTTCCCTGGACCTCTTGCTCCCCTCATAGACACTGTTCACCTTGGGTCACCCCTTTAGTTTCAGAGTCGTTGCACTCAGAGCCTCTGCGGATGGGCCAACCCAGGGGGTTCTCCCTTGTGAGTTCTCCAATTGTCTTCAATAATATCTTGCATTTCTCTGACATCCTAGTCTTTCTAGTTCCTTGGGTTCAGCTTCCACAGAAGTCTTTGTGGTCTAGTGGGTTCACTATCCACATTACCACCTCCTCAGGCGTGACACCCAAATGATTTTTGCCCATCAATGCCATCCTGCTACATTTCCCTTATAAACACCCCAATACTGATATAGATGTGTGTGTGTCCCTGTGGGGTGAGTGCATGTGTCGCTATAGGGTGTGTGTGCCCATGGGGTGTGTGAGTGTGTGTCTCTGTGTTGTGTGTGTCTCTTTTGTGTGTGTGTGTGTGTGTTCGGGTGCGTGCTGAGTATCTAATGTTGGGGCTGCACCTTAGTGACTATACACGTGCTGTTACTCTTCGTGTGCGTGTAGTGTGTATACATGTCCCCGTGCGTGGTGAATATCCCATGTCAGGGCCCCAACTTAGAGACTATATGCTGGAATATGCTGTTAGTCTTTGGCGCGGTCATTAAGCCCCTCTCATTCACAACTGTCAACTGGTAACTGTCACTTTTTCCCCATTATGTAGATAGGAGCAAAATTGTTTGGTGAATTGGAATGCGCGGGGTTAAAAATTCGCCTCACAACATAGCCTATGACACTCTCGGGGTCCAGATGTGTGACTGTGCAAAATTTTGTGGCTGTAGCTGGCAGCTGTCGATTTTTCTCCAACACTTTTCCTTTCACTTTTTCTCCATTATGTAGATAGGGGCAAAATTGTTTGGTGAACTGGAACATGCAGGGTTAAAATTTCGCCTCACAACATAGCCTATGACGCTCTCGGGGTCCAGACATATGATTAAGCAAAATTTTGTGGCTGTAGTTACGACGGTGTAGATGCCAATCCCGGAAATACACACATACATACATACACACATACACACATTCAGCTTTATATATTAGACTAGCTGTAGTACCCGGCTACACCCAGGTTAATAAATAACTGCTGTTAGCTATAACAAAATAGAATTTGAATATGTCATATTAATGACCTGTAGGAAAATAGAAGCTCAGCTGTGATTGATTGCTATAGGCAACCTAATAAATCTCCAGCCAACAGTAAACCCTCCCCCTGGCCGGGCAGTATATGTTACCTCACACATTCACATAATAGACAGCTCATGTGACTGACATCTGCCTTAATTCCCTATATGGCACATGTGTTGCACATTGGCTGTTTTTAATCAGATGTTTATGTTTGGAAAAAAAAGATAGCACACTTATGAGGCGAGTTGTGTGAGGTGATTTGTGCACATCTGTGTCTGTCTGTGTGGTGTGTGTGTCCCTGGGGTGTGTGTGTGTGTGTGTACCTGTGGGGGGATCTCTGCTGTGTGTGTCTCTTTGTGGTGTGTGTGTGTCTCTGTGGGGTGAGTGCATGTGCCCCTATAGGATGTGTATGTATGTGTCCCTATGGGGGGGTCTGTGTGGTGTGTGTCTCTGTTGTGTGTGTCTCTTTGTGGTGTGTGTGTGTGTGCCCCTGTGGGGTGAGGGCATGTGTCCCTATAGGGTGTGTGTGTGTGTGTGTGTCCCTGTTGGGGGGGTCTGTGGTGTGTGTGTGTGTATCTGTGTTGTCTGTGTCTCTTTGTGGTGTGTGTGTGTGTCCCTGTGGGGTGAGTGCATGTGTCCCTATAGGGTGTGTATGTGTGTGTGTGTCCCTGTGGGGGGGTCTGTGTGGTGTGTGTGTGTCTCTGTGTTGTGTGTGTCTCTTTGTGGTGTGTGTGTGTCACTGAGGGGTGAGTGCATGTGTCCCTATAGGGTGTGTATGTGTGTGTGTCCCTGTGGGGGGTCTGTGTGGTGTGTGTGTGTCTCTTTGTGGTGTGTGTGTCCCTATGGGGTGAGTGCATGTGTCCCTATAGGGTGGCTATGTGTGTGTGTCCCTGTGGGGGGGTTTGTGTGGTGTGTGTGTCTGTGTTATGTGTGTCTTTTGTGGTGTGTGTGTGTCCCTGTGGGGTGAGTGCATGTGTCGCTATAGAGTGTGTGTGTGTGTGTGTGTCCTTGGGTGTGTGTGTGTGTCTCTGTGTTGTGTGTGTCTCTTTGTGGTGTGTGTGTGTTTGTTCGGGTGCGTGGTGAGTATCCAATGTTGGGGCTGCACTTTAGCGACTATACACTTGCTGTTACTCTTTGTGTGCGTGTGGTGTGTATACATGTCCCCGTGTGTGGTGAATATCTCATGTTGGGGCCCCATCTTAGTGACTATATGCTGGTATGTGCTGTTAGTCTTTGGTGCTATCATTAAGCCCCTCTCATTCACAACTGTCAACTGCTAACTGTCACTTTTTCCCATTATGTAGATAGGGGCAAAATTGTTTGGTGAATTGGAATGTGCGGGGTTAAAATTTCACCTCACAACATAGCCTATGATGCTCCCGGGGTCCAGATGTGTGACTGTGCAAAATTTTGTCTCTATAGCTGACAGCTGTCGATTTTCCTCCAACACTTTTACATTCACTTTTTCCCCATTATGTAGATAGGGCCAAAATTGTTTGGTGAACTGGAACATGCAAAGTTAAAATTTCGCCTCACAACATAGCCTATGACGCTCCCGGGGTCCAGACGTGTGACTGTACAAAATTTTGCTGCTGTAGTTGCGACGGTGTTGATGCCAATTCGGGATATACACACATGCACACATACACACACACACACACACACATTCAGCTTTATATATTAGACTAGCTGTAGTATCCGGCTACGCCCGGGTTAATAAATAACTGATGTTAGCTATAACAAAATAGAATTTGAATATGTCATATTATTGACCAGTAAGAAAATAGAAGCTGAGCTGTGATTGATTGCTATAGGCAGCCTAATAAATCTCCAGCCAATAGTAAACCCTCCCCCTGGCCGGGCAGTATATATTACCTCACACATACACATAATAGACAGCTCATGTGACTGACATCTGCCTTAATTCCCTATATGGCACATGTGTGGCACATTGGCTGTTTTTAATCAGATGTTTATGTTTGGAAATTAAAGATAGCACACGTATGAGGCGAGTTGTGTAAGGTGATTTGTGCACAGCTGTGTCTGCCTGTGTGGTGTGTGTGTCCCTGGGGTGTGTGTATGTGTGTGTCCCTGTGGGGTGAGTGCATGTGTCCCTATAGGGTGTGTGTGTGCCACTGTGGGGGGGGTCTGTGTGGTGTGTCTCTGTTGTGTGTGTCTCTTTGTGGTGTGTGTGTGTCCCTGTGGGGTGAGTGCATGTGTCCCTATAGGGTGTGTATGTGTGCGTGTCCCCGTGGGGGTTGTGTGTCTCTGTGTTGTGCGTGTCTCTTTGTGGTGTGGGAAAAAATTACCTTCTAAGGCTGGGGTTACACATAGAAATCCGTTTTTGGAAGTCATTTGCATCACCAATCCGTTTTTTATAGGGTGCTTTTTGTGTCTCCTGCACTCCTGTACGTTTTTGGAATTTTCATTAAAAAAACGCATGCGCGAACGCATGCGCAAACGCAAGTGCATGCGTTTGCATGCGTTTGCGCATGCGTTTCCCATAGGGCCCCATGTTAAAAAAAACGCATGAAAACGCATGCGTTTTTTAACTGATGCCAAAAACGCTGTTTACTGCGTTTTTGGCTCAAAAACGGACAGGGCAATGTTTTGAGCTCCAGAGAAAAACGCACAGGGTGTTTATTACACCCAATGCGTTTTTCTGTCAGTTTTTGGACTTAGAAAAAAAAAATGACAAAACTGAAGCCAAAAACTGACTGAGGGCTTATGTGTAACCCCAGCCTAAGTGTTACCGAATCTTTCTCCTTTTCTTCTAGGACTTCTGTGGTTGCGTCTCCATGAAAGCAGTCTTGCCACAACCACTGCCACAAACCAGTATTGCCTGATTCCACCCCATGGCCTCCTGCAGCCCTACCTGGGTTACCTTTTGCCTACTGGTCCTTTGCAAATGTATTCGACAAGAAAGAAGTTGAGACTCTCCCTCCATACAGGCCACTTAGAGGAAGGATCTACCCTATTTTTCCCACAGAGATAAAAGCCATGCCTGATTACATCATGGAGAACTTGACCTGAGGGTTTATCCAGAAGTCTTCCTCCGTGGCTGGAGCTGGGTTCCTCTTCGTCAAGAAGAAAGATGGGACTCTTCGTCTGTGCATCAATTACCGTGGTCTCAATTTAATTGTGGTAAAGAACAAATACCCTCATCCCTTAATTCCAGAACTCTTTGATTGCCTTTGAGGTTCCAGGATTTTCACCAAGTTGGAACTCCGTGGGCTTACAACCTTGTCAGGATATGGGGATGAGTGGAAATCCTCCTTTAACATGCGAGATGGTAACTACAAATATCGGGGTGATGCACTTCTGGTTAAGCAACGCACCCACCGTTTTCCAGGAGTTTGTCAACAACATATTCCATGACCTGCTCTATGTCTGTGTGGTCGTCTATCTGGAGAAAATCCGGGTGTTTTCCCCCAATTTACCAACACACAGGAAGAATGTTTGTCTTGTTCTTCAAAGATTAAGGGAGAATAATCTCTACGCTAACCTTGAGAAATGTTTTGGCAAAAGTCTTTACCCTTTCTTGGCTATATCATTTCCAATACAGGTCTCAAGATGGATAATAAGAAGGTATACATCGTGCTTAAGTCACCCCAACTTGAGGGAATCAAGGCCATTCAGCAATTTCTGGGATTTGTCAACTACTATTAGTAATTCATTTCCCACTTCACCTCTTTGGAAAGACCACTCACCGCCCTGACTTGTAAAGGATTAGACACCGGATGCCAAGTCAGCCTTCATCTCCCTCAAACAAGCCTTCTCAGCCACTCAAGCTCTTCTCAGGCCAATGATCAATAAGCAGTTTTTCCTTAAAATGGCCAATTCTTCATCCAGAGCCAGAGCAGTCCTAACACAAAAGCTGCCTACGAGCATGAAGGTGACTTCTCTAAGGCATTGTCGCCTTGTGAATGTAACTACTCAATTGGACATAGAGAGTTACTGGCAATTAAGTTAACCCTAGAGGAATGGTGATATCTGCTTGGAGGTGTTGTTCATACGGTCATAATTTACCCTGTTCTTAAGAATCTGTTGAATCTCCAGTCTGCTAAAAGACTCAACCCTCGCCAAATTCGTTGGTCCTTATTCTTTGCTCCATTCAATTTCTCTCTCTATTTCCGTCCTTCAGAGAAGAATATTAAGGTTGATGCGATATCCAGGTCCTTCCTGTCAGACTACCTAGAAGAGGAGCCTCAGGATATCATTGAACTGTCTAAGATGATCACGGTGGCTTTCGTTAGGCAATCAAAGCTTCCCCCTGGTTAGACTCTTGTAACTGAGAGAGATAAAAAGCGAGTGTTACACTGCGGTCATTCTTCTCAGCTTGCTGGCCATGCAGGTCAAAAGAAGACGTTATAGCCAATATCTCAACTCTACTAGTGGTCCACCTTGCGCCAAGATGTTCTGGATCTTGGTCCAGCCTGTCCGTCCTGTGCTCATAACAAAACGCCCAACATACTGCTAGTCGCCTTCTTCTGATCTCAATTCAGCATGCTCTCTAGTAGCATATCGCCATGGATTTCATCACAGATCTACCAGCATAATCCGGGTGTACAGTAATCTTGGATGTGGTTGATCAGTTCTCAAATATGGGATACATCATTCCACTATCTGGTCTCTCTTTCGCTCTTAAACTCGCAGAGCTCTTCATCCAGCATGCCCTTCGGCTTCACGGCCTTCCACTTCATATTGTCTTCAACAGAGTGGTTCAATTCATCTGCAGATTCTGGTGGTCCCTCTGTAAATTGTTGGATGTCACTCTGGACTTCTAGGGTTATCACCCACAATCTGATGGAAAACTGGAGCAAGTGAACCAAGTCCTTACCAACTGTCTGTGACACTTTGTGAATGGACACGACAGCAACTCAGTCATGCTGCTTCTGGGGTGGAGTTTTAACTATAACAACCATGTTGGTGAGTCCCATAACACCCCATTTTTTATTGTTTACAGACAGCAGACCAGAATTCTGACTCTATTGCCTCTCACTTCAGGCAATCCTGTGGCTGAGTGCCTGGCCAAAAACTTCACTAAGGTCTGGATAGAGACAAGATGTGACTGGAGCAGGCATTGGTTCAAACCAAGGAGCATGCGGACAAGAGACAGCTTGATCCGCCACCTTTCCAACCTGGAGACAAGGTATTGCTGTCTTCCAGGCACATCCGTCTTAAGGTTCCCTCTTACATGCTGGCTCCTCGTTGCATTGGTTACTTTGAAGTGCTGCTCAGGATAAACGAGGTGTGCTACCATTTGAAACTGCATGTCTCCTTGCGGATCTATAACTCCTCCAATCTCTCCCTGCAGAAGCCAGTTGTTCTCTGTTGCTACGTCCAGGATCTAGGTAATTCTCCTTTCAGTGCTGGGGACATCTATGAAGTTAAGGTCATACTGTCCATGAAGAAAAGAGGTGGCAGGATGCTCTTTTTGGTCAACTGGAAGGGATATTGTCCTGAAGAGAGAACCTGGGAGCATAAGGAGAACATTGATGCTCCGGCCCTCCTTAGAAAGTTCCTGGCAGGTTTGAAGGCAGGGGAGTGTAAGGAAGTGGGTACTGTAATGCCATTGGCCATGGGGCCAGTCTCTCATGGACAATGAGATTGATGCTCATCCCGCAGCTTTATGCACCTCACCCGCTCTGACCCTGCTGCGAGGCCGGTCTGTACTAAGCAGGGAGATGGGCACCCACCATGTTGCTCCGTTTGTTCTGCTCACTCTGTCCATGATTCCATGCAGCCATCTGCTTCCTTCTCTTCCAGGAACCTACATCCCCTTGACAGGTCTCCTGGGAATGTTCTTATGGTGTGCGCCCTGCATCTTGCACACACTTAAAGGAGCAGAACACCTGTTCCCTATTAGGGCTCTTAGCCTGAGTGCTGAGCTGCTCTGAGCATAAAAGGCATCCTCCTCCTGAGGGAGGTGCCTGACCATGTGTGAACTCACTAGGAATGTTGCCCCTGTCCAGGTTACACTCCTGCAGTGCTCTGAACTAGTAAGACTGATGCTTGGCATTCTGCATAATACTAACACCTTTGTCGCCACAGAATCCTCTGCTTGTAGATCATTATCCTAGATTACTCTAGTTGCTCCTGATTCCACCCCGGGCTGGCCGAGCCTCTCTTGAAGTGTACGTTATCGTTCAAATTCCTATACTAGCTCGATCAGCCTTTCCAGGATTGAACGGAGCTCCGAGGATTTATCCCACCTTCTGAACTGGTGTTCCACAGTCAGTCCCTCTGTACTGTTATGGTCTGTACAGGTCGCCCCTCTGATCCAGGATTCACGGCATTTAGAACTCCTTGTTCTTTACCATGTGTATCCCTTTACAGAGTTGCCTTGCCGGGCCTCCGCTACTAGAGTTCGGTGTAACATTCAGAGGGTTCTCCCCTTAGACACCTTTTTATTTCTTAAACATCCTTTAATAAAGATCCTTGGTTTTACTGTAGTCACTCTCCAGCCTCATGCTGTATCGGGCATTAAGCTACCACTACTCCACCAGTGGTCCTGTAAGTCCACATTATATCTCCACACCCTTCGGGCGTAACACATACCTTAATGTCACCATCAGACGCTGTTGTGGAGAAACTGCTTTGCATAAACGCGTGTCCTCTCTGCTGATGTGTAATTGAAGATCATCCACCAACTTATCAAAGCTTCCAAAACTCATACTCAGTAGTTATGAAACTTCACCTCATCTGCACATAGCTCCAGGTACAATTTTGAAAAGACTCCACATTTCTCTCTTCAAGAAACCAGAGGGTGAAACCAGTATCAACGCTGCTGATGTCTTCTTCTCGGTTCCTTATCACAGGCAACAGCTATCAAACATGCCAGGTCATAGGAGACATCCAGAAACTGACAGTACACAACATGTGATGACAAGGGCCGGACTGGGACTAAAAAGCAGCCCTGGAAAACAAACCCCACCAGCCCACATACTATACCAACAGATATCCACGCAACGTTATTTACACTGATCTGTCAACAGTATCCAGAGATGAATGAGGGAGGTGCTCAAACTTGCTTCCGAGCATGCTCCGTTCCGCAAAATGGATCTCTGCACATAGAAGCACACGGATCCGTGTTGTCCTGTATATGTGATCTATAGAGCTTCATTTTAATGTCAGACGTATAGCCACGGATGCATATGTATCCGTGTTACCGCATGTTTTTGACACATCACAAATTTCAACAGTTTGCGTTTTTTGTGTCGTAAAAAAAATGCAGTAATGTGGGAACAAGATGACAAATGGATGCACAGGGAAGTCCTATCCATCACCATTAAAAGTCAATGGAGATGAAAACGGATCAGTGGGCATCCATTTTCACACAGATTCACGATTTGCAAAATGCACAAGTGTGAACACCAACTTAAGGTTTCACACTACAATTTTTTGAAATCCAGGAATAGAGGTAAAATCTGCATCCCCCAGATTCCCCTGCAAATGTAAAAGCTTATGCAACTAGATGCTCCTGCACCAGTTATTACACTGATCTGGCTGATGGATCTGTTATAATACCGCTGCGGTAGTATCCAGTTGCATCAGATTGTGTATTTTTTTGATGGATCCGGTGATAAATGACATGCCCTCTATTAGTTGTGTCATATGAAAATGGCTTCTGGGCAAGCTCAGTCTGGAAACCAGATCCGTGCACCAGGATGCAAACAGATCTTTGTTCCCCCAGATCTGGGTTCCATAGAACTCCATTTTAAAGTCAGACAGATAGTCATGGATCCGTTTGATTCTGTGTTTTAAATGAGCAACAAAAATGCTACAAGTTGCGTTTTTGGTCTTGGAAAAAAAAACAGAGAGAAACGGATCGGTGCAGAAACGGATACTGCTGGATGCAACCACGAGTTCATCTGTCCCTATTGACAGTCAATGGGGGAGAAAACAGATTCGGTTGTATCCAGTTTTACATGGAATCCCACAGAAAAAAAAAAAAAAAGGTAGCCTTACAGAAAAGATAAAATCTGAAGGTACCATCACATGCTGCCATATGGCTTCCATATCGCCGGCAATTTGATGTGAGGTTGCATGTTTCGGAACTTTTTTCAGATAGCCGTCGATCTGTCACACATAGAGATCTCACCTACGTTCTACGGCGATCCTGTGTTCCGGAAATTGCCTGCAGAAGACCAGAAGCAAACTTCCCTTCATACATCGCCGTGTCACACGGCACAATCGTATCAGCGATGTCGCCATACTGTTTTGATAGGGGCGTGCTAGAGTGTTTTTCACCGCGGCCCTATCACTGCGATTGCTGGACATAACTGCATTCCCATTGGTGAGCCTTGCGTGAACACACGGGTCATCAAATAAGGCTCCTTGGACACGGCCAGCCAATTAGAACGCAGCATCAACCACCAATCGACGCGAAAAGCACAACATCCAAGCACGCCTACTTGATTTCTTTCTCGATCACTGTGTATGTCGCCCTCGCCCTGTCACACGCCACCATGCACTGAAATCACCTGGTGGATGACACCTGATTTCTCTGCAGTGCAGGGCAATCAGGCGACGCATCACCGGTGATTTATCGCCGTAGAATCTTCCAGTCACACGCCACTACGCACATGCGATGTGGTTTCCACATCGCCAAATTCAGGATTTGCCACCCAAATCTCCGGCGATATGGCGGCGTGTGACGGTACCTTGAGAGACCTACTCAGACTCTGCAGAGTGGCCAGTGTCTAACAATAGAAGCACACTTTGAACTGATATATGCTTCACATTTATGTCATGGCCAATTATGTTTGGATTCTGGATTATAATCCTAATTCTGAATTAATGGATACATGACTAAACAGAGTGCATGCATTTTATTAGTGAATATTTAATGTTTAGTCTAATTAAATGCTTATTGTTCAGTTATCTGCTCAATATTTAGGGGAATTCATCTATATGTTTGCAGATTTGCAGGTTGAATAAATGCATTTACTACTAAACATATAAATATGTTATTTTCATTCCTTTCTACATCTACCTAAGGGTTTAGTATATGAGTTACTGGCTGTTTACAATCAGAATGCCTGCAGCACTGGTAAAGTCTGACATGTAGCATATCTTGTTAGAGTTTTATCTTGTGTAATGATGTCTCATGCCTTCCTATCAGCAAATCTACATTTGTGCAGTTCCCAAGGCCTTTTCTTCATCACAGTGAGCTGTATCTTGAGATAGCTTTCAGGCAATGGTCTTTGAAAGAGAAGGCATATGGATACACAACTTTGCTCACTTTGAATCATTATACTTTACTGCTGCTTTTATTACATTTGTACAATCATTTTAATAGCACTAAATAAATTCAAAGTAAACTAAGAGCAACATGTTCACACAGATGAGAGGTAACATATTGTGCTGTGAGTTCCATTATTCATAAACCATAGTAAGTGGGATGAGTCACAACACCAAACTATTCAATTCAGTATTATCTGGAGGATAACAGTTTTTACCTGACCATACATAATGTTTCATTTATCTCAGTATGGCAAATGTATATTTTTGAATGTGATAATTCAGTTGCTGACTAAACTGTAAACAGTTATTAAAAAAATACAGTAATGTCCACAAATGTTGGAACCTTTGAAATAGTTCTGCAAAATGAGCCATTTCCCCCTGAATATTATTGCAATTACACGTTTTGTCATACAAATGTTTATTTCCTTTATATGCATTGGAACAAGAGCAAACTGGACAGAATTTCATACAAAATCCGAAAAATGGGCAGGACAAAATGTTGTCACCCTCAACTTAATATTTGGCTGCACGCACTTTGGAATAAATAACTGTAATCAATCATTTACAATAACAATCAACAAGCTTCTTATACCACACAAACAGAATTCTGAACCACTCTTCTTTTGCAAACATCTACAGGTCTCTCATATTTGAAGGGCGCCTTCTCCCAACAGCAATTATTCAGATCTCTTCTCATGTGGGCAACGGGATTTAGATCCAGACTGGTGCTGGTGTTCTGCCCATTTATGAGCAGCAAATAAACATATTTTAATACCAGTTACAACCCATAGAGATCACCAGATACCCATTTATGTTGTTTCTTCAAACAGAAGAGTTTCCCCCTTTAGGCAATTTGCATACAGTACATTGGAGCCGTCTCCTGAAGTTAGGAGCTGTTCGAGGCACTGTACGCTAATAACGTTCAGTACATTGGTGCAGTCTCCTAAAGTCAGGAGCTGTCCAAGGTTCTGTACGCAATTTGAGTACAGTACATACCTGGCGGCTCCTGACAGCAGCCGCGGGGTATGTACTGTATGCAAATTGTGCACAGTACCTCGGACAGCACCTGACTTCAGTAGACTGCACCAATGTACTGTATGCAAATTGCATACATTACAGCTGCCGGCATTTTCAGTATATTTCTATAAGCCGACAATTGCCGGATTTGAGTTACACCTTCTATTAACCCATGCACAACCAATGTGTGCAGTCACATGCTGGCACCACACAAACAGTAGGTTAACCCTGCAGACACTGGATTATTAGCCGCATCTGCAGCCTCTGTGCTGACATGCCGCACAGAGGTTGCAGATGGGGTTAATATGCAGTGAAACTCCAGGATTTTTAACATTTTGACATATGCTGTGATTTTAATAATCATCTTGTACCGCTGCAGTCACAGTGGTACAAGATGATTGTTTACTGTATCTGGAAACTGGCAAATTCAAACTCTGCGACTTTGACAGCCGCAGAGTTTAAATTCACCGGTAAATGCTGTCTGCGGTCCTGAAGTTTGCAGGACCATGGAGAGTATCACACACCACACATGCACTCTCGCAGCACACTCACATGCATTCAGCCATGCACACTAAACCACATGCACCACACTCACAACACACTCAAACAAATCACACATTGCACTTGCATTACTGTCATGCATCAAACATGCTCTGTGTTTGATGCATGACAGTGTGCCCTCAGCCTTAAGAGTAGTGTGTTCTGAGTAGAACTGCCCCCCTCCTTCCCCGAGAGGAAAGAGAGTCTTGCAGACTTTCTCAAGCAATTGAGAAGTTAAGATGTGTGTTCCTGGCTCTCTCCCCTCTCTACAATTACCTCTCCTGTCAAATGAATCGGGTGAGAGTAAAATCCAGTTACATGTTTATTTAGGCTGCAGCTGTTGTTACAGAGTTTAATAGAAGTGAGGTATATCATTATCTGTAATCCTTCATCTTAGTATGTTCGTGCACTGTATGCAGTTAGATGTATTTATGTGAAGAGTAGAGCTCTGCAGTGACCTTTGTCCTAGTTACTGATGTTCATTGCACCCTGTGTTGTGTTATCACTGTGTTAGATCTGTTATGTACCCATTACTGACACAGGCTGTTTGTACTTATATTATAGTTGTTACCAATCAAGTTCACATCATGACCTCAATAAATTAAGACTACAAAGTACATCATCTCTATAGTCTGTTTACTGGGGAAGTAGATAAGGGTTAAGCTGAATGCTGGATATCCACAGCACCACACGTGGAAGAAGGCAGAACAGCTGGTCACTGCAGAAATCTACAGTGCTTTGTTTCTATATATTTATTTGTGCTTCTTGAAGTATTTTTTCGGTCATTGTTCTGCTGGACGAACCATGACCTAGAAGGCAAACCCAGCTTTCTGACACTGGGCACTACATTGTGACCCCAAATCCTTTGGTAAGCTTCAGATTTCATGATGTTTTCAAACATACAAGAACACTCAGTGCCAAAGGTTGAAAGACACCCCAAAACATCTTTGAACCTCCACCATGCTTGACTTTAGGTATGGTGTTCTTTTCTTTGTAGGCCTCATTCCATATTCGGCAAACAGTAGAATGATGTGCTTTACCAAAATGCTCTATCATAGTCTCATCTATCCACAACATAGTTTCATCTGTCCAATACATTACATGGTAAAATAAAGGATGACATTCAAAAGTACAATTTGTCTTTCAAAAAACAAGCCCACATATATCTATATTGATGGAAAAATAAAAAAGTTATGACTCATGGAAGAAGGGTTGGTAAAAACAAAACTGCAAAAAGGCAAGGTTTTGAAGTGGTTAAACGCGTTCCTCATACAAGCACACATATTCAGCACTGGCACAACTCTGCTGAGCTAACCCTCTGTCCACCAGACACTTCCAAGAAGGATTTCAGCTTGCTCGTGTAAATTTTGGCAAACTGCAGCCTATCTTTTTTATGTCTCTGCAGAAGGACCCTCCTGGGTCTCCAGCCTAGTGTTTGATTTCATTTAAATGCCAACAGATAGCTTAAACTGACTATGATGCAATCTGAGACTGAAGCACAGTTGTAGTTTTTTCGGAACTTGATTTGGGCTGCTTATGCACCATCAGGATTATTTTGTGTTCCAAATTTACAACAATGAATTTCTGCTGTTCACATCCAGAGAGATTAGCTACAGTGCTATGAGTTATAAACATCTTAATTATGGAATATCAAGATCTCTGAAGATAGACTTGTAACATTTAGATTCTTTATGTTTTTAAACAATTTTGGTTCTCGCATCCTCAGAGGCTTATCTTCTTGTCTTTACGTTTTCCATGCTTAGAGTGGCACACACAGAAACACAATACAAAAACATTTGTCAACTTCTCCCCTTTTTATCTAGATTCAGGTGTGATTTTCATATTGCCCACACCTGTTACTTGCCACAGATGAGTTTGAATAGACATCACATGATTGAAACAAAGTTTTTCTCACAATTTTTGAAAGGTGCCAACAGTTGTCAATCCAGAAAAAAGAAAATTCAGGGCACTAAGCGGTATCAACAATCATGTTCCGGGATATCATCCCTGGCGGGTTCCCCTCTGGTGGTGCACATCCAAAGCACCAGGACGTTATACAGCGGTTTGAAGAAAGAGACAGCACTCACCGGCATGTGCAGGGTCGTCTTTTAATCCAGATTTTCAAGAATAGACAGGGTGCAGGGAGGTGACCACGGAGGGCCGGTGGACAACAACGCCGTTTAGCAAACGATGTTGCTTCTACAGGTCCAGGATACCTGGACCCATAGAAGCAACATCGTTTGCGAAACGGCGTCGTTGTCCACCGGCCCTCCGTGGTCACCTCCCTGCACCCTGTCTATCCTTGAAAATCTGGATTAAAAGACCACCCTGCACATGCCGGTGAGTGCTGTCTCTTTCTTCAAACCGCTGCCAACAATTGTGTCCATTTCATTTTTGGCGTTCTTTGTTAAATTATATCTAAACTAGTAAAAAGGTCCGATGCAATTGCATCGGGAGCGCGGTGAAATGAATTGTGTGTATACAGGCGGGTCTGTGGGTAGCAGAGTATACAGACGGCTCTGAGGGTAGCAGATTATACCGGCGGCTCTGCGGGGAGCAGAGTATGCAGGCGGCTGTGTGGGGAGCAGAGTATGCAGGCGGGTGTGCGGGGAGCAGAGTATGCAGGCGGGTGTGCGGGGAGCAGAGTATGCAGGGAGCTGTGCGGGGAGCAGAGTATGCAGGAGGCTGTGTTGGGAGCAGAGTATGCAGGGGGCTGTGCGGGGAGCAGCGTATGCAGGGGGCTGTGCGGGGAGCAGAGTATGCAGGCGGGTGTGCGGGGAGCAGAGTATGCAGGCGGGTGTGCGGGGAGCAGAGTATGCAGGCGGCTGTGCGTGGAGCAGAGTATGCAGGGGGCTGTGCAGGGAGCAAAGTATTCAGGGGGCTGTACGGGAGCATAGTATGCAGGGGGCTGTGCGGGGAGCAGAGTATGCAGGGGGCTGTGCGGGGAGCAGAGTGTGCAGGGGGCTGTGCGGGGAGCAGAGTATGCAGGGGGCTGTGCGGGGAGCAGAGTATGCAGGTGGCTGTGCGGGGAGCAGAGTATGCAAGGGGCTGTGCAGGGAGCAGATTATGCAGGCGGCTGTGCGGGGAGCAGAGTATGCAGGCGGCTGTGCAGAGTATGCAGGGGGCTGTGCGGCTGTGCAGAGTATGCAGGGGGCTGTGCGGGGAGCAGAGTATGCAGGGGGCTGTGCGGGGAGCAGAGTATGCAGGGGGCTGTGCGGGGAGCAGAGTATGCAGGGGGCTGTGCGGGGAGCAGAGTATGCAGGCGGCTGTGCGGGGAGCAGAGTATGCAGGCGGCTGTGCGGGGAGTAGAGTATGCAGGCGGCTGTGCAGAGTATGCAGGGGGCTATGCGGCTGTGCAGAGTATGCAGGGGGCTGTGCGGGGAGCAGAGTATGCAGGGGGCTGCGCGGGGAGCAGAGTATGCAGGCGGCTGTGCGGGGAGCAGAGTATGCAGGCGGCTGTGCAGAGTATGCAGGGGGCTGTGCGGCTGTGCAGAGTATGCAGGGGGCTGTGCGGGGAGCAGAGTATGCAGGCGGGTGTGCAGGGAGCAGAGTATGCAGGCGGCTTTGCAGAGTATGCAGGGGGCTGTGCGGCTGTGCAGAGTATAGAGGGGGCTGCGTGGCTGTGCAGAGTATACAGGGGGCTGTGCAGCTGTGCAGAGTATACAGGGGGCTGTGCAGAGTATACAGGGGCTGTGCAGAGTATACAGGGGGCTGTGCAGAGTATACAGGGGGCTGTGCGGCTGTGCGGAGTATACAGGAGGCTGTGCAGAGTATACAGGGGGCTGTGCAGAGTATACAGGGGGCTGTGCAGAGTATACAGGGGGCTGTGCAGCTGTGCAGAGTATACAGGGGGCTGTGCACAGTATACAGGGGGCTGTGCGGCTGTGCGGAGTATACAGGGGGCTGTGCGGAGTATACAGGGGGCTGTGCGGAGTATACAGGGGGCTGTGGGGAGTATACAGGGGGCTGTGCAGAGTATACAGGGGGCTGTGCAGAGTATACAGGGGGCTGTGCAGAGTATACAGGGGGCTGGTCAGTGTGGGTGAGTGGTTAGTAATGAGGGGCAGTGTGGGAGCCATCTCCCGCCGTCTTCCTGCAGGCTCCTGGTTGCTCCCGCAGCCTCCCAGTCTCTGCAGAGCTCTTCTACTGCAGTATAGGACCTGCGGTAATGTCACAGTCACGTGACACCAGGTTAACATGGAGTAACCTGGTGTCACGTGACTGTAACATCACCGCAGGTCCTATACTGCAGTAGAAGACCTCTGCAGAGATTAGGAGGCTGCGGGAGCCACCGGGAGCCTGCAGGAATACGGCGGGAGACGGCGGGGGCTCGGGGAGAGGTGAGCATTTTTTTTTTGTGTTTTTTTTTAATGGTAGTGTGGCTGCGGCTCGCGATGATGCTGCACGTCATCGCTCGTAGTGCCGCAAAGGAGCTTGGGATTCGGCTACAACGCCCAAATTCCAAACTCCCGATTATATAAGTAGACTAGCTGTTGTACCCGGCTACGCCCGGGTTAACAAATAACTGCTGTTAGCTATAACAAAATAGAATTTGAATATGTCATATTAATGACCTGTAGGAAAATAGAAGCTGAGCTGTGATTGATTGCTATAGGCAGCCTAATAAATCTCCAGCCAAGAGTAAACCCTCCCCCTGGCCGGGTAGTATATGTTACCTCACACATACACATAATAGACAGCTCATGTGACTGACATCTGCCTTAATTCCCTATATGGCACATGTGTTGCACATTGGCTGTTTTCAATCAGATGTTTATGTTTGGAAAATAAAGATAGCATACGTATGAGGCGAGTTGTGTGAGGTGATTTGTGCACATCTGTGTCTGTCTGTGTTGTGTGTGTGTCCCTGGGGTGTGTATGTGTGTGTCCCTGTGGGATGGGGTCTGTGTGGTGTGTGTCTCTGTTGTGTGTGTCTCTTTGTGGTGTGTGTGTCCCTGTGGGGTAAGTGCACGTGCCCCTATAGGGTGTGTATGTGTGTGTACCCCTGTGTGGGGGTCTGTGGTGTGTGTGTGTGTGTATCTGTGTTGTGTGTGTCTCTTTGTGGTGTGTGTGTGTGTGTCCGTGTGGGGTGAGTGCATGTGTCCCTACAGGGTGTGTATGTGTGTGTGTGTCCCTGTGGGGGGGTGTCTGTGTGGGGTGTGTGTGTCTCTGTGTTGTGTGTGTCCCTTTGTGGTGTGTGTGTGTCCCTGAGGGGTGAGTGCATGTGTCCCTATAGGGTGTGTATGTGTGTGTGTGTTCCTGTGGGGGGGTCTGTGTGGTGTGTGTGTCTCTTTGTGGTGTGTGTGTCCCTGTGGGGTGAGTGCATGTGTCCCTTTAGGGTGGCTATGCGTGTGTGTCCCTGTGGGGGGGGGTCTGTGTGGTGTGTGTGTGTCTCTTTGTGGTGTGTGTGTGTCCCTGTGTGGTGAGTGCATGTGTCGCTATAGAGTGTGTGTGTGTCCCCTTGGGGGTGTGTGTGTGTCTTTGTGGTGTGTGTTTGTTCGGGTGCGTGGTGAGTATCCAATGTTGGGGCTGCACCTTAGCGACTATACACTTGCTGTTACTCTTTGTGTGCATGTGGTGTGTATACATGTCCCTGTGTGTGGTGAATATCTCATGTCGGGGCCCCACCTTAGTGACTATATGCTGGTATGTGCTGTTAGTCTTTGGCGCTATCATTAAGTCCCTCTGATTCACAACTGTCAACTGGTAACTGTCACTTTTTCCCCATTATGTAGATAGGGGCAAAATTGTTTGGTGAATTGGAATGCGCGGGGTTAAAATTTCGCCTCACAACATAGCCTATGACGCTCCCGGGGTCCAGACGTGTGACTGTGCAAAATTTTGTCTCTATAGCTGACAGCTGTCGATTTTCCTCCCACACGTTTCCTTTCCCTTTTTTCCCATTATGTAGATAGGGGCAAAATTGTTTGGTGAACTGGAACTCGCAGGATTAAAATTTCGCCTCACAACATAGCCTATGACGCTCCCGGGGTCCAGACGTGTGACTGTGCAAAATTTTGCGGCTGTAGCTGCGACGGTGTAGATGCCAATCCTGGATATACATACATACATACATACATACACACACACATACACACATTCAGCTTTATATATTAGATTGTCTTTTCCCTTGTTTTTTTGTGTTGGTACAATACACATAAAGGAAATACTTGTATATGACAAAACATGTGTAATTGAAATCATTTTCTGGGAGAAATATTTCATTTTCTTAAACATTTTTAATGATGCCATCACATTCGGACATGATTGTATTTTTTATTTATCTGAATAGATTGCTTTGGTGGCAGACACATATATTTCTGCAAGTTCAATCCAGAAAAATACAATACTTTATCAGACATTCCTGCAGCAAAATCTACAGCATGTGGATTTAGACTTAGATATGGTTACTGATATTCATGTCTGCAATTCACATGAAAAAATGCTTCAAATACCAATTTGAAAGTTTGCTGTCAATTTAAAGGTACAATGTCAAGTCATTTTTCAGCATGATACTAATATTACTCTTGAATAGGGCTTAGGCAGACCTGTTACAAAAATGTAAAATCATTATTGTGCCAATTGTAGTTTCCTTGTTATCAGGATTGTCAGGCCCTGCAGTGAGCTTGTAGATTAATCTTCTCCATTATAAGCAAACAAGAATAGTCCTGTGCTGCATAAACTGTCGTGTAATTATGCACTTCCTCTCAACAGCTCTCTCCTCCTTCCTTCCTTTGCTCTCCCACAGTGCAGTGTCAGGGTTCAGTAGCTTCTGTTCTCTTGAGGAAACCATGGAGTGAGAGAAATATTACAGACCTGCCTTATCTAGACTCCATCTGTTTCTGTAAGCAGATATCCTGCTGTGACATCTTCTGTGTTGTATTTGACCACAGAGAGAGCAAAGAGGAGAATATGCCACCTCCCCTCCCCTCAGTGATCTCTTGTGCAGTGATGTGGTGTGAGCATGTGACATGCATATTCATGCATGGGGAGTGGACAGCAGAGAACTAAGTGGATCATTCACTGTGAGTGACAGATGGAATGAACCTCTTTATTTGAAATTTACAGAAGATAGGAGGGTAGTATAAATAAATGAAATACATCAATATAGAGAGCTTAGAGTGACAAAGTAGAAAGTGATTGCAGTTACATATGAATGTTTGACCTAACAGTTTGCCTTTAACTGGAACAAAGATTATTTCGATTATCATACTGTTTTTTTCCCCTAATACTTATTATATCAATGTTTTTTGTAGCATAGTACAGATTTTAGATTGTATGCTATGTGTTAATATGTATTCTGTGAAACCTATTTAACAGATTCAATTAAGTGCCACATATGTGATGTGAGCAGTTGATGTTATGTGCAGCAATACATTTAGTAGGGGATATTCCCTAGGAGGCCGAGACATCATGTCATTTAATAGCAGTAGTATGTGAAATATATAGTTTTGGGATGTGAGGAGTTAGCATGTGTGCCCACACCCGCTATGTGTGCAGAATTATTCTGTGAAGTTTTTTTTTTGTTAGAGCTAAAAGAGACATGCAATCAAGATACAGTTAAAAGCAAGTGTGAAGCCCAGACAGAAAGCGAAAAAGTTAGTAGCAAGTAACACTTGTCACTTGCTGTGCCACCTCAGGGAACATGTTAGAACCAAAGAGAAGAATGTACGAAGCTCAATTCTGCACTGCGTTTATTTTGGTCTGTCCCATAAGGAGGCGAATATTCCTTCTGCATGAGAGAGCCACAGAGAAAGTGTGAGGATTGAGCTGCTAAGATACTGTAGTGTAGAAGGATGAAAGAATAAAGGGTATTTTCTGTCAATGAAGAGTATTTCCACCAACAAGGCAACATTTAACCACAATAAGAGTAAAGATTGGGTGCAGCAGAGAGAAACAAATATTCTAGGTTTATTTCTGAATTTGAGAATTTAGGGCTGAAGCCTTAACATGAAGAGAAGTACTATATAAGTAACATCCAGAGACAAGTGCCATTGTGTGGGGACTGAGCTGTGTCTAAGAAACTAACTGAATAACCTGCAATAATGAGCAATGGTCAAACAAGAGTAACCATAGAAAAGGGTCATAAGGAGTGACCATGAAAGGAGGCTAGGGCCAGCTGTGTATGTGTGTGCTCTGCTGTACTGTGATGGAAACAAATAGATTGTGTCTGTGTAAAGAAAGTGATATTGACTGGTACAAGAAAAGTCATTCTAGTGTTATCCAAATTGTAACCAGATTCTGTGTCAGTAAAATCCACTTGGACTGCTGCTGGTATTTGAACTGTTGATTTGCCCAATGAAGGCCAGTGTATCCATACAACACTTACAAGCTGCTGTCAAGTACTCTTTCTCTTTCATTAACCATAGGCCTATGAGTCTGGCATCTATACCAGAAAAGATCTTTAAGCAAATTATTAAACAACATATATGCAAGTACCCCATACCTGGATGAGAATGAAGTGATTAACCAGAGCTATCATGGGTTTGTAACTAATATGTCATATCAGACTAACTTAATTTCCTTCTATGACAGAATCACTGACTGGGTGGATCAGGGAAACATAGTAGATATAGTATATATTAACTTCAGCAAAGTATTTGACAAAGAATCTCATGCCATCCTTTTTGAAAAAATTATCAAATATGGAATGGACAAAGTAACTGTTAAGCGGCCGTCACACGCACAGATATCTTGCCCGATATCGTTTAAGTGATCTCCTTTTTGATCGCTTAAGCGATATCGGGCTTAAAATCGATGCATGTAATCAAGCGATTTACGATGTGAAATCGCTTGATCGTGACATCGCTGATCTGAGGTCCGGTTCTCAGATCTAGCGATGAACAATTTCACGATCTCCTTCATCGTGGTGTATAACACCACGATGATCCATCTCCCAACGGCAGAGCCTATGCTGGGAGATGGTAACTATGGTACACGTCGGGTTACTAAGCGACGCGCGGCCATAGTAACCCGATGTGTACCATAGTAACGAGCGAGATCGCGGCTCCGCATCGCTGGTGAGTCTGCCTGTGTGACATCTCACCAGTGATGTGAGCGATATTGTAAGCGATTGCGCGTGCACGTGATCGCTTACAATATCGCTAAAGATATCTGTGCGTGTGACGGCCGCCTTAGGTGGATTCAAAACTGGCTTACGATTCAATAGGGACAGTGTGTTGTAAGTCCGCGCTGCTACAAAGACCACAAAGCCAAAGTCTTCTATTTGTGAAGGTTTATTAAATCAATCCAATGCGCTTCAGAGCCTGCTATGCTCCTTCATCAGGGAATATATCCATGTATATACAATCCCTGATGAAGGAGCATAGCAGGCTCTGAAGCGCATTGGATTGATTTAATAAACCTTCACAAATAGAAGACTTTGGCTTTGTGGTATTTGTAGCAGCGGGGACCTACAACACACTGCCCCTATTGAATCCTAGGATTAACTACCACATTGCACGTGTAAGTGTGTGCCTGCAGCAGCTTCCCTATGTGATTGATACTGATTGTGGGTCACACAACCTGAACAGGTGAGCAGTTTCATTGAGCGGCTTCATAGTCTTCTTTATATATAACGATAAGACCCTATTTTGTGCTTGCTTCTTTTGCAGATTTTAATTGTACAAAAATCAAAACTTGATTAGTAATCAGACTTAAAAAGTGGTTATAAATGTCTGCACATCCAGTTGGAAGAATGTCTCAATAGGGGTAGCACAGGGTTCTGTCCTGGGCCGTGTGTTGTTCAACTTCTTTATCAATGATTAAAGGGATCCTGTCACCCCCAAAACACCTTTAAACCTATTAAAACCTGTCCCTAGAGCATATTAACACTTTCCCTACACTCCTTTTAGCTCCTATATGCACATAATCAAAGTGTATAAAAACGTTTTATAAGTACCTCATTAGTGATGATAATGAGTGACTATGCTATTCATAGTCACTCATTCAGGCTGCCCCTCTTCATACTATGACGCCTCCATAGGCGTGATCTTCATGAGAGATTCAAATTGCAGCCTCCCTGCGCGCCTCCCCGCTGTGGCTTGTGTCGGCCGGGCTTCAGCATGGGGCTGTATGACGCGATCCGCGTCATTTCCGGCGCCGGGTGACGTATACAGCCGCGCCGCTCTGTCAGCTTCAAAATGCGCACTGCGCATGCGCATGCGCATGCGCAGTGCGGGACTTGAAGCCAACAGCGGCGCCGGTGTAAATACGTCACCCGGCGCCGGGAATGACGCGGATCGCGTCATACAGCCCCACGCTGAAGCCCGGCCGACACAAGCCACAGCGGGGAGGCGCGCAGGGAGGCTGCAATTTGAATCTCTCATGAAGATCACGCCTATGGAGGCGTCATAGTATGAAGAGGGGCAGCCTGAATGAGTGACTATGAATAGCATAGTCACTCATTATCATCACTAATGAGGTACTTATAAAACGTTTTTATACACTTTGATTATGTGCATATAGGAGCTAAAAGGAGTGTAGGGAAAGTGTTAATATGCTCTAGGGAAAGGTTTTAATAGGTTTAAAGGTGTTTTGGGGGTGACAGGATCCCTTTAAGAATTGAGGGTAAACTGATTAAATTTGCTGATGACACAAAGCCAGAAAGGATGGCTAATACTAAAGAAAAGAGAAAGAGGATCCAAAAATATCTAAACAACCGAAACAGTAAGCACAACTAATAATGGTTTTTAACAGGGAAGTTAATTCCTAAATCTGGGCAAAAAAATGAAAAAAGTATAAAAAGAAATGGATGAATAAGGCTAAGCAACAACACGTGTGAAAAAGACTTGGTATATTAATAGATCACAGGCTGTACATAAGTCAATAATGTGATGGAGCAGCAAAAAAGGCACACACAATTCTGGGATGTATTAACAGAGGCATACCTTCTAGATCAGGGGTCTCAAACTCTGCTGGGTTGGTGGGCCGCACATAGAAAAATTTTATATCGTGGGCCGCATCCCTTGTAGGACTAAGTGATATTTTTGGTAATACCAGAATTTTTTGCTTAATGTAGTAAAGTACAAATCCTGATCCCCTTCTTCTAGTAATGTCCGGTCCCAATATTGTGGTAATGTCGGCATCCTGGTCCTCTTCATGTATTAATGTCCCCATCCTGATCCTCATCATGTAGTAATGTCCCATCCTGGTCCTCATCATGTAGTAATGTCCCCATCCTGATCCTCATCATGTAGTACTGTCCCCATCCTGATCCCCTTTTCTAGTGATGTCCCCATCCTGATCCCCTTTTCTAGTGATGTCCCCCATCCTGATCCCCTTTTGTATTGATGTCCCCCATCCTGATCCCCTTTTCTAGTGATGTCCCCCATCCTGATCCCCTTTAGTAGTGATGTCCCTCATCTTGATTCCCTATTGTAGTGATGGCCCTCATCATGATTCCTTTTTGTAGTGATGTCACCATCCTGATCCCCTTTTCTAGTGATGTCCCCCATCCTGATCCCCTTTAGTAGTGTTGTCCCCATCCCTATCCCCTTTAGTAGTGATGTCCCGCATCCTGGTTCCCTTGTTTAGTGATGTCCCCATCTTGATCCCCTTTTGTAGTGATGTCCCCCATCCTGATCCCCTTTTCTAGTGATGCCCCCCATACCGATCCCCTTTTCTAGCGTTGTCTCCATCCTGATCCTCTTTTCTAGTGATGTCCCCCATCCTGACCTCCCTTAGTAGTGTTGTCCCCCATCCCGATCCCCTTTTGTAGTGTTGTCCCCCATCCCGATTCCCTTTATTAGTGATGTCCCCCATCCTGATCCCCTTTCCTACTGATGTCCCCCATCCTGATCCCCTTTTCTAGTGTTGTCCCTCATCCTGATGCCCTTTTCTAGTGATGTTCCCCATTCTGATCTATTTTTATAGTGATGCCCTCCATCCTGGTTTACCTTCTTTTTACACACTCACACACACTCTCACATACACACACTTATTCACACTCAAACACACCCTCACACACAAACACTCATACTCACGTCCCTACACACACTCTCACAACACACACCCACACACACTTTCTATACACACATGCTCACACCACTCCCACACACATTTCACACTCACACAATACATACACACTCCCACACACAACTCACTACTCACCACTCTCACACACACATCTCTCACACACACAATTTACACTATTCTCACTTTAATGATGTATCACTCTAGTGCAGGGGGCCGCCGCGGTCCCCGTTGTGCTGACTTCTGACCTCCGCTGTGCTATGACTTCCTTCAACTGCCGCTTAGACAAGCTCCGTTGCTCTGCAAGTTCAATGCAATCTGCCAGCTAGAGGCCAACAAGTGAAGTCATACGCCGTCGTCAGCTGCAGGCCTCTCATTGGCTGACAGCTTGCATTGATCTTGCTGAGCGGCAGAGCTTGTTAGTGCTGTGGCCGGAAGTCATTAAACAGCGGGGACTGCAGCGGCCCACTGCACTGGGGCGATGCATCATTAAGTTGTCCAAGGTGCCGCGGGCTGCACAATGAAGCCTCAGGGGCCGCATGCGGCCCTCGGGCCGCGTGTTTGAGACCCCTGTTCTAGATTGTGTGAAGTCATTATCGCCCTCTCCTCCCCTTTAGTCAGACCTTAATTGTGTCCTGTTCGGAAAACCACATTGTAAAAAAGACATCAACAAATTGGAGCAAATTCAGAGAGAAGCGACCAGAATGATGACTGGTCTGCAAACTATGTCCTGCAGGGAACGGTTACAGGGTTTGGGATTGTTTAGCTTGCAAAAAAGAAGATTGAGAGTAGGCTTAACAGCTGTTTACAAATATCAGAAGGGCTGTCACACTGTAGAGGGATCAGCTTTATTCTCATTTGTACAAGGAAAGACTAGAAGCAATGGGATGTATCCTAATGGGAGGAGACAGAGATAAAATATTAGAAAAACTTTTTGACAGTAAGGGTGATCGACAAGTGAAACAGGCTGCAACAAGAGGGGGGATGTTCAACTTTTAGGAAGTTCTCAAAAATAATCTGGACAGAGATCTGTCTGGGATGATTTAGTGAATACTGTTTTGATCAGGGGGTTGGACCAGATGACCAAGGAGGTCTCTTACATTTATATCATTCTACCACAGACTGAAAGCAATATTCCCAGAACTACCACTTCTCTCCTACAAATAGCTGCCCACCTTAAGGAATCTCCTTGTCAGAAGTGTCCTCACATCACCATGACAGACGGGCACATTTCCCTATAATAACAAGAAATGCAAGACTTGTACCCACATATCACCAACAGATACAATCCACATACCCAACACAAATCAGTACTATAAGATCATGGACTTGATTGCATATACATCCATCAATATGGTATACCTGATGCAATGTACAAGGTTCAACGCAGGGAAATACATTGGGGAAACAAAACAAAAATTACAAACAAGGATGAATCTACATAGACATACGATAGAAAAAAATGAGCTGGACATGCCTGTAGGAATACATGTCTCTAGACCTGGACCCAGTATGGCAGGTCTATGGCAGGTCAATTGAAAGGTAATTTTTAAAATGATAAAGAAAAATCTGGGATTTCAAGATGATAAGAATGTTCCAATCTCTAACAATGGGACTCAATTTGACACCTGGATTCATGAATCATTACATAGACCCAATTCCCATCTCCATAGGAAGGTCTTCAGATTTTTAAAAGTTCACTTCCACCTCATCTGCATTTATAACAAAGACCTTAATTTGATGTCCTTGGCCTCTCTAGCAGGTATCACCTCACATCCTGCTGTAATATCTATTTAAATGTTGGCATATTGTCTCAATAATTCAATTGTAATATCTATCTAATGTCCAACCAGAAAGCACTGGGCACTACACGCCACTCGTTAGGGCGGACTGTCACAGCTGTGACATATCTGCAGCTCCAACCGAAGGTGCTGGCTTCAAACAGCGTATATCCAATAATCACAAAAGGCAATGATATCCGCACTCACCGGTGGTTGATCTTGCTAGTTTATTCAATCTTGTTCACATCCATGAACGAAATACTCAGCAGGGTAGGGGGTGCAGGGGTGCCGGACGACGGCTCGCCGTTTCGCGGTGTTATACCGCTTCAACGGGTCCTCTATGGCGTCTGTCGTCATGTCCGGGGTTTATACAGCTGGCACATGACGTCACTCCGCCATAACTAAACATAATGTGTTACAAATATAGAAAAACATTCTTAAAACACCACTATATACAGTGGACTGGAATGCAAAAACAGCTGAATCACACATAATCAATATATACCTTAATTTCACAGACAAAATTGCTGGAGCCGGTAACAGTCTATTACACATCGTGCTACCTGGGAGATTACCGTATTCTACCTAACTAATAGGCACAGCCCATACAGCATATAGTACCTTGCTGCAAGAGAAATTCTGAGATTAAGCCAGCATCTCTTACTCGTATACCTATGTATGCTGCGATTATAACCTACACACGTATACTTTATACATTTTTTATTTATTTAATTCGTCCATTTCACATTCTTTATTTGGCCACCTCCAGGTATACGGTCAAACTAGACACTAATACCTAAAGAAGCCAAACAATCAGTGTATTATAACTATAAGAAAGCTGCTAAATCATTTTTTTCGTTCAACCCCAAAGGGCCGCATGCCTTGGTCTCAATTATCCATCTACTTTCCCGTTGAAGAAGAACCTTATGTGTATTCCCACCTCTAACAGATGGTTCAACATGTTCAAGCCCTGCAAAAGTTAGTACATTTGCGTCACCATCATGCATTTCATTAATGTGTTGAATCAGCCTCGGACTACCGATACCTGTTCTCACTGATCTCTGATGTTCTTTGAACCTTTTACACATAGCTCTTATCGTTTTACCGACATAGAACCGCCGACAAGGGCAGAATATGACATAGACCACCCATGTGGTTTTACAACCAATAAACGACGTTACTCTGTGTAACTTATCACCCAACTTCACCGGATTATTAATTTCATGATTTTTACATACACTGCAATTCTTACATCTATAGTTACCCTTTGGTCTCCTTTCCTCTAACCACGTCTTTTTCTTTTCTGGACATATCCTATTCCGGACCATTAAATCCTTTAGGTTATTGCAGCGTCTGTATGAAACAATAGGTGGACCTATACCTCTGGCACTCAAATCCCTGTCCTTTTCCAAGACGTGCCAGAATTTATTAATGGCCCCTGTAATCCTATTGTACATTGGCCCGTACTTGAAAGAAAAGACAAACCTTTTCTTATTATCCATTACAGACCTGTCATCACACTGCGCTCCTCCAGCAACTTTATTCTTTGTCTCCTCAATCAATTTATCTGGATAGCCTCTGTTCTTAAAGCTATTCTCTAATTCCAGAAACTGCTGTTCCCGTATCCTGGATGTATTATTCATCCTACTCACTCTCAGAAATTGGCTGTAGGGGAGCGCTCGCTTAGTATGGTGAGGGTGGGCACTGTTGTAGTGTAACAGAGTGTTGGACGATGTCGGCTTCCTATATAGTGACCTAGTTAGTGTACCCTCGTCTAATTTCACTTTGAGGATCATGTAATTTACAATAATACCAACCCATATTTGAAGTTCATAAAACTATTTATTAGATTTGTGGACGACATATTTGTAATCTGGGAGGGTGAGGAGGAGGATTTTTCCTCGTTCGTCACCTTCATTAACGGTAATAACAATTACAATATGTCTTTTACTTCTGTTTATGGAGAAAAAAGCCTTGACTTTCTAGACGTAAAATTGAATTTAGACGAATGTGAGAATCCACAATCTTAGAAATTCAAAACTGCAAATTCCAATTCACACAGATCAGTGCTGGTGGCAATGGGAATGGCTTTGATGAAATCACATATTTTTTGAGAAGGGATCTATAAAACACATTGTGAATCCTAAGTGCTTGAGGTAACTCCAGATGAAACGGTACAGGGTTAATGACAGCGGTTATCTCATAAGGACCAATAAATCTAGGTCTCAGCTTCCATGAAAGCACCGTTAGCTTGATATTCCTGGTAGACATCCACACAAAGTCATTCACACATAGGTCCAAACCTGGCAAGCTCTTCTTGTCAGCCACACGTTTGTATCTGTCACCCATAAGTCTCAAGTTATTATGCACCACTTGTCATACATACGAGAGCAAAGGGGCAAATTGCTCCTCCTCAGGAACTCCCAAAGACCCTTTACCAATAAAAGTACCAGATTGAGGATGAAACTCATATGCACCAAAGAATGGTGACTTGCTGGTGGATTCTTGGTGATGATTGTTTACGGCAAAATTGGCTTAAGGTAAATAAGATACCCAATCCTGCTGTTTTTGGAGACAAAACAACGATGATAGGTTTCCAATTTTTGATTTGTGCACTCAGTCTGTCCATCAGACTGAGCGTGGAAGGCCGAAGAATAGGACAATTGCTGCCCCCAATCTAGTACAAAAGGCTTTCCAAAGCTTGGAAACAAAAAGTGTACTGTGATGTGAGACCACATTTGGAGGGAACCCCGTGAAATCTCACCATCTCACTGACAAACGACTGTGCTAGCATTAGGAAGTACTGGTAGTGCCACAAAGTGTAACATCTTTTTGAACCTATCAATCACTACCAACACCACCGTCTTGCCTGCCAACACAGAGAGATGCGTTATAAAATTCATGGATAGATGTGTACATGGTCAATAAGGGATGGACAATGGTAGGAGAGATTAAGAGAGACGTAATATGTAACTTTAGTCCGGGCACAAACAATAAAAGTGGACACGAAGTTAGGTACATTCTTCTGCAACTCTGGCCCCAAAAAACGACAAGTCAAAAGATCCAAGGTTGCTCTACCACCCGGATGACCTGCCAGTACAGAACCATGATATTCTCTTATTACTTTGAGGTGCAAATTAGGCGTTACAAAGAGTCTCCCTGAAGGGAAGGAGACAGGAGCGTCCCCCTGAGCCTCCAACACATTTCCCTCTAATTCCGGGAAAAGAGCAGAAACAACCACCTCCTTCTGTAAATTGGGAACAGGACTCTCTTGATTACTACCACCCAGAAAACTACGGGACAAAGCAATGGCCTTAACATTTTCAACCCCTGGATGTTAGGTGATGGTGAAGTTAAATCTTGTAAAAAAGAAGGACCATCTAACCTGCTTGGGGTTGAGACGCTTGGCGGATTGAAGGTAAGATAAGTTCTTATAGTCAGTGATAAGAGTGATGGGATGGACAGCTCCCTCCAACTACTGATGCAATTCCCGAAGGCCAACTTAATTGCCAAAAGTTTTCAATTGCCGACATTGGAATTTCTTTTGGATGACAATAACGTTTTGGAGAAAAAGGCACATGGCAACCATTTATGAGGGGACGGCTCTTGTGACATGTCTGCCTTCACCCTCACTTTGGATGCATCCACCTAAACATTAAAGGGTTGAGAGAGATTGGGTTTACAGAGGATAGGTGCGGTAGCAAAGCATCTCTTCATGGAGGAAAAAGCCTGCTGAGTGGAGTCCAACCACCTAGAAAAATCTGACCCCTTCCTTGTCATGTCCATGAGAGGTTTCACAATTGTAGATTAATTCTTAATAAATTTCCAGTAGAAATTAGTAAACCCCGAAAAGTGTTGCAATGCCCTCGGGTTTTCCGGACGATCCCAGTCAAGCACCTCCCAGACCTTCTCTGGATCCATCAGAAGATACGAAGGTGACAACAGATACCCCAATAATTGTACCTTCTGAACGGCGAAGACACATTTCTCCAGTATAGCACTCAGTTGGTTGTCCTTTAAAATCTGTAGCACCAGTTTAACATAATTGTGATGTGTCGCCATATTGGCTGAGTAGATCAAAATATCGTCCAAGTAAACCACCACAAACCTATCCAACAAATGGGGAAAAATATAATTAAGAAGGTATTGGAAAACTGCAAAAGCATTAGTAAGTCCGAATGGCATCACAAGACTCTCAAAATGGCCCTCAGGGGTACTAAAAACAGTCTTCCATTCATCCTCCTCTCTAATTCTAACCAGATTGTAGGTCCCCCTCAAATCCAACTTGGAGAACCATTTAGCTCCCACAATCTGACTAAACAAATGAGCACTGTCACAGCAGAGACTGCTGCGAGAGATGTGTTCAAGTACTTCTCCACATAGAAATCACTCAACTTCCTCGAGAAAGGTTCTCAGGAGAAAAGGTTTGCTCCTTCTATTCTGGAGGCATCTATCCATGTGTATAGCCATGACAACCTCCAGAGATTCAGGAGTCTCATGAACTGCCAAAGCATCCTTCAACCTTTCTGAGAGTCCCTGGCAAAAAATGGCTTCTGGGGCTGTATCATTCCACTTAGTTTCCGTAGCCCACATATGAAACTCAGAACTGTAAATCTCCGCTGACCGATTCTCCTGTTGGAGGTGACGCAATCTGGACTCAGCCATGGAGACTCAGTCAGGATCATCATAGATGAGCCTAGGAGCATCAAAAAAACCATCTACTCACTGCAGACAAGTAGAATCTTGTGGCAAAGAGAAAGCCCAGGATTTGGGATCGCCCTGTAACAGCGACATAATAATTCTCATATTCTGCTGCTCATCTCCAGAGGAATTGAGCCGAAGCATAAAGTATAGTTTGCAGGCTTCTTTAAATACCACAAATCTGTATCTGCCCTCTGCAAACCTGTCTGTGATTGCAACCTTAGGTTCAGGTCTTAAATTACTATTCACAGGGTCCCCCACCGCAACAGTCTGCAACTGCTGACCCTGCAACGACAACCAAATATCTGCAACATCTAGGGTCAGAGCCTTGAGTTGCAGAGACAGGATCCATGAAGAGAAAAAAAAGAGAAAAAAAAATCAGTTTCACCCTTTTTTTTAAAACCAGGTGAGACTGGTGATAATGTCACTCTGGGCAGAGTGAGACACCCAGTGCAGGGCAATGGGGTGGGGGCGAGGGTCCCTGATGCTAAGGGGAGATGGTGACCCATAGATAAACTAGCAATGGCACCTGGCTCTCCTGACAACCCTATATAGTCTTCACAACGTCACCGAACAGGATACCTCTGTTGCGCCTTGCTCACACAGGTAACCACAGACTCATCTACAGCATGGATGGGTTTCCACAGTGGATACACAAACACAAACAACACCTTCCACCCCAGCACAGTAGGGGGAGGTCAACTTGCTGCCTTTAGGCAAGATCTCCTATAAATACTGGTGCTGGGGGCGGAGTTAGTTAGAGTGTGCAAACGCTACAAGAGCTGTGAAGATGTACTGGTGGTCAGTGCTGCATTAGGCCTGAGCCAGTGCCCCTGAACAGCCCCGAGGCATCATGCAAGGCCCATGAGTGGGGTCGGAAGGAGAGGAGAACAGAAAGTGGGAACCGAGGAGCCAGTGTTAAGGTTCACCCAAACAGCACACCGAGTCTACTGGAGAGCACCAGGCCCAGTAGAGAATACCGGTCCAACGTGGAGACTTCAGTCTCCCAGGAATCTGCGCAGTCACTCACCAGGGAGCCAGGCACCATGGAGAGAGGAACAGCGGTAGTCCAAGAAGGTGTCCTGCCGACAGCACAGGTGGAGAGAAAGAGCAGATGAGGCCAGCCAAGTTACACAGTTCCTTACCATGCCCCTGCCATCCACAGACACTGTCCCGTTATCCAACAGCCCGGCCAAGTCCCTGTTCCATCCCTCATCTTCAAAACCAAGCACCCCAGGGATCCAGCTCTGCCTGTGGGGAGCTTAAACACCTTGCTGCTCATCCATCATCCCTGGAGACCCTACGCAGCGCTGGTGCAGTCACCAGATACGACAAGTGGTGTCACGGTAAACTTAAAAACTTTTATTCCCATTTCAACTACCCCTTTTTAGATGACCACCAGTGCCACGGGTCTGAGCAGGCTACCAGCGACATCCCAGCAGAGGGCCCAGATACCCGAGTCCCCATACCCAGGGCTAGTCACCTCTCCCTGACTATTCTTCAACTAAGACTACTCAGAGATCAGTTAGGGTGAACACTAGTCAACCCAGCTAACGACTAAAGAAACACACCAGGGAAACACACTAAGGGGGAAGGGAGAAGCATTTAGCTGACGGGGATTCAGACAGCAATCAACACAGTCAACATAGGAAGTCACAGATGCACTGCTGAGCTAGGATGCACCACTAAAACTCCAGACAAGCTATCACCAAGAGAGCATCATGGGAGTTAAAGGGAATACATAGAAAGCTGAATTTAGACAGGTAGGAGATCAGCTGGGTCCTAGTGACCTCCAGCTGTCACCAAGCAGAGAAATACCACTTTAAGGGACAGAAACACAAAGATGTCGGAAATGACAGTTGGAACAGCACGATTATGTAACTGCCCCCTTCTGCGCTCTTTCTGTCCCCTGTGTGCACTCTCTAAACTCTGTGCGTGCTCCCCACCCCCCTGTTCATGCTTTCTAGCCCCCCTGTGTGCTTTCCTTCCTCTTGTGTGTGCTCTGTACACCCTGTAAGCATTATGCGCACCCTGTGTGCATGCTCTCTGACCCCCATACATGCTCTGTGCCTTCAATGTGCATGTTCTCTGCCCAACTGTGTGTAAACTCTCTCTTCCGCCTATGCGTGCTCTGCCTCCGTTGTGAACACTCTCTGCTCCCCCTGTATGCTCTATGCCCCCTCTGTGATCTCTACGGCTCCTACATGTGCGCTTTCTGACAATATGGCAATATGATACTGAGTTGTGCTAAGGAAGGGGCCAGGGAGCCCTGAAATGCATTGACTTATAAATCAATATTATATTCACTCTTTTATGCCTCTTGGAATATAGCAGTGCGGTTTTTTTAACCCTTCATCCTCCCTACTCTACATGCACCATGCTGGGGACTGCAGCAGCCGCATGTCTCACAACCACACAAGGTGAAGCCTCTGATACCTATTTAGGTCATATTTTATCTGTCAAACACTTCATCATCACTAGTTTAATTTTCTGAGATAATGACTTTTGGATTTTCATTGGCTGAAAGCCATAATCATCAAAGTTTACATAAATAAACATTTGAAATAGATCATTCTGTTTGTAATGACTCTATATAATTTATGTATTTCAGTTTACATATTATGTGGAGAAGGTCTGTTCCAATCAATCCCCAGGGCTTCCAGGAGGGAACACAAGGATCCAATGTCGTTTATAAAATTTATTCCAGTAGAAAAATGTATCACATGCAATTTCAGCTAAAAATGTGCCTTTCTCAGGTATTCACATATAGGAACATATAGGAACAGAAATGCTTTACATAGTCTCCATTTCTATTCAAACCTTCTTTAGAGCCTCCCTCTTAATCATTTAATTAGGACCCACCCTAATTTATCAAGTAGGTCTACATAAGTGTATCAGGTTCAATTTTATTTTCGCTTAAAAAATGAGTTTTTATTTTACTTTACTGGTGTATAAAATGTTACCGTATATACTCGTGTATAAGCTGACCCGTGTATAAGCCGACCCCCCCTACTTTTGCCCCCAAAACTGGGAAAACCTTTCGACTCTCGTATAAGCCTAGGGTGGACAATGCAGCAGCTACCGGTACTGAAAAATGTTAAAAATGAAAATAGATACGAATAAAATGTTGAACTTTTATTTTAAATAGAAACAGTAAACTACCAAAACAGCAGACCACCATCCTGTTATAAAGCCTCCTATCACTGGTATATAGCCCACCATCCCTGTATATAGCAGCCATCACTGGTATATAGCGGCCATAACTAGTATACAGTTGCCGCCATCACTGATATACAGTCCCCAGCAGTGGTATACAGGCCCCTCATCAGTGGTATAAAGGCCCAGCAGTGGTATACAGGCCCCTCAGCATTTCCATACAGCCCCCAGGACGGGTATACAGGCCCCTCATCAGTGGTATACAGCCCCAGCAGTGGTATACAGCCCCAGCAGTGGTATACAGGCCCCTCGGCAGTGCTATACAGCCCCCAGGACGGGTATACAGGCCCCTCATCAGTGGTATACAGCCCCAGCAGTGGTATACAGCCCCAGCAGTGGTATACAGGCCCCTCGGCAGTGCTATACATCCCCCAGGACGGGTATACAGGCCCAGAAGTGGAATACAGGCCCCTCAGTAGTGCTATACAGCCCCCAGCACTGGTATACAGGCCCAGCAGTGGTGTACAGCCCTCAGCACTGGTATACAGGCCCAGCACTGGCATACAGCTCCCCTGCTGTCTCACCGCCCCCATGTATACAGAGGCCCGAGGGGGTGAGATGGATCACTGTGGGGAGGCCTCTGTATACATAGGGGGGCGGGGAGACAGCGGGGGAGGCTATACTGTGCAGGGGAGCTGCAATGTACGATGTGCTGCTCCCCATGCATAATTAATAAGTGGCACCACGTGACGTGCCGCTCATTCTGCAGCCTTCCCTTGCCTCCTCCTGCCTCCTGCAGTGCCCGGACACAGCCCCCACCACACTATAGTGTATATGACTCGTGTATAAGCCGAGGGGGGGACTTTTCAGCCCAATTTTTGGGCTGAAAAAGTAGGCTTATACACGAGTATATACGGTAATTCAATTTTTTTTTACTTTAATGTTCCTTTAAGAAAACAATAATCAGAATATAAGTGGAAAGACAAGCAGGTAAAGTTCATTACAGAGTTCCGCTCATAATTTGTTCAGTTCTGTACTTGCTTTAAGCAATGATTTTTCATTAACACATTCATGTAATGTACATGACAAATCATACATAAATTATTAATTGTAGAAGTACAGCAAGTAATTTAATCAATACAATTACAAAAAGCTTGCTTTTTTTTTCACATAATCTCTTTTGAGTTATTTATTCTAATACTTATCACCCCTGGTAAGATTTTAAAAGCTTTGTTCCAAAGTCTTGTATACCAAGCAACAGGTTGAAATCTTAAATTAACTTAAAGGAAACCTGTCATGTCACCAAAGTCTATGAAGATGTAGATATGGGGTTCATCTGCAGATTATTTCATATCTTCCTTGTATCCACAATGAAAGCCTAGCTATTTTGAGAAAATATACTTTATTCCTACGGATTTCATTCATAGAGGCACATCCTGTGCAGCTTCAGCCACTACTCAGTATACAGTTTGAAGGGACTATGACAGCACCTGTGCAATGAATGTCAGCTGGGTCAGCAGCACATTAGTGCTGAGCTAGCCATTAGTAAATGCTGGATTCAGGTTACAGCCAGCACTCACTGTATACTGAGTGGTGAAAGAAGCTGCACATACCATGACTCTATGATTGAAAACCTTATCCCTACCGGTAAACATCTGTTTTCAGTCATAAAGGTACATACCGAACAGATCAGTTACTTCTCTATATGGTGCGTTCTCACTGACATATAGCCAGCAATTAACTGGTGCAAGGATCACATTGTATTGCATGCACTAACGACAGCTACACTGACCTGAGTGTTAGGGCCGCTTCACACTGCGGCGTGATCCGGTCCGGTGCTGTCCGGGAGGACCCAGACAGCCGCGGACTGGATCAGCACACAGGACGGGGGGGCTAATATGCCCTCCGGTCTGGTGTGCAGTGCACGCAGCTGCAGCCGCTGACAGGTCAGGATTGCGGCGCCCGCGGTCCTGACCTGTCAGCGGCTGCAGCTGCGTGCGCTGCACACCGGACCGGAGGACATATTAGACCCCAATCATGTGTGCTGATCCGGTCTGCGGCTGTCTGGGTCCTCCCAGAGAGCCCCGGACCGGATCACGCCGCAGTGTGAAGCGGACCTTACAGCTTCATGTATTTCTCTGAAGCAGTCACGCTCAAGTCAGGGGAGCCACCATCAAGTTTGTGCAAATAAGTAATTGAAACTGTTGTGGCCATGCTTTTATGACTAAAAATATGAGGATGCGGGGAGGAATAAAGTTTATTTTCTCCCAGTACCTAAGTTGTCAGTGCAGTTTTGTAACACTATTCACCAGCACATTAACACTACATCTGCAGCTTAATAGCATATGGCTATGAGACAGGCTTCCCTTAAATGTTCTATGGTTCTGGTGATGATCAATCCACTATTTATGTATAGTCATACTTTAATTTAAATGAAAGTCCTAAAAATAGAAAAAAAGAACCAAATTAAACAAATGAGCCAAAATTATTAGACAAACCATTTTTTTCTGTTGAGAAAAATTATTCAATATCATATGTCTGTAGTTGCATCATGTGGGTGATAAAAGTATTTGAAACTTTAAGATTTTCAGATTATTTAATAATGTACTATAAATACTCGAGTATAGGCAGAGTTTTTCAGCACACTTTTTGTGCTGAAAAGTGCCCCCCTCGGCTTATACTCGAGTTAGTGTACAGGCTCAGTGGGGGGGGCGGTGATCGGGTGCTGGAGGAGGCAGGGGGAGGCTGCAGTAGGAGCAGAGAGGTCACATGGGCCCGCTCATTAGTGCAATGCAATATGCACTGCATCACCCTGTCCATCAGGGGCAGGGGAAGCGGTGCATATTACATTGCACTATCTATACTCGCCCCCTATCATCACAGTATATACCCCCATGCTGCCGCACACAATAAAATAATGAACCATTGATCTCTCACCCTTCGTTGCCATGTCACCGCTGTGTTCTCTGGTCTTCTTGCTTGTGTCGGTGTCATTGCTGCTGCGCCAGTCACATGACGCTGGCACAAGCAGGAGGAACGAAGGACGCAGCAGTGACATAGCGCCGTATCCAGGTGTTAGAATGGCCAAGTCAATGGAAGGATACGCCTTCTATTTCAATATGATCGTTAGCGCAGTGCTCCTTGAGATGTTTAAAATTTGGGAAATCTTTTTTTATCCAAATCTGGCTTTAAACTTCCCCACAACAGTATCTCGGACCTGCCTAGTGTGTTCCTTGGTCTTCATTATGCTCTCTGCATAGACTCCTGAGACTATCACAGAGCAGGTGCATTTATATGGAGACTTGATTACACACAGATGGATTCTATTTATCATTACCAGTCATTTAGGACAACATTGGTTCATTCAGAGATCCTCACTGAACTTCTGGAGGGAGTTTGCTGAACTGAAAGTAAAGGGTTGAATAATATTGCACGCCCCACTTTACAGTTTTTGTTTGTTAAAAATGTTTAAAATATCCAATAAATTTCGTTCCACTTCAAATTGTGTCCGACTTGTTATTGATCCTTCACAAAAAAATTTGAATTAATATCTTTATGTTTGAAGCATGAAATGTGGCAAAAGGTTGAAAAGTTCAAGGGGGCCAAATACTTTCACAAGGCACTCTATAATTTAAAGATCAGGAAGGAACTCAAAGTTATCTCGAAGCAACTAAAGGTCTCTCTTACATTATCTAATGGTAATGTTCATGAGTCCATTATCAGGAGAACACTAAACAACAATGATGTGCATGACACACTTTTTTGAAGGTAACCTGTCAACAAGTTTTTCCTTTGTAAATATAGCAACCACCAGTAAGACCTTATATTAAATCCTCGAGAATTCTAAATACATGTCCCAAATCCACTCAGCATATTGTAATTTTTTTTATTATATTCAACTATGGACATAGCTGGTCTTGATCAGAAGCCTCCTATCTATTTCATTCATGTTGATGACTCATCCTACGTCATCCACACATTCTCCCCCAATGCGCTACTGCGCAGACTTACTTGTCTCTACCCTGCCAAGGGAAAAGCAAAGTACTGTAATTTGCATGCGCGGGCACAAGCCAAACAGCACCCATGCATTGGCACTACAACACTTTTTTTTATCATCAGACTGGACTGCCCCATGTTGTCAAAGCAGAAGATGTTAAAACAAAGTTTCATACATAGATTGAACTAAAAGAAATCTGTTTGGTTTAAATTAGAAGCATTATGTTTGGAGAAAGAAAAAATATTGCATTACAACTTAAAAAACCTCATCGTAAGGGCAGATTTTGATGCAATTGTGTCAAGGCTAGGGATGAGCGAACCTTTTAAAGTTCAGGTACTGTTTGTTCTGCCAACAGGCATATGTTTGCTGAATATATTTGTAAACAAATTGCCGAACTTCCAAACCCCATTCAAATTAATGAAAGGCAAAATCAAGAGCCTAGAAAACACCTTGAAAAGGGCCAAAAAGCTTCCAAAAACAGCACAAACTTTTTTACAGTGGAGCCCGCTGTTTTGGCACAGACATTATCTTCCTACACTTTGACTTAGCAAGCATCAGCGCCACTGTCACCATGCTTCTGGGCCCACTCATGAACCTCAGACATCCTCATAACTTCCCTGAGTTTTTCTCAGGAAACACAGCGGGTAGTGCACAACAGGGAATCTCACTGTGTGACCTGAGATATCCTTAGTGGCATCAGCACTTTTAACACTAGCTGTCTCATGAGAGCCACGATATTACATGAGACGTAGTGTATATATATCGCTGAAATCATGAGAAAGCTTTTGTGAGGAGCAGTGAAGTCAGAGAATGCTGCACAGTTCAAACTTGCAGGATAGGCCCTGTGTTACCCCTTAAGTCTGAACTGCAGTAATGTTTTGATGGCATTGCTTGGCACACTCTCACCAGCGCCTGGATCTCTGCTCTCACAGCATATGGGGGATGATTTCTGTGAATGTGGCCCCACTATATTGTTGTAATACGCCGTGCCTACGGTACATTGTTTGATGCTTCTTTTGAAGCAGATTTTGAAAATCTGCATACCTATCTTAAAACAAGGAAAGTCTATGAGAGTTCAGAAGTGCTGTGCCAATATGTTTTTCTTTCCTTGCAGATTTAGGGCAGATTTTAGGACAGAAAAAAAATCAGAACCACACGTGCAAGGAAAAGAGCTACTTGTCACTTTACTTCTGACCTGTCATAGACTTTGCTGGCCTCAGGATAGACATGCAGATTCTCAAAATTTGCATTAAAAAAGCATGAAAAAACGCACTGTGGGAACTGTGCTTAAGATGGTCTAGGGAGAGCTGCAGTGGTGGTGAAAGGGCTCGAGGATTCCTCTTGCCCCCTGGCTACTTCAACAGAGACTTCTGTGTCAGGGTTGCCAACTACATTCTTCAAAATCTGAAAACAGTACAAGTTTAGGATTTCCTTAGAATTGCACAGGTGCTAATTTCATCACCTGTTGATTTGATGATTCCAGCACCTTGTGCAATAGAAATCCTGACAACAAGCATTGTTTGCAATACTTGAGGACTACACTTGCCCAGCCCTATTCTAAAGGTATAGGTATATTTTTTTGCATTTCCATTTTTCAGACTGTGGCTTTTTCACCAGTCTCTGTAGGGCAGTATCAAAGCACCTGTTTGTAGAAACAGTTCAGAACATAATGAGTAAAGTAAAAAAAACTTTACTTAGTACAGACTATAATAAGTCTGAAACACACCAATATGAATTATATAGTTCTGCTCACAAGTTTACATACCCCATCAGATTTTTTGCTTTCTTGACCTTTTTTCAGAGAATATGAATGATAATGCAAAAATGGTTTTTTTATACTGATGGTTAGTGGTTGGGTGAAGCCATATGTTTATAAGGTCCCAGCGCAATACAACCTCTATGCAATGGCTTACTAATTCAATAATGCACTAATTTTTGTTTTCACCATATATCACTTTATTAAAAATATTAAAAATGAATGATCAATAAAATTCATATGATTAGTAAAACCATAAAACCATAATATATGTACTTTGTGCAATTATTTTTCTAAAATGAGCAAAGTTGCTATTAAGGTGTTTATTCTTAGTATTCTGAGACACCGATCTTTTATGGGTCAAATTTCTTCATTCTACATGAAGGATCCTAAAAAGATACGTTCAATTACTATTTGCGTTCATCTCAGGTCCTATATATAACAAAAAAAAAAACGTATTCGTCCCTTACCATAATATAGGGGTTTCTTTCGCTACTGCTACTATTAGCTGGATTCATCTTCTTATAATTCTTTAATATGTGCTGTCTTTGTATCCTTATAAGATCTGAAAATGTATACATATAATTCACTATAAACCACCTTTAATTAATTTGTCATTTTGATACTTTATTATAAATCATTACCCTAACCCATATACTCCATGATGTGGATATCTTTTGCGACCCGCTCTCTTTATAATGGTTTCTTTTACCTATAACAACGTGAATTGAAATTACATTAATATGTGACACCTTAAATGTGCTGAAATAAAGCTTTAATTATGAAAGCTTCATTACTTACTACGTGCTATTTTTTGATAAAGTTATCCTGTGATCTGTAAATTATTTCCTTGATATTACTCACTATATCATTAAACTATACCATTTAATGTGCACTTCCTTCCTTATCCCTACCACCTTATCTACTCAATCATGAACCTAACAATCATTCCTTCTAATGCCACACTTTTACCCTAAGCATGTCTTTGCACTAGGATCGCATTCAGTACACTCTCCCCCTTGCGATGAATCAAAAGCATGGTTTACCTTGCTATCTTGTAGCTCCGATTCCCTCTGGCCTGCTGCACGCTACTGTCCTCCTCCACGCCGGCTCGGCGTCTTATCTTTGCACGTTCGGTGTCTCTGCAGCTGACAAGGATTTCCTCTTCCTGATGACGTTGCCACCTACGTCAGTATGACATTGACGTGAGGGTGGGGTGAGGCAGCGTCTCAGCGGCTATGCCGGGACCGTAATAGCTTCAAGTTCTATAGCATTTAGTCTGCTGTCCTTATATAAAACTGTCCTTAAAAACCTCTAAAATATACAAGAAAGTTTTTATATATATATATATATATATACATATATATATTATAATATATATATATTATAATAAAACCCTAAGGCAAGTTCTGTCAGGATGTAACGGTATGCTACGTCACATCCTGGCTGAGGTTGCCTGTACATCCACCCTGGGTGTTCCAATATGGCTGCCCCCACTCCCGCCATCGGTACAAGCGCCAGCGGAGCCCCCCCAACCAGCCCCCCCGGCCCCCAGCCCCCTCCGTTCTCACCTCTGCCTGGCGTTAGCGATGATAGCTGAAGGCTCCAGGAATAGACACATCCTGGAGCAGGTCATGTGACAGCCTGTGTGATGTCACATCAGCCCGCCCTCTCACATGACCCGCTCCAGGCACAGTCTATTTCTGGAGCCTTCAGCTATCATCGCTATCGCCAGGCAGGGGTGAGAACGGAGGGGGAGGGGGCGAGAAAGAGGCACACAGGGGGACACAGAGGCGCACAGGGGGACATAGAGGCACATAGGGGGGCACAGAGGCGCACAGGGGGACACAGAGGCGCACAGGGGGACACAAAGGCACAGGGGGACACAGAGGCCCACCGGGGGACACAGGGGGACACAGACACAGCAGGAGAGGCACAGGGGGACACAAACACAGGAGGACAGTCAGAGGCACAGGGGGACACAGGCACAAGGGGACACAGACACATGGGACCCCAGCATAGGGGGACACAGGCAGAGACACAGGGGGACACAGAGACACAGCGGGACACAGAGGCACAGGGGGACACAGGAGGAGAGGCACAGGAGGACACAGGCACAGGAGACACAAACACAGGGGGGCAGGCAGAGGCACAGGGGGACACAGGCACAGGGGGACACAGACACATGGGGACACCAGCACAGGGGGACACAGGCAGAGACACAGGGGGACACAGGCACAGGGGGGGGGACACAGGCACAGGGGGACACAGAGGCACAGGGGACACAGGCACAAGGGGACACAAACGCAGGGAGGCAGAGGGGGACAGGCAGAGGCACAGGGGGACACAAACACAGGGGGACAGAGCATACTGTATACAGTATGTATAAGGAAAGTCCACCAGGGATCAGCTGACTCCATTGCAATGGTGCAAGGTCATTTAAGGGTAGAGTCCATTAAGGGGTTTAAGGTGTAGCCCAATGCTGTAATCCTGCTTATCCATCAGGAAGAAAAGATGTGCAACTAGTGCTAAACTTGGGAAGGGGAAAAATAAAATTAACAGCAAAACATGCCTTGCTCTTCAATAAAATAAAAAACAACTGAAAAAAGTTGTTATTCAGACAAAATTCTAACTAAGTGATGGGTCAGAGACTTTTTTAGGTCAGTCTTTGATAAAGGTAATTGTGGCTCATGATACTCCACTGCCAAATTGTCTTGGGGTTCACAACAGCTACTCCTCCAGGGGCATTCTTCTCCACCAACTGCCCCCAAGCACACCCCATATAGCCACTCCTGGAAAAGAGGATAGAGAAATTAGGAGATGACCACCCCCTCCAGGAGAGACAGGAACAAATTGAGCAACACTGACTCAGCTTTCAGGTTCAATGGCCCCTGTGGGTTTGGTTGTAGCTGGCTAAACAAAGGAGGCCTAGCCTCCACATTCTCTGCCAGTTGGCCTCCTGATGTAATTTACAAAGTCATCGGCAGTGGCAACCTTACTTGCGCCAACCACGAACCATAACTTGCTGCCTATCACCTTCATGAAGGTGACCTCCTCCCCAACATAGATTGTGTGGAGTCTTTTTGGAAGATAGTAATGCAGCAGGGTGGATGGTTTGACATAGCACAGATGACCAGTACCTTGTTTGGCTATTAAGCCAAACCCCCTTTCCTGGGTGAATGCCACCACCTTGCATCAGGTACATTGTTCATCAAAGTCATTGGCCTTAGGTCCCTGCAACCATTATTGGGCAATGTCATCTGCAAACCTAACTAATCTCCTCGAGAAAAGAGTTAGGCTGGGGTGTTTCATGCTTAATAGAATAGTTGCTTGGAGGGGGAAGGGGTCCACCCTTGGCATTTTCCCACTCAAAGGCCTTTGGCAGGGGTGCTTCACAAGGATGGAAAATAGTGCCTACTACTGTCTGCTGGTGTAGTAATGTCAGGCACGCTGCAAGATCCTCCTAAGTGTGACATCTTTTGCTCCTGTTTCATGGAGGGAGGGAGGCGGGGTACCCAGACATAAGATGAAGCTGGGCGTAGGGAGTCAGAGGAGCCTGCTCTGGCCCTGATACTGGGGTCCCTGACTCGCCCTGTACTCGGAGGTACCTCTGAAGGTGAGGAGGTCCAAGCAGCCAGCCTAAGATCGTAAAACTCCTGAGAAGCCCTAGGCATAAACCCCTACCTCCACCCACGAACCACGTAACCCAACAGCTTCCAATGGTGAAAGAAACAGCAGCTTCAGATCAGCGTCTGCTCACAACAGGTCACAGTCCAGTAGTGAACTGAATCAGCAATATCAGGTGGATATGATCTGACCCATTTATGGCCGAGGGGTGGGGAGAAACCAGCCCAGGCACGCCCCTCAGCTCAGCTTTGCATGAGTCTTATTCATCACACACACCTGAATTCTCAGCTCCCGCTCATTAGGTTCCTCTCTCCACACTGAGAGCAGGGAAAAAAAGGCTTCATTTAAACCACAAGCAGCAGCACTTCCATACAGCAAGGCAGTCAATACATAACATCCTGGCTGGTATTGGGAACTCCTACTGATTGTGACTTCCTTTGACATGGAAGACCAGCACTGGATGCTGACCTCGCTGCATATGAGGCCCAATGCGGGTAGCGAGGTGGAACTCCAGGTCACATATAAGCTTTGCAGGCCACTCCAGTTCTGGTACTGAAGCACCCTCTGCTTGTGTGGATCCATAAAGCAGCCAAATGCGGGCAGCAGGCACACGGTAGCAAACTAAATGTAATATAGCATAACTTCATTGTGCTTAAATGCCAAAATGATGATACGCAGTAAAGCCTCTTTTGCTTTGCCTAAGGTCCTGCCTCTTCCAGTGCAAGGACAATAATAACTTACAGGATATTATGATTTGCAAAATTTTGTTGCCTAGCTTTTCATTAACCCCTCCATTGGGTGGGCTGCAGAAAGCACCTGACGTTCATCAGAAATCCCCCCTGTGCCACAGGTAACACCTGGGCTTTTGGCTGAGTAGAATTGATTATTGGATCATGACACATTTGGAGGCGAAATAATGAAAACAAATATGTTTATTAAGCTCACCACCAAATCATCTGGAATGCTGAATAAGGCTAGTGACCAGTATTTCGAGGACCAGTTCAATATCAATGATACATATAACAAACTTGTGCACATGCCAAAAATCTGTATTTTGCTTCAAGAGTATCAACAGACCTATAAGACAATGTATGTGAAGCATATAAAAGCCATGCACTATATTTATATGAATTGCTATCAAATAATTGTAGAAGAGATGGCCTTGCAAGCTGCTGACCCTCTGCAATGATAAAGGTTTGCTGTCCAAAAAAATGATAAAAAAAAAATAAAAAATAATAATACAATAATAATAAAATAAAAAAAATATTCCAAAAAGAAAAGTACAAAAAATTAATCTCTCTTAAACTGATGTTTGAACCTATTTTGCAGCTATGATTGGACTAAAAATGGGATGTGGATAATTAATTAGCAATAATCAGAATGGTTCACATACAGTTATTTCTGCACCAGAGTTATTCAAAGCAACTTTTATCACCTAGACTTCACAAATCTTACCTTAACATGACAAAAACGTTGATAATTGTTGTTCCATGTTGTTGTGCTAAGGTATTTAATAAAATAAACCTCCATCGTCCTGCAATTGCATTAATCAACTTAAAATAAATGAGGCTTCACGGTTCATCATATTATTCATATAGCCTTAAGTAATTCATAGCCATGTTGCATGATTGACTACTGCTAGTTAATTATACAAATACATCAATGTCCATTTACAAAATAGTTTGAATGGTTAGTACATTATTCATCTGTGGCTAATAGAGCTTATATTGCTTGGTCATATTTTAGACAAAAGAGCAAAGACTGTAATGAGAAGCTAAAGTCAAATTGGTTTAACCAGGGTTTAGGTCACAAAACTAAACCTTTCTTTCCGTACCTGATGCTGCAGATAAATAATTCATTTTCTCTCTCTTTTCTTCTTGCCTTTTAAAATAACCATGCTCATGGCTCAAAATTCAATTAAATAAATTTTAATTGTCAGCTAAAAGATTAAAGTATGTATAAATTAAATAAAACTAAAATATTAAAAACTTAATAAGACACAAATAATGAAACCTGAATAAGTTATAATATTTTCTCTCATTTCCATATCAGACAGTTACATTACTGGAAGTCTCCAGACACTGTCAGCTTAGCATTTTGTATTTTTCAGAGTAAAAAGTTCAATGCACATGACAGAGCTGTGCGCATGGAACCTATTCTATAGAGTATAAAGACCATACGGATCCCTGGGATATAGTCACACCGATCTGTTAGGGCTTGTGTGTGCATACGTATTGTCCCCTCATAGCATTGCAATACAGTACATACAACCATCTCTGCAATGTATGTATGATGATGATTCTCTGTTAAAAGTACAATTCATCTAAATACACGCAATTCTGATATTTCGCATTATTTTTTCAACAGGTGAAACTTTTCTACAAAAAAGTAACTTTTGCTATATCATTCACTTCTCCATCTGGGAATTTTTCTTTTTTGTTTTTCGTTTGTTGCTCCCCTGCTTCCAAGAGCCATAACTTTTTTATTTTTCCTGTCAATATAGACATATGATGGCTTGTTTTTTTGTGGGACAAGTTGTACTTTCAGATGTAATCATTTATTTTACCATATAGTGTACAGGAAAATGGGGGTAAAAAAGCAAATATGGTGAAATTGCAAAAAAAGTGCAATTACACATTTGTTTTTTGAGTTTAGTCACCATGTTCACTATATGGTAAAACCGACGTGACGGTGTGATGCCTCAGGTTGGTACGAGTTCTTAGATACCAAACATGTATACTTTTGCTGGTATCTAAGTGGCTAAAAAAAATTCAGAAGTTTGAAAAAAAAAGAATCACACTTTTTGGGCCATGTTCTACGACCCATAGCATTCTTATTTTTCGGGATCTGGGGCTGTGTGATGGCTTATTTTTTGTGTCTTGAGCTGATGTTTCTAATGATACCAATTTTAAGTGGATACACTGTTTTGATCGCCCGTTATTGCATTTTATAGCAATGTTGCGGCAACCAAAATACATAATTTTAGCGTTTGGACATTTTTTTCTGTTACGCAGTTTACGGCTCTCATTAATTGATTTCATATATTAATAGATCAGGCGTTTCTAAATGCGGCATACCAAATATGTGTATTCTTTTTTTTAATACTTTTATATTGAGTGGGGGGAAAAGGGGGGTGATATGAACTTTTAGTTTTTTTTTCTCATATTTATAAAAACTTTATTTACTAATTCTTGTTTTTACACAGCCCCATAGGGCACCACAGCACTGCAGTGGCTGATTGCTTCTGACAGATCCCGTGAGCTTCAGCACATCGGGATCTGTCAGAATTGACGACGAGATCCAAGCCACTGGTGCATGCAGCGTTTCCCTGTCCGCTCTGCTTAAGCAGATGCTATTCAGCTAGATGTGTGGGCAGTTACCAAAATCAACATCGGGTAACCAGGGACAGCGTTGAGCTGCAGCTGTGATGACTAGCGCATATGCGCTGCTGAAAAAATGACTACGTTTTTAGCGGATGTCCCTGACATCTGCTAAAAACGTTAGTCTGACTCTGGCCTAACCTGTGAATCTCAAATCCTTCGGTTTCCCCTAAAAGTACTTTTTTTCAGCCTGCATTCTGTGAATCTCACATCCTTCAGTTTATCCTAAAAAGGCTGTTTGGCCTCAAGCAAGTGCTTTCCAAATCTGTGTGCATAAAATATGAGTAGGAAATCCTGAAGTCATAGTGGAAAAGGGAAGGGGAAAAAGGTTTTTGGAAAGGAAAATAGGGCTTAATGTTGGAGGTGCCTGTGGGGTAGTTGCAACTGCTAATGCTGCTGAGAGTTGTAGAAACTAAGCATTGACTCATCGTCGCATCCCAAGCAAAGTGACAACCTATTCCAGTCTCTTTATTTGACAGCAGCAGAATGATACAAGTTATGGATGAGGCCCAGCTTTTCCTACTGTTCATGGAAACCACTGTTTCGCCCGTCATCTTGTTTTGGCCAGCACCACTAGTCTCACTCCATTTTGTTCTATATTATACAGGTTTAGTGATTTTATCCATTTCCATACTTACAAATATTCATAAAATACCCTTGAAGGTTGCGTGGAGTCTAAGAGGAATCCAAAAACCAATCCTACTACATTCATTATTTATTACTTGAAGGTTAGCAGATAGAAATAAAGAATAAGGCTAAGTTCACATCTAAGGGGGGTTGTGTTTGTGTTCCTATGCATTTTTGCCCTGCAAAAACGCATAGAAATGCAAAGAAACTAATGTGTTAACACACACATTGGTTTCAATGGAAAATGCAAAGAAACGCATGCAAAAATGCATGTCATTTTCAGAAAACACAAAACGCATGCGTTTTTGCAAATGCAGGCCAAAATGTTGCAGGACATGTTTTGGGCTGTGTTTGCAAAAATGCAAGCATTTTGCGTTTTTTCTGAAAATTACATGCGCTTTTGCATGCGTTTTCATTGCATTTTTCATTTAAACCAATGGATGCATTTTTGGATGCGTTTGCAATGCAATTTTGGCACACATGCTGTCAAAAAAGTATTGCAACCCAAACGGAAAAGAAATGTAAGTGTGAAAAGGTTCTAAGAGGATTTGCTTTGGTCACCTCTCATTTTAGTGTGGCCAAGATAAATAATGTACATAGACCTTAAGTAAAGTTTCATATTTTGCCCCTGATAAACCTTCAGAGGTGGAAGGTGAAACGTATTGGGAAAAAGTTGGGACCTGTGTATTTGTCTTATAATAGAAACTTACTCTGACCTTTTCAATTTCATATATGATACAAGACATTTGACTTGATGACAGACCACTGACAAACATCTTGAGACAGTGGACATAGTGAGAAAGATGGTGATGTTTTGAGACTGTGTTAGTATGGTTTCTATCTATGTATATTTGTTTTTGTTAGTCCTTTCAGGATGGGTAGTATTAGTAGGATTGTTAGGATATACTTTTCACTTGGTGTTCTCATCAACACAGTGACCCTTTACATGTAAAAATAAACTTTAATTAACTTTTTATGAGTTTTTTCCAGTAACTTCTATATTCAGGGTTGTGTTGCAACCAATGAAATGAGGCACATTTCAAGAGTATAGGAAGAAATTAATTCAATGAAATTTCAACAAATTCTTGATGCATACATAACATTATCTATAAAAGAGGTGAAGATAAAAAAAGGATGGCTTCTACAAAAGAATACTGATCCTAAACATACATTAAAATCCACAATAGACTACATTAAAAACAGGTGCCAGCTGAAAGTTTTACAATGACTCTCACAACTCCCTTATTTGATCATCATTGATCTGTGGTTAGCCCTCAAAAGAGACTTTTCCTGTGAAAAATGGATAATTTAAATTTAAAGACTGTTGGCTGGCTACAAAAATCATTAACAAGGTGTGATACATGTAAAAGGAGTGCTACTAGGTACTAAACATTCAGGGTGCCCCAACATTTGCATCAATATAGAAAGAGTATGCCTGGCTCACGATTATAACCGGTGCTCAGAGTATTAAAAACTTTAGCAACAGCTCATTTTCCTTTGGTAATTTTTGAGATGAAAAAGATAAAAATATATTTTTTCATCTAAAATACAAAGGAAATATGTCATCTTTAAATGTATGACCTTTACAGATCATTTAATTTTCATCTTGCTTAGGCTGGCTTCACACCACGGTGTGATCCAGTCCAGGCTGTCAGGCATGACCCTGACAGCCCCGGACCGGATCAGCACAAATGTGCTCTCCGGTCCTGTGTGCAGCCGGATGCCTGTAATTGCAGCTGCTGTTTTTTCAAGACCACGGCTAGCCGCGATCCTGAAAGAACGGCAGCGTGCAGCCGCCATTGTCCGCTTGCTGGATCCTCCCAGACTGGGGCAATCCAGCCCCATAGGCTCCCATGTTAGGGAGCACCGGATTGCCCCGGATACGGGAGGATTTGGCCAAATCCAAGATCCGGCAAATGGGGAGATTTTTCTCCCCGGACAAAAAAATGATGCAAGCATCATTTTTGTGTCCGGAGAGAATAATCCGTATTCCTCCGGAGTGTCACGGAGTGATGAAACCAGATGGCAGAGAGCTGCCATCTTGCTCCATCCGGCCTCATAGGTTTCTATGGGGCCAAAAAACAGTCCGGGGCTGTCTGGTTTACACCGGACAGCTCCGGATCAAAAAAATCCGTGGTGTGAAGCCAGCCTTAGCTGTTCACAATAACTGTAATCTTGACTAGGGTTGCCTAATTTTTTGCATGCCACCATATGTAAGCTAGAGCACTTGAAAATTCTACTCTCATTATTTACAGTGGTACATTGGCTGATTATAATCTTAAATGGATTTGTTAGGTTGATTAGTCTTTACGGGATAAACCAGAGGTTTAATAGTATATTTGTTTTCAAAATATTATCCATTTCCTTTTAATTAACAGGCCCTTAAAACTTAGTTAAATGTTGCCAACCCTTATATAACATTCTATCTACAACATATACTGTATCTTAAGTCATCACATAAATATCTATTAGACTATAGTAAGAAATATGTAGCACCAGCAGTGTAAACATATGTCAATTTGTAGCCAGTTACATTTATATATCTTGGACAATATTCGATAAAATATAGTTTCTCCTTTATATGGTTGCAAAAAATGAAACTTTCTATCTGATTTGTGCATAACAATCATATTATCACATTAAAACATACATTTTTAAAAGTCAAATGTATCAGCAATGTGGGATTTGCGATATAGATAAAGGCTTCAGCTTAGCTTCCAAATATCTGATTGAAAAATTCTAATCAAAAGGCTTTTCAAATGAAAAAATAGTGTTCAGACAAGAATGGGAAGTTAAAAAGGATATGTCATGGGAAACAGCCTTCTCATAGTTCTGCATAGAGTTACTCAATAACCCATACATTTTAATAATTATCCCATATATTAACTATTTGTTTGTTAGACCATATCTGCCATGTATTCATGTGCTGATGAAGGTGGAAGTTCTAGTTTTGTCACATTAGTCTTCCCATCATTCTTCCAATAGCCATATCTTTTTCTTATATTGGTTGTACAATTTTTAGAACTATTTTTGAACTACACCATTCACTTTATTATATAATGTACTGATAAACAGAAAAACTATTTCTCCACATCTTTGTATACTTTGTTTTTATGGCATTTTTTTGTTCAGTTAAAAGCTCATGGAAACATTGTTCATCCAGTTGCAAGTGAATTCAATAAAGTCAATCCCAAATTTGTCTGTTTTTATATATTTTAGGGCATAAAGTATCTGACATTTTAAAAACATTTGGTCTGTGTTAGGCTGCCTTCACACTGCGGCAGTGTCCGGTCCAGGGCTGTCAGAAGTGACAGCCTGGACCGGAGTTTTCCTCCATAGAATCCTGTCGGGCTGCACGGAGCTGGATCCCGGCGGGTGGTAATTAGCTGCTATCCGGCTGCTGTGTCGCCGGATGAATCGTGCAGAAGTGGGGATTTTCTGCCGATTCCAAAAACGTTGCATGCACCGGTTTTGGAATCGGCAGAAAATCCCCACTTCTGCACGATTCATCCGGCGACACAGCAGCCGGATAGTAGCTAATTACCACCCGCCGGGATCCAGCTCCGTGCAGCCCGACAGGATTCTATGGAGGAAAACTCCGGTCCAGGCTGTCACTTCTGACAGCCCCGGACCGGACGCTGCCGCAGTCTGAAGCCGCCCTTACTCTTTCTTGAACCGTGTATATTTTTAACCTGTCATTAGTGGAAATATATTTGGACTTCTTTTCTTGCATCATAAGCTGTAATTCTTAGGGTGCCTTCACACTTGCGTTTGGCACGCAGCGCACCGAACGCAGCCAAACGCTTGCGCACTTGCGTTTCTATGTTTAACATGGGAACGCATGTGCCAGCATATGGCTGTGCTTAGCCGCATTACGCATAATTTATGCGCCCTCCAACCGCACTCCAAACGCAGCATGTTGCATTTTTTGGCGTTCGCAGGCTCTTGTTTTATCCGCAAGCGCACAAAAAATGCATGGATCTCAATGGATCCGCAGTGTCCTCCACATGACAGTGCAGGAGAACGCTGCGGATCACATTGTAACATCTCCGGGTGGCCGCCGGTGACCACCGGCAGCCACCGGGAGATCAGCCAGAGCCACAGCTGATCTCCCGCCGGGGAGAGCGGGGAAAAAACAGCTGATCTGACAGCTGTTTAAATCTCCCATGCTGACACCAAATAGATGAGGTCGGCGCGGGAGATTCCAAGCAGCAATCAACTGTTTCTTATCTCCTGCACTGATATCACCCTATTCGGTGTCAACGCGGGAGATTTAAACAGCTGTCAGATCAGCTGTATCTACAAATCTCCCGTGCTGACACCGGCGGGAGATCAGCTGTGGCCGTGAGGAGGAGATCTCCGCCGCTGATCTCCTCCTCCCAGCCACCCCCGAGACAGCTGATTGGCTGCCCGGGCACCATACTAATGTGAACGCATGCAGAGATTCTCCACTGCGTTCACATAAGTATGTGCTGTGTTGCACTGCGTTTGCGACTGCATGCCCTGCGCATGCAGACGCAAACGCAAGTGTGAAGGCAGCCTTACTGATACAATTTTTGGGGTTCTTATAAAATGTTGATATCTTTTTTTTTTTAAATGCTAAATGAACAAAAAACTGAACTTTTAGGCCCTGTTCACATTGTGCATTTTTTATCTGTTTTTGCAGTGAAAATGAAGTGAATGCACCACTCAAATGGAATCCCAGCAAAGTCAATGGGTTTTGAAGTTTTGCTGTTCAATCTGTGCTTTCATGACCTGGTGCGTTTTTTCCCTTGAAAACTGATCCATATAAAGAATGAGCTGTCAATTATGGGTGCACTTTTCAGATTCGCTTTTCCCATTGACATCATTCTGTACGGGCTAAAAAAATGCACCAGAAAAAGCACAGCCAAAATGAATCAAAAACAGATCACAAATGGATGATCCATTTATGATGCATTTTTTGGAAAAGCAGATCCAGATTTCCAGCTGAAAAAGAAAAAAAATACACAAAATAAAACAGATGAAAGACGCACAGTATGAAAATAGCCTTATGGGCACAGTTATAACAAATATATTTATTTTTATTAACTCGCACTTCTTTTATGTCCCCTAAGAAACTGGAACCTACTTGTAACTCTACAGTATATAGCAATGTTTAATAGAGGTGATGAAATTCACAGATAAGGCTTCATCCACCCTGAGTGTAATTGATCAGCAGTTCAGCCAACTATTGATTTCAATAGATGTTTGAAAAGGTCAATTTGTGAGCGTTCATTTCTGATCATATTACATTTTCCTAAATGAAAAAAACAGCTTAGGCTACATTCCCACGATGAGCTTTGGTGAGTTTTTGATGTTGCAGAATTTTTGCACCCTTTCTGCACGTATTTTGTAAATAAACTTAAATGCAAATTCTTACCTCCATTTTTATGTGCATTTTTTACATGCATTTTTATTGCTTTTTTGACACTGTGTTTTTTTGGCTATTGTTGGTATATCATGTTTAAAGGGAACCTGTCAGGTGGTTTATGCCCCCCCAGCTATCACTGTCTGTACCTGTAGCTTTATATTACTATTCTAATCTTCCCTGTCTGAGCTCAAAGTGTAATGTAAAAGGTGAAAAAAAGCATTCCATTTCCGACATCACTTACTTAGGTGTCACAGGTAGAGATTTGTTAGAAGATGCAGCCACGATGTTGCAGCAGCTATCGTTCACTGGGTTGTGCACAACCCAGCGAGCGATACTTATCAATGTTGTGAATAGGCAAAATCGCTATCAACATCGTTATCGCCGTGTCACACAGAGTAATGCTAGCAGATCGCTTGAGCAACATCACCAGGTTTTCTAATATGTTCATAAACCTGGCAACTCCGATCCAGCGATTTATCGTGGTTGAATCGTGCTGTTACACGGCATGACGTACTTGCGATGTCATTTCAATATCGCTCAACCCAGAACTTTTCGGTGATGTTGTGGGTAATATCATGCCATGTGACGGTACCTTTAAAATGATTAATAGAGTTATAATAGCCCAGAAGAGAACCAATAAGAGAGACAGGTAAGATTATTTTACGAATCATTGGTAAGAAAAGGTAAAATTTTAAAGAAAAGCTGTTAGTGACATGAGCAATTGAGTGGTCAGATTTAGGGAATAGAGATCAAAGAACCTTTTGAAGTTCAGGTTAAGTTTAAATTGCCAAACTGGCATATGTTCGACGAATAGATCAATTTACGAACCCAATTCAAATCAATAGGAAACAAAATCAATGGCAAAGGAGAACACATTAAAAGGGGCCTTAAAGCTGCCAAACACAGCTCAAATTGTTTTGCAGTTGAGCACCGCTGTTTTGCCACAGCCATAAGCTTTGTAGACTATTACTTACCAAGTTTCAGTGCCGCTCCCCCTGCTTCTAAGCCCGCTCATGAACATCAGACATTTTCACTGCTCCCCCTCCTTGATTGGTTAAAGTCAGACTTTGGCATGCCTAACCTCTCTGCCAGCATATGTGATTGGTTGCAAGTATGGCAATTAAACTGACATTAGATTACTGTAAAATAAGATCATTAATTGAAAAAATTGGCGTGGAGTCCCCCTTCAATTTTGATACCAGCCAAGATAAAGCACATGGCTAGGGGCTGGTATTCTTACCCTGCGGAGGCAAATAGTTAGTGCCCCACCCATAGGGTAAAAATATGTTTGCAAATTTTCATTGGACAAATATTGCAGATTTTGTTCGGGATCAGAAACACGAGCAATTTAACAAAAAATCGTCGAACATGACTTTCTTTGTTAACTGATCGGATAAAAAAAAATTGCTGCAAATAATTGATGCTTTCTTCCTTCCTTCTGACAGTGTAGAATTATGTAAAGAGAGGGGTAGACAAGGGCGCAATGAGTCTAATCTGTTTGATGAAAAATATGTACGCAATGTAAGAACTGCTCACCTTGATCGGTTGTGCCACCCACAACCGGTTATAAAGCGTCAAACAGCTTCTGCAGGATCCTCCACCATGGGGATGGTCACCTAATCTCCAACAGGACAAACGATAGTTTGATCTGCGCTGCTGTATGTAATGACAGAAGTCCTCTGTATTATAAATCGGTGATCTTTATTCCTACGCGTTTCAAGGTCATCCCGACCTCTTCATCAGGGATACATTAAACATTATGTTTAAAGTATCCCTAATGAAAAGGTCAGGATGTCCTTGAAACACGTAGGAATGAAGATCACTGGTTTATAATACAGGGGACTTCTGTCATTACATACAGCAGCGTGGAACGAATTATCGTTTGTCCTGTCAGAGTGTAGAATTATGGGCAGGACGTGTTTGATGAGAGAAGGAGGTATGGAGAGGTCAGAAGAATGTCGACTCTATTTATTTCCTGGAATTTTCTGTGTGGATGTTCCTGGTCTGCAACCAATCAAGATGCATAAAACATCCACAAGTTGAAGACACAAGGTCTTCGGTCATTGGCTGGCTTGCATCATTGGCTGCCACAGTCACATATACCTAGAGATATAAGTAGTGATGAGCGAACTGCCCCCGAACATGTTCGCCATATTTCAATTTCAGCAAGAACATTGGCTGATTCAGTTCGGTGATTAGAAACCCGAACACTTTCCCCAAAATTCAGCAAATGTTCAGCTATGTTTGGGGTAAAGTTTGAAATTTAAAATGACCCTATATCTTTATGTGTTTATTTCGGGCCAAACTGCTTGCTGGAAGACCCGTTGACTGCGGTCTAAACCAGACCTATGTTTGGGAGTGTCCCCAGACCTTGGGTCTACCAGCTTGTGTTAAGCTGTAGAATTTTGTGGATTTTTTTTAAGTTTCTTGGAGTTTACAGATGTTTTGACACCTGCAGGGTGTGAATTTTGGAAACAGTGCCAGATGTGGCAGCAGCTGGAAAGTCTAGGAAGCTTATAATGTCCTTAAAACGTCAGTTTATAATAATAATCTTTATTTATATAGCGCCAACATATTCCGCAGCGCTTTACAATACAGAAGATCATATTTAACAATCATAAGAAACAGTTATCAGAAAATACGATGCAATACAGTACAAAAAGCAATGCAATACAAAGCATAAAACAATAATTAGAGCAAAATAATGACAGCCCTACTCATTATAATCTAACAATGAGGTGAGGGTGACAAAGTACAGGTGCTTATTTACAGTGATGGTATAGTTAACTTAAGGAGATGTTGATGAGAAAGGAGCAGCATAAGTGGCCACTAAACATTATTTGTGATCCACTTGAGACTGGTGGAGCGGATAGGCTATGTCTAGATGACTCTGACTAGGAATCATGATAGGCTGCCCTAAAAAGATGTGTTTTTAGGGATTTCCTGAAACTATGTAAGTTGTGGATACACCTAGTTTAAGAGAGCATTATATTTTTAAGAGAATGTTTTTTGAATATTTATTTATTTATTTATTTATTTATTTTTATTGGAGACCAAACCTTTAATATTGCAGAAGGTCACCTGCATGCGAGACTATCTGTTCAACACTTATGTGATAACATTTTATATAAAAATAGTGTATGGCCATTATTTGCTTCACATACATGATCCTATAGGTCTGTTTACACTGATGAAACCCCATAGTATGGCTATTGCTTCTTAAAAATGTGCAATCACTATTTAATGTCATAATTATAATACCAATTATTATTAATAATAATAATTCATTTATATATCGCTATTAATTCCATAGTGCTTTACATACAGTTGCAACATTGTCCCCAAGTCCCTATTGGGGCTCACATTTCATGTGTAATTCATATTTCAGTTTTCCTGGCATTCCTGCAGATTCCTGCAGTGCCCAGTAGCCTTGTTCAGCATTCCAGATAAATTGGTGGTGAATGGTGACCTGAATAAACTTATTTATTTTCAACATTATGTTTCCTACAAAGATGTCCTGCTTCAGTAATGACTACACCTAATTGCATACTTCAACCCAGTTGTTATACCTTGTGGAATCACATAGAGGGGTTAATTAGGAGCTAGGCAATAGGAAACAATGGTGTGAAAATATTAATCTCTGTTACTGATTGCTCAGGTCTGAATCGTGTCACTCAATGGAAGAGGTGGACCCCTTAGGGAAATAAAACACATCCAAACCTGCAGAACTATGTCACCGTCTCCTGCCATCTTACCTGTACAACTTCAGTGGCATGCAGGTGCACTGTATGCATTTTGCAGTACTTTGCTGATGGTTCCTCTGCAAGACATGGCTGACCTGGACTCAGAAGATGTCATCTTCCTAACCACCCCAGGAGCAGAAAGTGGGTGGGCAGAATCAGACATCACACCCAGAGTGACATCATGCAGAGGAGATGGAGATATACGTCACCTGGAACTCCACCGCACATTACAGTTTGGGCCTCATCTGCAAAGAGATGTGGATCTAATCCTGCGCTCCAATGCAAAATGCAGACCCAAGGAGCAAGTCACAGCAGTCAGGTGACCCTTACCCTATGGCTTCTGGGACCGGGAGCACCACTTGTCAGACTGCAGATAATCTGGCATCATGTCTGGCTAGATTCCAGCAGAAGCCAGTGTTGCAGGCACTACTGGATCCCATTCCCCTATATTTCCAGGACCAGGCCCTTTATGCGGAGTCCGAGGAAGAGAAGCATCTAGAAGGCACTGTATACCAGCTGTGTGGACAACCCTCACCACCTCCAGAGGCATTAAACTAGGAAAATGTCATGGGGGACTTCTAGAGACTATACAACAAGGAATCAACCACCCCCTCCTTCTGTGTCCTTTGTTGAGAAGATTCGACATGCAAATGCCATCACCCAGGACTGGTTCATGGGCCTAAGGCTAATGACTTCCTCGACAAATGCACCTAAGGCAAGGTGGTGGAATTCAAGCAGGATAGGTGTATTGGTTCCTAGATGAACATGTCACTAAACATTGGTACTACGCCAACCACTCTTCTATGCAATGTGGCAATCTTCCCAAAAGACTACATACCATCTTTGTCGTGGATGAGGTCAATGAAGTTGTGGTTTAGCATGGAAGTTGTCAGGAAGGGGTGGTTTGCTGTTGGCATATGTCAGACTGGCACCTTCGAACAATTTGTGAAGGGGCAGTAGCCGACTGACCTGGACAGTAGATGGCATTGGGTGCAGACAAAGTGTCTGTTGGTTGGCCAGCCAGACGCACTCAAACCCACAGGGCATGTCGGTTTCCCAAGATGGTCCCGCTCCTGTCTGGCCGAAAGTCCGTCGTCCTCCCTTAGTTCCGCCACCATCCTCTCCTCTTCATTTGAATGAGAATGACTCGATTTTCCCGTGATCGCAGATCTCAGGTTTTTCTGCTAATGAATCTTGTTTTCTCTAAAAAAATAAGCCAGTGCCAATCATGTGTATTGCAGACATTTAAAGTGTTTATCTGGACAATTGGTTATCTTTTTCTATAAGTTAAGAACTTACAGGAAAGAAGTTGCTAAATACTCGGCAGTTCAGCTTAGCTACGATTGCTGCCGACTGACGGTCACAGACGTTCAAAACATGAGTTAGGAAAAATAGCTATACAGCTTTCTTCTGCTCTACGCAGAATGGCTTCTTCTAAACTGTGAAAAAAAAATTCTAACTGTTCAGTGTGAGTATTTAATAAATGATAGCCCATGGTGATTATTTCTATATTTTACAAACTTGTTTTGAGCATTTTCAGGTAAGTAAAAGGATTACTTTGATATTGTTTCCATAGCTACATTTCATCTTGCCCTTCTTCTGCAGTCATCTTTAAAAGCTGCTGAGAATTGATCTTTCTCCTCGTCGCTCCTCTTATAGTTATGTCATTTGTGTGGTAAACTACCCATCTGATAAATGTTGAAGAACTGCAAAGCAGTACCATAGGTGAGAAATGAAAAAGCATTAAAAACCCAAAGTAAAAGGTCAGTAATCTTTAAACTGAACTTTCTTGTTTTTTGATATAATTTAGCTCTGCAAATGCCACATATTTCTTAAGATATCATTTTTTTCATTGAAAAATCCAAGCAGGATAGAAGTCTAGAAGTGAGAAAGTTACTTTCTTAAGTAAACTTTTGGATATTCCTTTAAAAAAATACATTTTAAGACAGTTATAACTGAGCTGTTTAGGAATCATGCTACACAATTAAATGTTTAAATTAATGTTGAGGTTTAAAATTATGTTCTGTAGTGGGTAAACACACAGTGGATGATGTGATGTGGCTTGGTATCTACAGAACGTTTTATGTGCATTATTCTAACCTTCCGCTGGATGAACATTTCCAGTAGTGATGGGCGAATCCTAAATTACTCGGAATCGCTTGACTCTAGCGAGTCCGAGCACAGGACTCGCTACTCGTTGCGAGTCTAGCGAGTCCAATGTTAATGAATGGTGAAGCGAGTAATAGCGAGTAGTTTGAGATTTACAAATCGCAGATGTGTCTCGGAAGCTTCAGCCTGAAGCAATCCTAGTTTTGCCATTTATTTGCATTGCTCGTTTACTTTGCAACTGTAATCGCTGGGAAACTCGCACAGATAAGAGTCCTGTCTTCTCTGTGTGATGGCTGCCAGCTCCAGGGTCCTAGAGCCTGCCTGCTGCCTGATGTAGCAGTGCTGAGATTGTTCTCAGTCTGCTCATTCCCTGTGTACAGACATGAATGTCTGTGCACAGAGATGATGTAGCAGAGCTGAGATTGTTCTCAGTCTGCTCATTCCCTGTGCATATACATCTATATCTATGCACAGTGATGAGCAGAGAGGACATCGCGTTTTGGACTGCGTCGGACGGAAGAGGATTTTTTTAATTAAAGATGGAGTCCCTAATGGCTTTTTTTTTTATTTCTAATAAAAAAATTTCTCTGTGTTGTGTTTTTTTTAAAACAATTTAATAGAAATTCATGGCGGTCATGTCTAATATTGGCGTGACCGCCATAAATTTCGGGCTTAGGGCCAGCTGATAATACAAAGCTGGCCCTAACCTCTATTACCCAGCGTGCCACCGCCACCAGGGCCGCTGGAAGAGCGGGGTTCAGCGCCAGAGGATGGCGCTTCAATGAACGCGCCATCTTCTGGGGCGGCTGCGGGCTGCAATTTGCAGCGGGGGGTGCCCAGAAAGCTTGGGCATCCCTGCGCTGCGGATTCCAGCCCCCAGCTGCTTAGCTGTACCTGGCTAGACATAGAAATTGCGCGGAGCCCCACGCATTTTTTTGACTCCGACTGCAAGACGACTCCGACTTCGAGACGACTCCGACTCCGACTCGACTCCGAGACGACTCCGACTCCGAGACGACTCCGACTCTGACTCGATTCCGAGACGACTCCGACTCCGAGACGACTCCGACTCCGACTCGACTCCGATTCCGACTCGACTCCGACTCCGAGACGACTCCGACTTCGAGACGACTCCGACTCCGAGACGACTCCGACTCCGAGACGACTCCGACTCCGACTCGACTCCGAGACGACTCCGAATCCGAGACGACTCCGAGACGACTCCGACTCCGACTCGACTCCGAGACGACTCCGACTCCGAGACGACTCCGACTCCGACTCCGAGACGACTCCGACTCCGAGACGACTCCGACTCCGAGACGACTCCGACTCCGAGACGACGATCCGACTCCGAGACGACTCCGACTCCGACTCGACTCCGAGACGACTCCGACTATCCGAGACGACTCCGACTCCGAGACGACTCCGACTCCGACTCGACTCCGAGACGACTCCGACTCCGAGACGACTCCGACTCCGAGACGACTCCGACTCCGACTCCGACTCCGAGACGACTCCGACTCCGAGACGACTCCGACTCCGACTCGACTCCGAGACGACTCCGACTCCGAGACGACTCCGACTCCGAGACGACTCCGACTCCTGATGACTCCGACTCTGAGGCGACTCCGACTCTGAGGCGACTCCAACTCTGAGACTCCGACTCTGAGGAGACTCCGACTCCGAGGCGACTCCGACTCGAGGCGACTCCGACTCTGAGGCGACTCCGACTCTGAGACTCCGACTCTGAGACTCTGACTCTGAGACTCTGACTCTGAGACTCTGACTCTGAAATTCATTAAATAATAAAAAAAATGCGTGGGGCTCCGCGCAATTTCTATGTCTAGCCAGGTACAGCTAAGCAGCTGGGGGCTGGAATCCGCAGCGCAGGGATGCCCAAGCTTTCTGGGCACCCCCCGCTGCAAATTGCAGCCCGCAGCCGCCCCAGAAGATGGCGCGTTCATTGAAGCGCCATCCTCTGGCGCTGAACCTTGCTCTTCCAGCGGCGCTGGTGGCAGTGGCACGCTGGGTAATAAAGGGGTTAATACCAGCTTTGTTATACAAGCTGGTATTAAGCCCGAGATTCTTAATGTCAGGCCACGTTTGACCCAGCCACTAAGAATCTCCAATAAAGGGTTAAAAAAACACAACACAGAGAAAATTTTTTATTTGAAATAAAAAAAAAAGCCATTAGGGACTCCATCTTTAATTAAAAAAATCCTCTTCTGTCCGACGTAGTCCAAAACGCGATGTCCTCTCTGCTACATCCCCTGTGCATAAATATAGATGTCTATGCACAGGGAATAAGCAGACTGAGAACAATCTCAGCACTGCTACATCATGTCTGTGAGCAGGCATGTTCTAGGACCCTGGAGCTGCACAGAGAAGACAGCTGGACTCGGCTGCAATGTAACAGGAGTTACTTGCGAGTTTCCCTGCTATCACTGGCACAGTAGCCGAGTCTAATGCAAACAATGGCAATCCTAGTTTTGTCAGCGTTTCTGACAAAACTAGGATTGATATTGATTTGCATTGGACTCGTGCGAGTAATCACTGGGAAACTCGCAGAGTACCGAGTCCTGCGAGTCCCTTACTACTCGCCGAATAACGAGTCCTAGCGAGTAGATTCGCCCATCCCTAATTTCCAGCAGGACCCACAAATTCTCCAACAATGACTACACAGGATGTCGCTCATAAATAATGTCAACTCAGTACCATATGTTATTTACATGTACAATTACTATTTGGTTAATGCATATTTCCTTATTGGTTTTTTTTCCTTGGTTTTGACTACTAATGGCCACAGTGGGAATATGCACCTGTGCAGTGCACTTACACTATCAAATTTCCACTGCCAACAAATGTTATTGGTTTTGAAGAAAAACGGAGCACACACTTCATACAGTCTCAATTCTCCCATAGTCAGAAATTGTGAAATGTACTGAAAATCCTGCTCAACAACGCATCCATACTATTTTTGTAATCTAAGACTCATTCACTCACTATCAGACCATCCTTCCATTTAGAACTGTACATCTCTTCATCACAACTCTCAACGTCTGGTTTACTAAAGCCTTTAGTATCTAAAGCAAAGAAATGTGCTGTAGCCTATGTTGGTGTAAGTGTGGCGCCCCAAGCCACACCAGCCAAGGCAGAGCCACTGACTACTATGACACCACAAGAAGATCCATTTGTCACCATTTCTGTGAGGCAGGACACCTTGCTCAATTTTGTTCTTTAATCCCAGGGGCAGGGGGCCGCCCACAGGGAGTAGACCTTTCTGGCTCATCGAACTAGTGTCACCGGTGTGTGGGGAGACAACTTATTCTGCCTATTGTACGGTATCTCCATGAATGCTCTACTGGACACTGGGTCGCAAATCACCTCAACACCCCATATCCTTTACAAACGTTATTGGGCAGACTCTGATATTATTTATAGTCCAGTTGACAATTTTACTAAAGTTGCAAGTAATGGGGGATCTGTACCCCAAGTGGGATTTAAGGAAGTGACTATGAAAGTGGGGCGGGTGGAGTTGCATGATGTAGGTTTGATAATAATAGATGTTGATTGCAAAGCAGAAACGCCAATGGTAATGATAGGAACAAATGTAATTGATAAGTGTTTGTCAGAGGTTATTATGTTGTTACAACAGGACGCTGAACATGCCAACTTCAGACAGCAAAGGACCCTCCAGTGGGAGATCTGGGTTCTGGTCCAAAAACAACAGGTGGAGCTGTCTGGAGGTGAAATCGGCAGCGTAAGAGTAAGTGACCCTATCCCCATTGTAGTACCTCCGTATAGTGAAATGTTAATCTGGTGTAGGGTGGCTGTGGGCCTTAAAGGCAAAGTTACCAGGCATTGGTAAGAACTTGTGTATTCGGATAGCCAGTCCATCGTCCTAGCAGCCAGGGGTGTAATTGATGTCCGCTACGGGAGGGTACCTGTACGCATTTTGAACTTTGGGGAGGAAGAGGTTAAGCTACCCCAGTATGCTACTATTGCTAAATTATATACAGTTCATAACAACGCAATTACCCCCGTGGAGCCCTTAGATTTGCCCTACCCGGCTGAGGACAACCGCTAAAAAGAAAAGTTAGAAGATTGGTGTCAGCAGTTGGACGTCGGCACCAACTGAACAGTCTTACACCATAAGCGTGGAGTATACCGGGTAGTTAGAGAATTTACACAGATTTTTAGCAAGGATCCATTAGACTTTGTGCAGGCAAAGGGAGTATAGCATTGTATACCAACCGGGGATCACCCACCTATCAAGGAAAGGTACAGGCCTATACCACCAGCACATTACCAATGCGCAAAGGAGATGTTACGGGAAATGAAGGAGGCTTGGGTGATTAGAGATAGCTGTAGCCCATGGGCAGCTCCACTAGTACTAGTGAAGAAAAAGGATGGGACTATGAGGATGTGTGTAGATTATAGATAGCTCAATCGCATTACACACAAAGACGCATACCCATTACATAGGATAGAGGAGTCATTAGACGCTTTGAGAACAGCAAACTATTTCTCCACTCTTAATCTCACCAGTGGGTACTCGCAGTTCCCTGTAGCAGAGGCTGTCCGAGAAAAGACCATCTTTACGACACCTATGGCCTAAATTAATTCAACTATATGCCGTTCGGACTCTGCAATGCCCCGGGAACGTTCCAGAGACTTATTGAATGCTGTTTGGGTCATCTGAACTTCAAGACCGTGTTGTTGTACCTAGACAATGTCATCGTATACTCAAAGACATACAAGGATGACCTGAAGCATCTAGCTGAAGTCTTCGAGGCGCTGTCCAAGTTCGACCTGAAGGTGAAACCATTAAAGTGTCATATCCTCAAACCTAAGGTACAGTACCTAGGCCATATAGTAAGCGCACAGGGTGTGACTCCAGATCCGGAGAAGATCACTGCCATCCATAGTTGGCCAAACCCTAACACCATCAAGGAAGTGCGGCAGTTTCTAGGGCTGGTAGGCTATTACCACCGGTTCATCAGAGGCTTTACCCAAATGGCCGCACCCCTGCAGAATCTTCTAGTTGGTCAGACCCAGAAAGCTACGGGCCCGAGTCCGGTTGTCAAGTGGGGAACCGAGGAGGTAGACTCGTTTCCACAGCTGAAGAAAGCAAGAAAAGATCTTGGCTTACCCAGGCTACACCAAACCATTTATCTTATATACCGATTCTAGCAATGCAGGATTGGGGGCTGTACTAGCGCAGAAGCAGAATGGAAAAGAAAAAGTAATCGCCTATGCCAGCAACAAACTTAGGCCTACTGAGAGGAATTCTGATAACTATAGCTCATTCAAGCTCGAATTCTTAGCTGTAGTGTGGGCCGTGACAGAACGATTTAAGCACTATCTGTCAGCTGCTAAATTCATGGTTTAAACTGACAATAATCTCCTGACTCACTTAAAAAATGCTAAGCTAGGTGCAATGGAACAACGATGGATGGCCAGACTATCTAACTATAGCTTCACCATCAAGTACAGAGCCGGACGAAAGAATACCAACGCTGATGCTTTATCTACAATGCCCATTCTTCAGGATGATGGAGAAGACTTGGATGAGTTGGAAGAGGTAGAGTTGCCGGCCTTCCACCATAAGCATGTGTCCCAATGCTCTTATGAAGTGAGTGACAGTGACCCCAGAGGCAGGAAGTTACCATAGATCCGTTGCCTCATCACAACTGGGCTGAGATGCAAGATGGTGATCCGGCTTTGAATCTGGTCAAAGACTAACTGCAACAAGCACGGGAACACCCAAACCCAGATGCCCCAGTGGAGGCATTGCAGCTCTGGAAAGATAAAGGAAGGCTGTTTATCTATGCCGGTAAACTATGCCGACAGCATATTAACCCCAGAACTCAAGAACTAGTATGGTAGATAGTGATAGGACGCCCGAATGGTTCTGGAAGCCTATCACGATAGGGCCGGACACTTCTGCTGGAAGAAGCTGAAGGCCCTGCTGTGGGAAATATTTTACTGGATTGGTATGAGACCAACCATTGAGGCCTGGTGCAGGAACTGTGGCCCTTGTAATCTTCGCAGGAAAGATTGTGATAGCCAGAGGGCTCCACTGCAACCTATTGTCACTAAAAAGCCCCTGGAGTTGGTGGCTTTGGATCATGTGAAATTAACCCCAAGTCGATCCGGCTAGGTCTATGCCCCCACGATCGTGGACCATTGCTCTCGATTCTTGGTAGTGGTACCTGTGAAAGATCAGACTGCAAGAACCGCCACACGAGCCTTTCAAATGTACTTCTGTAGGCCTCATGGTTACCTGGAGTGGGTATTAACTGATCAAGGTCCAACCTTTGAAGCGGAAGTGTTTAGGAAATTCTGCAATCTTTATGGGTGTAAGTAGATCCGGACTACACCTTATCATCCGCAGACAAACGGTTTATGTGAAAAAATGAACCGAATTGTGATGGATTTGCTGAAATCCCTTCCAATAGAAGAAAGGAACATGTGGCTGGAAAGGCTGCCAGATCTAGTGGATATCTATAATAATATTCCAGTAAATTCCACCAATTTCAGTCCTGCTTACCTAATGAGAGGTAGACCCGGTAAGCTGCCCATTGACCTTGAAATGGGGGTATTTACCCCTGAAAGTAAACTCCCGGAGATGGACTATGACGCTGAGTGTCAACAGAAGTATCGCCAGGTACAAGAATGTGGAGAGAAATCTGGCTCAAGCCCGGGAGAAGCAAGAAAGGGTCTACAACCAAAATGCACCAGCCGGCCCTCTGGAATCAGGAGAGCAAGTCCTGAAGCGGAAACGGCGGATCCTCAAATTAGATGACCAATGGGAGGCCGAGCCCTACACTGTGATGCCGTCTCATCTTGATCCTCAGAAGGTTTGCTTGATAAGCTGGGATGGGGGTGAAACCTCAGCTACTGTCTCCCAAGACCATTTGAAATGATGTTCTGAACAGCTAAGGAGTCCTGAACTGGACTTGTCAATGCCTGTTCACAAACCAGAAAAAGAGGTGATAATCCATACCATGCTGGGTGACCTCCCTGCTTCAGATTGGCTTCAGATTGACGGAGCCATTGTGGTTCCAGTGCTCACTTTCTCTATGCCAGTGACTGATCCACCCGCCAGGACCTTACAGGCTGAAGACTTTGATGAATACGACACCCCTCGTGCTATAGAGGAACCTGTCAGTCCTCGGGTGAGTGTACCTGTTATTCCACTAGAATCACAAGCACTATACAATAGTGTACCCTCTCCACATAGTTGATACTGATACAGATTAAAATACCCTGACAGAAGCACCGGTATTGCGTAGGTCAATACGTAGCAACAAAGGTTGGGTTCCAGCTCGGTATAGAGATGATTAGCCCTGAGAGAGGGAAGTAAAATTTGTAATGTAAATAGTGTAAATGTTCTTTTTAGTTAGGAAACTTAATGTTTTAGTAGCCTGGTGGTGATAAGGACACTGGAGTGTCAATGCAAGAAGATTACCACCGGGGCTGCATGAGCAATCTGGCCTCTCAGGCTGGGTAAATGTAAAGACTTTTGTTACTTTTTGAACTTTTATTCTTTTTGTTGGACTGCTTTTCCAGTAACTTTGCTTGTTTTTTGTAGGTTTTCTTTTGAAACTCTGTTATTAATTCCTGTTATGTTATATTTTTATATGTTTTCTCAGTCCGGGAGTACTGAAATTAACCAAGGGGGAAGTGTGGTGCCTCGGGGTCCGGTAATCACATTACAAGCTTGGAGGCAAGGCATCCACCAGGTGATGCACACATATAACATATCCCAACCTGGGCCTGTAGGGGGAAGCTCTAACAGCTGAGGCCAGGTCAGTTTTCTGATGTCAGTAGAGGTCCCCTGGATATGCAGGTGCAGGGGGTGGAGCTAGTAAGTTCCTGCCAGGAGAGCTGAGGTGACAGTTGAGCAGAGCAGAAGGAGGAGAGGAAAGTGATCTTGGGACAAGAGCCGTGTTAGGCCGGTCCAAGGAAACTGACAGTGTGTTGAGCCCATAGTGAGGGCCTGAGGAGGAGAGAAGGAATTTCTGGGAGAGGTAGTAGTGCCAGCAAACCCAGAATTAAGTATAGTACAGTCACCGGAGACCGAGATCGTAAGGGATTATACACTCAGCGGCCAAATCTGGAGAATGGATAGTTATACACTGTAAGCTAAAGAGACACAGCCACTCTACAGAGCCCAGGAGAGATAAGTAGAAATACAGCCAAGAAAAGAGTTCATGCTGCTTATCCTACAGCTAGTACAGAACAGAGAGGGTCACATCATTGCTTTATGCAGCCAGGGCCCAACGGACACCATCTAAAAGGAGAACCTCAGGACTTGTCTGGCGTGGAAAGCCTAAAATTACCTCCAAGCTCCGGACTCCGTGAACTTTAGAAAAGAGTACTCGGTACTACCTGAGTTCCACCATTAAAGGTAAAGAAAAGACTGTTACTCTTGTGTCTCCACATCATTGTTTGAGCTAATTCCTGCATCCCCATCAACACCAATAAAAATTATTATCACCAGCTCAGGGATCATCCTAGCCCTACCTGTGGAGGGTTTATCATCCTGCTGCATCCCAACATCATCTCTTGAAGCTGAGATAAGCAACAGTGGTCATATCCAGTCGCATCCCACAGGTGGCATCACTGACAAACTCTTATTTGTAATTTTATTTTTCCCTTTTTAATTGCGGTCCCTCCAGGGCCACGGAACTGGTCCACAGCCACCACTGTGACACCTCCCTGTAAGCAGAGAATATGGACCGGTCCTGAGTAACCTATAGCCCTGAGGGCGATACATTAGTGCAACCTTTAGGTGTCTGTTCACCTTGTAGCCATTAATAAACATAACTTAGGGTAAAAATAAAATTTGTAAATACCCTGCAGTAAGTAAACAATTAAACAGCAATAATACATGCACATAATATAGGGCACCAGGTTGACACCATTTCAATAAAAAAAAAGCATGAAAGCCATGCCAAAGTGTACCCAATCCAGATGGTCTTGCATTTACCTATCAAAGAGCCATCAGACCACAAATAGATAGAACAGGGTAGGACCAAGGCCTGACCATTGTTACAGCCGCATGTGCAGATGATTACACAGAGTAATGGCACAGCTCAAATAGATAAAGGTGTGCCCCTATGTATGGAGGATATTTGATCATTTTGTTTTTATTCTATGTTAATCCTCTAGTATATTTAGCCTTTCTAAAGATATACCAACTTAATGCATATTTCCACTTTAGGCTTCTCCCCTATCTCAGTGGACTAGGAGTGGCGCAGCGCTTTTACCTTGTTGCCCACCGATTCCAACCAGAACCAGGCTCTTCCCAGTAGTTAATCTAGTAATCCTATTTTCTTCCCGTCACATATAAAAACCTCTCTCACCTTTTACAAAGCATGACACAAGCAATGGTGCCATAGAAAAGCAAGACTACATTACATCCTCTCAGTGACTAAAAATATGACTTCAAACTTACCTGAGATATTAAAGGAGTTGTCCAGGCTTTTTGTTTAATTTATAAGTGTATCTAGGCTGCAAAATGATGACAGTTTGTAATTTACACCCTGTCAACATTTTGCAGCGTTACCTAGATGTCACTATTCTGCGTGTGGAGGATACTGAACAGGGGGCATATTTCCTTTGGATCTTGTGTGTAAACATCATAACTGGTCATTCACACCCACTCTCCTATAAGCCCTCCACACACAGCAACAAGCCCTCCCCAGTCCCAAGCATGCCCACAACACACAGCAAAATGTCTATCCCAGTCCCAAGCATGCCCTTCCCCCAGTCTCAGTCTGCCAGGCCACTCCAGTCACAAGCATGCCCATCCCTATGTAACTTGTGATAGAACAGCTGCATTGCACTGAGAGCAGTCATCTCTGAGACACTGTGATGAATCTGCAGCTCTGAGGGGATGATGGCTTTCAGTGCTACAGTGTGTGTTAGTCTTCTCCCATGTCCCAGTGATGATGTGATATGATGAAGCGTGTTGATGACTCACATCAACCGCTCGCTTCATAGAGGGGTAGAGGATGTGAGGTTAGATAGGGCAGAGCTGGCTCGGGTGGCTGTGAGGCATCAGCACTTTTTCATATTACATAAGCGCTGGCACAGGGGAGGATGTGAGCAGACATCATAGCACTGATGACTGCTCTCAGTGCAATGTGTAGGTTTTAGTACACATTTCATAGGGCAATGAAGTGTGGAGGGTTGGGTATGCTTTGGACTGGACTGGGCATACTGAGACTGGGCGGTGGACATACTGAGACTGGAGGGGGCAGACATACATAGACTGGGGAGTGGGAATACTGGGACAGGGGAGGGCTTGTCACTGTGTGGGGCAAGAATGCTTGGGACTTGGGAGGTCCTGTTGCTGTATGGGGCGGGCATGCTTGAGACTGGGGTGGGCTTGTTGCTGTGTGGGGCGGGCATGCTTGGGACTGGGGAGGGCTTGTTGCTGTGTGGGAATGCTTGGTACTGGGGCGGGCTTATTGCTGTGTGGGGCAGGCATGCTTGGGACTGGGGTGGGCTTGATGATGTGTGGGATGGGCATGCTTGGGACTGGGGTGGACTTGTTGCTGTGTGGGGCGGGCATGATTGTGACTGGGGAGGTCTTGTGGCTGTGTGAGGCAGGCATGCATAGGACTGAAGAGAGCTTTTTACTGTGTAGGGAGGGCTTGTAGGAGAATGGGTTTGAACAACCAGTTAGGATGTTTAGACACAAGCTCCAAAACAAACACGCACCCTGGTCGATCTCCAGAAGCAAAAAGGTGAAATCTAGGTAATGCTGCAAAATGTTCACAGGATGTAAATTACAAACTGTCAGCATTCTGCAGCCTAGATATACACACAGATTTTATAAAAGTTCGAACAGCCCCTTTAATGTATTGCCCCTTCCCAAAGGTAAAAATGCAGTAGCTGTCACCTGTACATTAGCTGACACCTAGCAGCATCAGTCACAATTATTGTTGACACATACCATGATCATTTAACCCCTTAGAGGATGCTGTCAAGAGTGAATACAGCATGTAGACGGCTAGTAGAGAAAATGCGGCCCTTGAGTTCATGATTGTATGGTCCTGATGGCTGCCATGAAAATTGACAATAAATAATGTCCTTAGAGTTTGCCAGATTTTGTGACCTATTCAAAAGATCTACATTTAATGGTAAAAAAAAAAAACAATTTTCTATCCTGTCATGAAACTTTTCAATAACTCCTGAAAAGCAGCTAAACGTTTAAGTAACTCTATGACAGCATTTGTGAATATGTTAGGAGGGTCTCTTTAAAATGGTATCACTATTGGAGTTCTTCAATACACAGGATGTGAAAGGTCACTTAAAAACTGAATAACTCCCTAAAATAAGATATTTTTAAAATTTCCTTGAAAAATGAAACATTTACTGCTACAATTTTAAAGCTTCTATCATCCTAAATAAGTAAAACAACATTTTACTGAGGGTGCTGATGTTGAGAGAACATGAGGTAAATGTTGTTTATTAACACTTTTGTGTGGTGTGATTATATAGATTAACCCCTTAGGGAAAGAGCTAATTTTCACCTTAATGACCAGACCAAATTTTACAATTTTGACCAGTGTCACTTAATGAGGTTATAACTGTGGAACGCTTCAACAGATTCCAGTGATTCCAAGAATGTTTTTTCATGGCATATTAAGCTTTATATACCTTATAACTTCATCAGTCCTTCATTTCAGTCTGGTTAAGGTACAATATTATAGTTTTAATCATGAAATGACATTAAAATCTATACAGATATTAATAATTTGTTCAAACAACACAAACTCCACCATATATATATATATCAGTCTCATGATTAATTCATGATAAGTCCACCTATATACCAGGAGATTTTTTGTGGGGAATATATAAGAAACACTCCAATAAGTTACAGAATTACGGTAAGTGGCACCCACTCAGGAGTTAAGGTTTCTACATTAATTTATAACTTTATTAATTTATTAAAAGCTTATACATATAAAGACAATACAAAGAAGTACTTGGTGAAAAATTCGAAGGTTGGTACCACAATCAGGCTCTCACACCTGGCCTAAGCATAGAATCAAATTGTTTATATCACATGGTATTACACCACACATTCTTAGCTATGGGATGACATAGATATCCACATGGAAGTGCACTAATCACTCCTCTCCATTACGCTCACCCATATGTCTAAGATTACAAATTCCAGATCCACACTGTGTCCACGTGTCCTGACCTGTGGTGACCCCTGGGGTAGGGGTATCGTAAAAAATGTTATATTTACATTGTTGTAGATCCACACCTTGATAAAAAAATCAGGCGGGCTGACTAATAAAAATTATCTTTTTTGCATCTGAACAATTTTTCTTGTCTTGTATGCCAGGGTTATACTTTACTATTGACTGTTGTCTTTACCCTTGAGCACCATTGCCACTGGTTTAGCTCCGCCTTATCTGAACTTCATGTATGGTGAAGGAAATAATTATCTGATTCCTTGCTGGTTTTGTAAGTTTGCCCACTGATAAAAACTTGAACAGTCATTAATTTTAAGGGTATGTTAATTTAAACAGTAAGAGATAGAATAGTTATTTGCATTTTGAAGAGAGAAATAATTTTTGGATTTCCTACTAACCATTAATAGTTCTGACTCCTACAGCCAGTTAGACACTCCTAATCAACTCGCTACCTGCATTAAAGACAGCTGTCTTAAATTGTCAATGATATAAAAGACTCCTGTCCACACACTCAATTAATCATTCAGACTCTTACCTCTACAACATGGGCAAGACCAAAGTGCATTCTAAGGATGTCAGGGAAAAGATACTAGACCTGCACAAGGCTGGAATGGGCTACAAAACCATAAGTAAGAGGCTGGGTGAAAAGGAAACAACTGTTGGTGCAATGGTAAGAAAATGGAAGACAAACAAAATGAGTGGTAATCAACATCGATTCTGGGGCTCCATAATAATAATAATAATAATCTTTATTTATATAGCGCCAACATATTCCGCAGAACTTCACAATTCAGAGGTTCATATTCAAACAATCATAAGAAACAGTTATCAGAAAATACACTTCAATACAATAAACAATACAATACAAAATACAATACAAAGCATAATACAATAATTAAAGCAAAATAATGACAGCCCTGCTCATAAGAGCTTACAATCTAACAAAAATGATTTACAATGATGGCATAGTCAACTTGAGGATATGGGGAACAGATAGGCCACCAAACATTATTTGTGATGCATTTGAGACTGGTGATTTGTGTAATTTGTGTATTGAACTAATTTCTTGGGGTAGAGCATACTAGAGAATCGGTGCAGCTCGGGAGAAGTCTTGGAGTCAGGAGTGGGAGGTTCGGATTAATGCAGAAGTGAGTGTAACGTCACTTTCAGAGTGAAAAGAACAGGTGGGGTGATAGACAGAGATGAGGATAGAGAGGTAGGTGGTGCTGCACTGTGAAGAGCTTTGTGGGTGAGAATAAGCAGTGTGAATTGGATCCTATAGTATATAGACAACCAATGCAATGACTGGCATAGAGCAGAAGCATCTGCGTAATGGTTAGCTAGATAGGTGATCCTGACTGCTGCATTAAGGATGGACTGGAGAGGGGAGAGTATAGTGTGGGGGAGGCCAATTAAAAGAGAATTACAATAGTTAAGGCGGGAGTGAATCAGGTTCACAGTGAGTGTTTTTGTGGTTTCCAAGTTGAGAAAGGGCCGAATTCTAGAGATATTTTTCAGGTGCAAATGGCAAAAGTTGTCGATAGATTGTATATATGGGATGAAGGAAATATCTGAGTCAAACATAACATCCAGACAGCAAGCCAGTTGCCTAGGCGTTATCGTAGTGCCACACACTGAGAGAGAGATGTCAGATTTAGGGAGGTTAGTGGAGGGCTGGAGCAGAAGAAATTCTGTTTTGGAAAGTTTGAGTTTCAGATAGAAAGCGGACATGATATTGGAAACTGCGGTTAGACAGTGATTGGTGTTCCTTATTACAGCGGGAGTAATGTCAGGGGAAGAAGTGTATAGTTGTGTGTCATCAGCATAAAGATGGTACTGAAAGCCAAATCTGCTGATAGTCTGTCCAATCCGGGCCATGTAAAAAGGGAAGAGAAGAGGTCCAAGGACTGAACCTTGAGGGACCCCAATAGTGAGAGGAAGAGGGGAAGAAGTGGAGCCAGCAAATAATACACTGAAAGAGCAGTCAGAAGCATAGGAAGAGAACCAGGAGAGAGTCGTGTCTTTGATGCCGATGGAGTACAGCATGGAGAGTAGGAGATGGTAGTCAACAGTGTAAAAGGCTGCAGAGAGATCAAGAAGAATAAGCAGAGAGTGGTCACCATTACTATTTGCTAATCTCAGTGACAATGGGCATACTGCCAGAAACACGTTGAGACAATAATCCAACCACTATGATATTTTAATCTTGTTTAATAAAGATGAAGATTTTAATCAATATGGGACTGGCCACTATATACTTTATATGAGAAGCTTCTGAATCAAAGCTGTCGCTGGAGACCTGCACCAATAAGGCGGATTATACTACTAATCAGGACACGGTGAGACATTTTTCTCTTTATTTACCGTCTCTAGCCATTTGTTTGTGACCCCAAGTGCTGAAGCAAACTTGGGTTGTACAGAAGGTCAATGATCCAAGACACACCAGCAATTCTACCTCTGAATGGCTAAAGAAAAAAAAAATTAAAACTTTGGAGTGGCCTAGTCAAAGTCCTGACCTTAATCTGATTGACATGTGGTGGAATGATCTTAAAAGGAGGTTCACGCTCGGAAACCCTCTAATGTGACTAAATTTCAACAATTCTGCAAAGATGAGTGGGACAAAATATCTCCAGAGTGTAGTAAACGACTCCTTGCTACTTTTTCCAAATGCTTAATTGCTGTTACTGCTGCTAAGGGTGACCCACCCAGTTATTAGGCTTAGAGGGCAATCACTTTTTTTTAACACATAGGTTTGGATTTCTTTTTGTCTTAATAAACACCTTCGTTTAAAAACTGAATTTTGTGGTTTCTTGTGTTATCTCTGTCTAATATTTAAATTTGTTTGTGATCTCACACATTAAGTATGACAAAGATTCAAAATAATATGAAATCATGAAAGAAGCAAAAACATTTTCCCACCACTGTATGTGATGAGAGACACAAAAATCCATCATTATCTTAAACTCTAGAACAGTAAACATTTATGTAGCCATATAGTAACCCATCTGGTGCCAGTTTGACAAATTACATTCTACTTGAAGATAAAATTTCAAATCAAATAACAAATACTTTACAAGAAGTCTATTATGAATCAACATCACTTTATATTGTAGTCTTTTATTAAATTTATCATTGATTTATTATTCTATATTACATTTTTAATTACCAACAATATAGAATAGAACAAATTTTGGCCCCAATTCAGCATAGTGTTTATGCCAGTTATTAAAAAAAATTACATAATTTATGCACAAAATGGAGCTACACAGATATTTTTTGACATTTGTCTTTATTTTCACAAATATTTCCGGCAGCTCCACCACAATGTTTGGAGTTGTGGAGAGGCTGGTATAATGAAGTGCTTGGCAACATCAATATGTAAATTTAATAAATAATGGTGACGCTTTTTACACCAGAACATTTTGGTGAGGTGCAAAAGATTCACAAATCTAAATGTGATGCTTTATAGTCCAAAATGACTATTAAGGTGATTTTTAAAGGTGATAAGATTTTAAAAAGTGCAGTGTTCTGATTTCAACTTAATTGGAGGTATACCAGGGTATGTCTTCTTATTTATAATTAAATCAAAAGAAAAATAATCCAATTTACAACATTACTCAGCATAGTTAAGTAATTGTGTTTTGTAAGACGCGTCACATCATGTTGTATTTTGGTAAAATGATGAAAATCCATCTAACGTAATAATACATGTTAGTGAAAATATAAAAACAATCATGCAACATTACCGTTTAGTTTATTTTTTAGTGACTATATTTACTCGGTATTCCCATTCTCATTACAATATTGATCTGTTTTCTGAAAATAAGTAATGATAATTTTCATTGAGGCTGGGATTTTAGAGAAAGTACAAAAACCATTTCAATTAATTCTCTAATTAACATTTTGACTTCTTTGTTCTAACCAGAGAGATTCAGCAGCTGTCCCAGTTTTATTGTTTTTCCCCTCACAAATAGATATGTATAATTTGGAAGTAATATGTAAAGTGCATTGGAAGCATTCATTATTGACAGTGCAATTTTGTCCACTTCATTCAAGAATAAAATCACATTTTTTCTCAAGTCAACTTACCATATCGACAATTTTTGTTATTTTCAAATACTAGTACATTTAAAAAAAACGCAAAAAAGATAATATGATAATATGAAAATCCAGGTTAAACAAATGTATAATATATTAGTTTTGTTATTTTTGGTAATCTTTTATGAAATTTTTGTCACTTTTTTTGCATCATTGATGATAACTAGTTACATAATACATAATACATTAACCAAATTGGTAATGTTCGCCGAACATCCAAACTCCATTCAAATCAATAGGAGGCAAAAATAAGGGCACCTAAAACACCTTTAAAGGAGCCCAAAAGCTACCAAACACAGCTCAAACCATTTTACAGTGGAGACCTGCTGTTTTTGCACAGGCTTTAGCTTCCTAAAGTGTTACTTACCAAGCAGCCGCGCCACTGTCACCCTGCTTCCAGAGTTCCAGGCCTGCTCATGAACATTACATGAACAGTATGAACAGAATGGCAACAAAACTGATGTCAGATTACTGTAAAATAAATATATAAATTATTAAAAAAATATGTGTGTGCTTTGCCATATTTTATATTTCCAGCCAAGGCAACCCAGGCAGCTGGGGGACTAGAATTCTCAGTGTGGTGAGACCCAAGTGTTCTGGGCCCTACACAAAAAATTACAGTCAGCAGCTGCCACAGATTTGATGCCTCCGTGAGCGACATCAAAACTGGAAGTTATCCTGATCTTCAAATCTGCCCTGATGGCCATGGCAGACTCAGTAATAAAGGGGTTGATGACAGGTTTTTTTGGCAGCTGACATCAAGCCTTAAGTTGTCAGTATGACAGACGACCAATAGTAATACTTTCAGTAAAGAGTATTACAAAACACACACAAAGAAATCCTTTATTGCATTCAAAATACACAGAGACACCTTACGACGTAATCCACGAAAGTCCTCCATGATCTACAGTGATGTGTGATGCAGAACAGGATATCTGACTGGTTAATAGATCAGCTGATTGAGTCAGCTCAATGCATATTGTCATCAGCAGAACAGATCAGCCGACAAAATCAGCTGATCTTTTCACCTCACTGGTCAACTGACTCCTTCAGCTGACTTGTTCACTGATCAGCTGGCTTGTTCTGCATCACAAATTGCAGTGGACTCTAGTGGATTACGTCAGAGGGGAACTTGGTGGAAGCTAATAAATTGGATAATGAGGTGTCTCTGTGTATTTTATATTCAATAAAAGATTTCTCACTGTGTATTTTGTTTAACTTTTCACTGAAAGTATTGCTAATGGCAGGCTGTAATACTGACGGCTGACATTAGCAATAGGACTTGATGTCAGCTGCCAAAAAAGTGGACATCAACCCCTTTATTACCCAGTCGACCATGGCCACAAGGGCAGATTGAAATAGCAGGGAAACCACCAATTTTGGCATCTGCTGCTGCTGGCTGCAATTTTTAGCATGGGGGTCTCAGAATATTTGGGCCTCATCAGAGAGAATTCCAGTCACCAGCTGCCATGGTTACCTTGACTGGTGATATAAAATACAGCGTTGCCAATGCCAAATATTTTTCAATTATTTAGTTAAATCATTTAATAAAAAGACATGGCGTTTTAACATATTTTAGTTGCCAGCCAGATACAACTAGGAATCTTGTGGCTGGCAGCCCACAGTCACACCAGAAAATGGTGAATTCATGGTAGTGCCATTTTCTGGAGCTGTACCCAACTCTTTCAGCTGCTCTGTGGTGGTGGCAGACTCGATAGTAGAGGGGCTGTTGCCAGCTGTATATTGTCAACTAACACTAAGCCATATATTCTTACTTTTGGGACAATGTTAGACCTGGTCCTTATGAATCTCTAGTAATTAGTATATAATATATAACACAGAGAAAAATAATTTTATTTAAGCAAAAAGCACAAACACATACCTCCATTCCATCGTTATTACTCCCACATAACTCCCCACAAACCTCTGTGAGGTTCTCTCATGTAGGGACCAGTAACTGGCTGATTTCCGGCTACTGCTGTGAATGGGGTGACGTCACTGTATGAGTCACATGAGTTCAGCTACAGAACTGAACTCAGTTGACCATTCCCGTGGGACTCAAAACTCAGTAGGGAGACACAGGAAAAGTCCTCCGACTTCAGAGCTATTCACACTGTGATGTCACCCCACTTACATTTGTAGCTGGAAATCATTATGTTTCTGGTCCCTCCATGACAGTTTGTCACAGAGGATTGTGGAGGAGTGTGTGGGAGTAATAAAGATGGAGTTGAGATATGTTTGTGTTTTTTGTTTAAATAAAATGTTTTTTTTTTCTCTGTGTATTGTGTATTATTTGCAATTTAAATTGTGTGCAGAATTATTAGGCAAGTTGTATTTTAGAGGAATATTTTTATTATTGATCAACAATATGGATGAGGGAGTACTGCATTAATCGGTCTCGCTATACTCGCAACGAGTAGGTCCCGGTACTTTGTACTCGTTGCGAGTATAGCGAGTCCAATTGCAGTGAATGGGTGGGTGAGTACTTTCGCAGTGTATCTATATATATACAGTATATGGTTAAACAGCATAGGAATAGAAAGAGTTAAGGAAGGGCAGATTCTGGATATCAGTTATTGTAGTCAGAACTGACAATAACAATTGATAAACGGACTCAACCCTACAACAAAAATCTTTGTATATTATATATATTCAGATGTATTTAAAACATTTCTGTTTATTTCATTATTATGCACAATTAAATAACTATTATACATGTATATAAATAATTAAAGAAAGCCTTGTTTGAATGCTATTAATATAGAATTGCAGCTAAACTTAAAAGTGCTTCTGCAATTACATTTTCAATGAACGATCAAAGATTTAAAAACTATTACATTTTAGGTTATCTTTGTGTGAGCTTAGATGAATTCATTTATTTTGTTCTTTGTCAGTGAATTATTGTTAAGAACAGTTAAAAGTGGGTCAAAAATTCAACCAAATGTATAAACCATAATGGAAAATATGCAATTAGCATGCATAAGTGTATGTCAGTGTCAGTGATATAAGAAAAATAATCTTAATATATGCAATGACCTGTGAGAAAGCAACTGAAACATATGCATTTAACAACATGAAAAGTCAGCCATGTATTCTATGAGCTGAATGCATTGGAATACAACCAATAACAAGTCCCCTCAAGTTATAAAATTTCATTTAAACTGTGAAATATTTAGCCTTCCTGAAGGGTAAATTGAAGAGATAAACTTTGGTCAGACTGACATAATGTGCTATAGCTGATTCAGAATCATTTTCATTCCTTTAGAGATTTGCATTCATTACAATTGCAGAATGGTTAAAGATTAAAATTTGAATCTCTTTTAGTGACATGTATTTGATAGCATTTAGAGTTTGTGATTTAATGGTTTTTGGAAGCTTAATTTGAATTAAACTAAGTATCTTAAGTCTCTAATTGAATAACTTAAATATTCTAAGCCTATATGAATAAAGAAGAAGATTAAAGCAACATCGAATGTAAACCATTTCACAGTGAATAAATAATGTGTATGTGTATGTGAGTGTTTCTTACTAAAATGTAAAATCAGCAATGTATTGACTGAACAATTTATATATCTACCTATTTATTGGAAATTCATTTTAGAAGCATAGATTATGTTCCCTGTCCAGTCCCAATTCTTATCTTTGGTATTATCGGCCTTTCACATATACTAGGTGTTAGAGATATTATGTCACAGATTTGTGTTGTCAAATTGCTTGACGTTTCAGTGACATTTTACCTATTCTAATCATTTGTTCACTGGCAGTGATTTGTATATGGGACATTTCAATTATTTGTTGCTTGTTAGTACAGAATCCCCTGATGAATCAACAACTAACATATATTGGGTTCAGATTATATATTTTATTCATGAGTTCTTTTCATTGATAGAAGTGTTTGTAGAATGTACTGCAAAAAATTAAAGACTATTGTTTTGGGTAGAGATGAGATAATCTTTTGAAATTGAAATTTGCAGACTTTGGTGAATTTCCTCAAAAAATCTGATTTGCAACAGAATTAATTTTAACACTGTAAAGCTTGTAATTGATTGTAAAATACATGAGAAGGAAAGAGAGAGGTAGCTCATCACTGACCATAAGAGCTTACACTTTACAGGCGAGAAAGGGACTACTGACTATAAGAATTTACAATTTATTGTGGCATGAGATGAAACATTTCCCCACTGAACAAAAGCTCTTACAGGAGATAGAGGACCCCACATTATCATAAGGGCTTACACTGTACAGGACAGAGAGGACATCAGTGACAATAAGGATTTACACTCTATAAGAGAGAGAGAAGACTCTTACACTATTCAGGAGAGAGAGGACCCCATTTATCATAAGGGTTTACACTCTTCAGGAGAGGACACCATTGACTATAAGGATTTACACTCTACAGGAGAGAGAGGACACCACTGATCATAATGACTTATACTATACAGGAGAGAGGACCCAATTTATCATAAGGGCTAACACTCTACAGGAGAGAGTGGACACCACTGACCATAAGGATTTACACTCTACAAGAGAGAGAAGACTCCACTGATCATAATGACCTACACTATACAGGAGAGAGAGGACCCCATGCATCATAAAGGCTTACACTATACAGGAGAGAAAGAGGACACTAATGACAATAGGGATTCACACTCTACAAAAGAGAGAAGACTCCACTGATCTTAAGGGCTTACATTATGCAAAAGAGAGAGGACCCCATTTATCATAAGGGCTTACACTCTACAGGAGAGAGAGGACACCACTGACCATAAGGATTTACACTCTACAGAAGAGATGGAAAACAACTTTACTGTACAAACTGAGCTCCACTGAGAATTGCTGATTTCTGATAGCCCAAGAAGTGACTCCCTCTGTTAAAGCTTTGTGATTCTTCAACAGTGTTTGAAATGCTCATCTCTTGTGTCTGTAGAGCTTAGCCAGAAGGAAGCATGGCCAAGTGCCACCAATAAATGTGTCATAATGTACGCTACCTAAGTGACATAAATAATTAATGTCCTCCAGTTCTTGACAGGAGTACTTTACTTGCATATTCATGCAAATTCATTTAAAATTGCATGGCTCATAATGAACTTGGCACATCTTACTCCAGAGTATTCTTCTGACGTACAGAATTCTAGTCTTGATAAATCATGGCCTTTATGTTAAAGCACATCTTTCACCAAAGGTAATAATAAACTGTATACATAAAAGGGAACATCTTAATTAGTTCAGGCTCCTTGAGCCACGGACAGCATAAATCAGACACTGGCTTCATCATTGCAGTGGTATATGCTTTACTGAGAATTATTGAGCCCAAGGCCAGCCTTCCAGTGTTTATGAATATTAGTTGCCTAGTCTGATGCAAATCTCTGAAGTTGCCCTCTAATTCTTTCCGTAACTGACTGGTCACTCTCAAAATACTCACAAATAGGGAGATATAGTCAATCTAAGGGAACTGGATAGGGAAAACCAGTTATCTATATCAGTCATTTGAAAATCACAGTCCCAGGTAAATTTTCTAAGCATGTTTTTTTTAAGCATGTGACTATCTGCATTTTTGACTCAGAGAATTGTGGGACATTCAATATCATTATTCATACAGATACAAGCCACCCAACAGCTGTAGACTTGTTTGTTAGGGCCATATCTGTATATAGAGAACGCATCATTCATAACAGACACAAGAACTACAGTGGCCTTTGCAAAGGTACTTAGGATATTTTAGGGTAAACACATATGGCCGAATTCATCAAGACTGGCATTGTTCATGTTATTTTTGGTGAAGAGGTCTGTTAGAGTCAAGCACTCATGATTAATGAAGAGTACTCTTGAAGTGGAGCATTGGATGACTTGCATAGAACTTTGTGTGAACCGCACCACAAATTCTACTTTAGTCACAGCTGGAGTAAGATTTGAATGTGACAATCACCGGTCGCCATGCTTCCATCCCACCAAAGCTTCACCTGCTATGCAGGAGCTGGTGAAAAATGCAATGAGAATGCCAAAATTTACATTGGCGTAAAACATTTGATGTGTCGGTCACATGAAGCTTTTTTCTTAGCTATAGTTTGGATTTAATATTTTTTATCTTAAATATCTCTTTAATTCTATTTAGATGTGATGTTGATTACGTCATGGAGATGACCCAGAGTAATCATTTTTAATAATTGTTATTAAAATTGACCTGACATAATAAGTATTTGTGCTGTGCAAGACAAATTATGGTAATCATTTCACATAAACAGGTGTCTCCTTTTGCTGTCAGCCTGGTAATGAATGATCAACCCAATGCCTTATAGTGATCAGCATTATGTAGAAGTCATTTACATCAGATCAAAAAAGGATCTAATTGCAAGTCTAATTTTTATAAAATGAAGATATTTCTATCGTCACGTGTTAAGGAGCTTAAATACATGTTTACATGTTACATTATTTAAAATTCTAAATGGGGCTAAAGAGTAGTTTGGGTGGTTCAAGCACATGAGGCCTATTTGATGAAAAACAAATTAACCATTTATGTTTTTGGCTTGTAGAAGGAAGCCAGAATAAAAACAATGCAAACAAGGGGAGAACATAATAAGTCACACTCCAGGATAGAGCCTCAACCAGTGTTGTTCTTTAATTTACAAGTGTGATGCATGGTGTTAAACCTGTTAAATAATATGGAGTTAAATAACCACTTGGTTCTGGCATTACCATAATTAAAAAATATTAACAGAGATTTATTTAGAAAACATTTAAATTCAGCAGCAAAAAATCTGAAAAAGATCTCCTGGTCATAAACAGTGAAATCAGACCTTATGGCTAAAAAGACAATTCATTCAAGGTATGCAGAAACCATTTACCCTTGAAGTGTAAACAATATCAGATCAATCTAATCAACAATATATTCAGTAGCATAACTATGGAGGGGTCTCAGCTACACTCAGCTACTGGCAATTATAGCATTGTGCACTTGCCGCCAATATAATTAGCCTCTGTGGTGGGGCAGGGAGACGTGAGCTCCCTGCACTACAGCTCTCTACAGCACAGCAGAATGATGCTGCTGGTGCATGCACAAGAAGTTAGAGTGCGATGATGTAATTTAAGCATGCAATCTTCCACCCCTGGATCATGGAGTAGGTTAGGAAAAGCGGTTCTTATTTATATTTCTGTAATGCAAAACTGGGATCAAAAATTCCTAGAAAGCTGATTATATATACTGTATATAGTAAATAAGAAAAAATAGTCAGCACCCCAAAAATATAGGTGAAAAAGTCAATACTTTACTGATCCATGGCAACGTTTCAACGGTGACCCGTTTTTATCAAGCTTAATAAAGACGGGTCACCGTTGAAACATTGCCATGGATCAGGAAAGTATTCACATTTTCACCTTTATTTAGGGGTGCTGCCTATTTTTTCTTATTTAATATAGCCAGGGTCACACAGGCCTTAGAAAAATGGATTCATTTTTCTAAGGGTGCCAATAGTGTCCCCTGAGGTCCTGGACATTTTTTTTGAAATTTTGGGACTAAGACTAGGGTCACACTTGACATGCGTTTTTTAAGGTGCTTTTTGGCAGCCTGCATTTTTGCATGCGTTTTTGCTGATAGGTGTGGGGGACCCTTAAAAAACGCATGCAAAAACACATGTACCATTTAGTGCCATATAAAAACATTTACCATAGGGCCCCATGTTATAAAAATGCATGCGTTTTTGAAAAAGCACCAAAAAATGCTGCTTGCAGTATTTTTTGGTGCTAAGGCAAAAACGCATTCCAAAAACACATGGTACATTCAGACATGCGTTTTTGCTATTGGGGCATGTGTTTTTTTTGCATGGGGGCCTATGGATGCGTTTTTGCATGTGTTTTCACAAAACGCAAGTCTCAAAAATGCATGGAAAATCTGCAAGTGTGACCCTAGCCTTAGTCAATTTTTCACCAAAAATGCCTAACGCGTTAACGCTTGGTGCCTATATGTACCATGCGTTAACGCATGCGTCTCCCATAGGGCCCCATGTTAAAAACCTGTTGAAAAACGCACAGACTCACGCATTAAAGCATATGCGTTTTTTGACTTTAAAAATAAAAATGTCCAAAATGTTCCCAAAAACAGATTTAAGGCAAAAACGGATTGTATGTGTATTAACAGAGAATCACCCCCAAAACATGTTTCTACCGCTATACTGGACTTTGAGGATGGTGTTCTTTGGGTCATAGGCAGCATTTCTCTTCCTCCAAACACGATGAGTTGAGTTAGTGCCAAAGAGCTCAATTTTTGACTCATCTAACCACAGCACGTTCTCCCAATCACTATCAGAATCACCAAGATGTTCATTGGCAAACTTCAGATGGGCTTCCACATATGCCTTCTTGACCAGTGGGACTTTTGACCTGACTCTGCATCTCTCTGTTTACTCGGGTGTGAAGCAAACCTATAACCTTCTCATTTCATTTTATTCTTAGTGGATGTTCACATTTTTTTCACCTTTGTCAACTTCCTGTTTGTGGCACATTAGTATATGGGAGGGGGAAAACTTATCCAGATGGGTGGTGACCATGGTGGCCATTTTGAAGTCTGTCATTTTGGATTTAACTTTATTTTATTCAATGGAAAGAGGGTCATGTGACACATCAAACATATTGAGGATTTCATAAGAAAAACAATGGTGTGCTTGGTTTTAACATAACTTTATTCTTTCATTCAGGACGGACTGGAGAGAGTTTATGGAAAGTAAAACCAATTAGAAGTGACATTGAGTTGTAAAGATGATAATGAATCACAGAGACAGAAAAAATCAAATTCATATGTATCTAACTTGAGGATAAAAACAGAACCTCTCATTAAACACTACATTTGCATTGAGGTTGTATATTTGCCCAATATTTGCATGGGAGGTGTTCCAGGTTCCTCCTTTAATCCAAAAAGATAATAGTTTAATTTGCCTTCTATGGTATAGACATTTTTGTGCTTGTTCTAGAGATAATGAAATTAATTTGTGAGCCTCATTGAAATAGGGATGAAGCCGACTACTGACAATCTTTGTAAAGCGCTACAGAATATCTTGCTGTTCTAAAATCTACAAGAATCATATTTTGTCATTCACTTCACCTGTTCATCAGGGGTTTTAATGATAAGACTGATCAGTGTATTTCAACAGCAAGATAGATTTCCAATGCCACTTTTTTGAAATGTATATTATTCTGTAGGACACTGAAATACAAGAATATTGATTACATGAAGTTTAACAGTTTTCTTCACTTCTCATCAAATAATCTATATATTGACAAACCTACAGTATATTTTAATGTTATCACTTACTAAGAATATTTTATATTGTAATCAAATATCATAGTAGCATATGAATGCATAATATGGTGCACATAATTATTGGTGGAACATGCTTTTTTCTAGAAATGCCTTATAAGTATCAATGGCAAATTATATTTTATTAGAAAAATAGTAATCAATTAATTGACGTGTGGCATGGTTAACAAAACTGGAAATTCCCGAGATACATTCTAATCCAGCATATAATATTTTTACCCGCAAATCAACTCATCTTTCATTGGCTTTGAAAATACAAACCAGAAAGAACAACAAAACTGAAGCAATGGCAGCCTGCAATCATGGCAACATGAACCTTTGTTAAAGAGGTTGTCCCCTACTAGGAAAACTCTTTCTGACTCTACTTGTGTCCCCGTGTTTAAATAATAAACCCTGTACTCCTCTCCCATGCTATTCCAACACTGTTGGCAACCACAGCTCGGGACTCACTTGACAGTGTGATGTCACGTGAACCCCATGTTCAATCACCACAGTCTTCCATCTCCCTGCCTTTGGAGCAAACAGAAGTGAATGTTGCAGCTCAAGCAAAATACTACTAAAGTGATATCTAAATACCATCTCTGTTAGCTGATATTGTTAGCTCAAACTGTTGAACTATGCAGACTTAAATTGGTAGTAGCATTTTAAGAGGCTAGCTAGCTATTGACACCTAAAAAGTGGCTGCTAGCAACAAAATCTTACCCACTCTTCCATTTAAAAAGTGGGATTCTGAAAAGTACCTTAATGCTTGATGACATTGCTAGCAATCAGAAAATACTGAATTAGGGGAATACGTGGTGTTAGCACCATTTAAGCAGTTTTGATTGTGTTATACAGTATTACCAGTTGCAAGATCAAATATTCCTTTAATGGGATGATTATATTGTAATACATTTTGTTCTATTTTATTTTATATTATATTTAGCACAGCTGCGTATGCAATTTCAAATCTAGTGTTAATGGAGAGAGAAGTGGATGTGGTGCATGCAACTCAGGAGGAGGATCAGATTAAGAAACTGGAAGAGAAGGTGGTGGATGATGAAATCACTAATCAGACCTGGCACAAGGGTATGCATAATACAGTTTTTCCTTAGTATTCAGTTTTTTTTTTTGCTGAAAATCATTAGACACAAGGACAGCAACTTGCAGAACCTGCCATACAAAATTGAGCAGGGGCAAGACCACTGCCAATCAGAAAAATCCAGCATGCCCAAGCACATGGCAGCCTAGCGCCCCACTATATGGTCAAAATGCTTGTGTAAAAACCATGTGCCTAATGGTAAACCACTGCCACGTCCCCTATGCTACATTCTTCCTACTCTACTGTAGAGAAAGCAGGTACTGATGCTGGTACTGATGCTTCCAGCCCAGAACTTGTGGTTGCACATCCACAACAAACATTAGCAAACACATGCATTTCATTGTCCCAATGCAGCATTATAAGGTAAGTGAAAATACACAGCAACCCTCTCATAGACGTGAACACTATACGGCCACATTGCCTGACTGCTCACCCCAACAATATTGCTATTTATGCTTGTGGAAACTGTGTCTTTGCGCAGCCACTTTCAGTGCTCATCTCATGGTACTTGGTCCCCAGCCTCCACTATTTTTCTCAGTGTGCCATCCCCACATTACACAAGCACATGTCCAGCAACAACACCCAAGTTCTGGATTTGTTCCCTGCTGTTTGATTTCTCGCTGTCAAATGTCAGTATCATCTAATCGAAATGAGTTTTCTTTAGAAATTAGTGGGATAGACTATGCACTCATCTGTTCCCTACCTCAAGGCCCAGTTTAGGGTCATCCAGGGCCAGGTATCCTGCTTGGTGCAGTACCTATCTAGGGTGGACATAGTCTATACATACATCTCTTCTACAATACACAATATAATACAATATTTTCTGCATTTATTCACAGATAGAGATGAGGGAACCATTTAAAGTTTGAGTTTGTTTGATTGTCAGCAAAGGTAAACAAGGCAGCTGGAGGCTGGAATTTTCAGCATGATGAGACCTGTGAAAGAAGTATTAAAAACATCTAACCAGAGTAGACTGATTTGATAAAGAGCTCTACACAGGTATACCTGGTAATGGCTATAACTCAATTGATGACACAGACTCGGTCTTCAAATGAATAGCTCTATCGTTTATTGTTTGTATCAGCTTATATACGTTTACAGAAGTTTAGAAAAAATAGGTTACATCATACTATGACAAATATGATGAATATGCAGTATAGACAGTTTTGAGATGATTAATTAGTGACCTTTACGAGAGTTACAGAAGATAAGAACTGGTATACTCTGGCTTACATATAGCTTGGTTGTCTTTATCTAGAAACCAAGGACAAAAACAAGAATGTGCTGAATTATGCTGACTTCACTTAACAAATAATTACAGCTAGTTAGTCAGAATAGACATGATAACTAATAAAAATGGCCTCTCTAGATACAATATGGCGGAAGCTACATAGTACCTATAATGTCGTCTTTAACAGACCTAACCATTCTGGACCCCCACATCAAAATTGCAGCTGCCTCAGAATTGGCCCATCCATGAGAGATGCCAAAATTGGTGGTTACCCAGCTGTCAGTTGAGTATTAACCAGCTGACAACCAGCCCAAAATTGATAATGTCAGGCCTATGTTAGACCCGGCCATTATCTATCTTCAAATAAGTAGTAACTCACAACACAGAGAAAAATAATTTATTTGGAATAAAACACAGAAATTCCTGTTGACCCTCTTTATTACCATCAAACATAACCTCCAACAGTAATCCACAGCCAGCTTGAGTTGTTACACAATGAACCATCGTAGCTATGCTACATCTCGATGAGCAGAGAGTCCAGACGCACGTCCGCCCACCACGAGAAGTGCTCAGACACCAGCAGCTAGCTTTCTGAGCTGATTGCTGACATTAGACAATTCATCTGAGGACACACCATGCACGGCTCTGCATTGTTCTCAGATGAACTCTCTCACAGCACCATTATCAAAGGCATAGCCATGTTTCAGTGAGCCTGCAGCCCCAGGTGAATGGACATGTGTCTGCTCACAGGAATGCAGCAGCACTGTAGACCTTTGAGGAACATCACTGTTGATTATAGTCGGAGAATGTTTGGGCTTAATAAATGGGTGACAGCGGGTTGCCTGTGATTTTTATTTACAACAAGGAATTTTCTCCTTGTGCTTTATTTGTAATAAAAAAAATTCTGTATTTTTTAACTATTTAGTCACTGGATTTGTAATGTGGGGGTATCATAGATGCCTCAACATTACCAATTGAGAGGTTGATGACAGCTGACAATACTTATCTGTCATTAACCCATTCTATTACTCTGAATGCCACCACACCAGGGCAGTGGGAAGAGCTTGGGTGAAGCACTACAATTAGTACATCTTATTGAGGCGGCAGTTCTGGGGCGGCTGCAGCGTGCTGTTTTTTAGGGTGGTGAGGATTAATGAAACATGACCCTTAAATCTTGAGAATGCTAGACCATAGCTGTCAGCTTTTCCTTGGTTGCGAATCCAAAATGGGGGATCCTATACCATTTTCTTTTTCAAATTATATTATTGTTTCCAAATAAACGATTTGATAAAATAGCTTGGGGTGACCTCTGGTTTAGATTTTCGGCCAAGGATAAGGCACAAGCTGTGGTATGCATCCTGTAGTTGTCTGCTGTACACTAGCTGGCAATTAAAAATAGGAGGTACCCCATGTCATTTTTTTTTATTATTTTTTATTTGTACTTAAATACAAGGTTCATGAATACAAGACCCCAAATATTATGATACAATTTTAACATCTATTAAATAATTTAAAAAAGGTCTTCACACACATTATAACTCCCCCCCAAAAAACAAATCCATGCAAAGACAGATACAGGTACCATTAATTGTCTAGTGCAGCAGTCTGAAGGTACTGTTGCAATGTCGCCTGGCGATGTGTGGGATATCTAACGTGCGTGCTCAAGTTTTTTGTGGTCACCTCAGATCGCCGCTGGTGGCTTCACACGTCGCAATTTCGCCCTGAACCTAAGGCAACGTGTCGCTCCGGAAATCGCCTCACCTACAGAGGAACCAATTTTGCCTAATTCTATCGCTGCTTCACACGCCCGCAGTCTCAAAGGCATTGTGGGCGTACATGTTTAGCACGGCAAGAAGATAGGCGTGCCACAGTTATTTACACCGCTCCCCATATACGCTCATTGGACAACGCAATAGCGTTATGATTGGTCAGCCTGCTCTGGAAGGCTGCATAATACATGACGCCATTGCCATTGTGTGGTGCTGAACAGACAGCTCTTCAAATATGGCGCGGCGTCAAGTGACAGCCAATGGGAACACAGTAGCCCACACCAATCATCTCAGATGGGGCACGGACTACAGCACGCTGAGGCACGCCTATGGAAAATCATAGACAACGCTCTTTCCATCACTATCGCCCTGTCACACGCCACAACATGGAAATATCGCCTTAATGATTGAGGCGGATTACTGAGCACTGTTCAGGAATCAGGCGATAGCCGAGGGGCGATTTATCGCCACAAAATTGCCCAATCACACGCCGCAACCGAGAGGCAATTTCACGGTGATTGCTCTGGTGCGGCATATCGCCTTTCTGATTTCCAGGCGACATTGCGGGTGCGGTACTTTCAGGATCACATATATTGTCCCTATCTTATCCTGTTCCAATGCCCTCCCTGTCAGTGGAGTATTTTAAAACTTTAAGGTATCTTGGTGCAAATATGCTGCACAGATTTCCTAATGTTTGCTAACAGTTTTCTCTGCAATCATACATGTAATCAATCCTTGCAGTAAAGGTATGATTGCACTCAGTATCCCAGTGCCTGTAAGACACTGGCTTCACTTTATAGCCCTAAATCCTGCTGATTGGTTCAACATGTAAAGCACTAAAGGGTGAAAACTTACAATATATAGGGGGGTGGGACATTATACAGCTGATAGATAGAAATATAGATGTCTATCTATCTATCTATCTATCTATCTATCTATCTATCTATCTATCTATCTATCTCTAAATCTATATTTACGTCTAAATCTCTCTATCTATCGATTTATCTATTATCTATTCTTTCAATGAATATTCTTTTTGTAGATTCATGCATCCATACATCCATCTATCCATCCATCCATCTATCCATCCGTCCATCTATTCATCCATCCATATATCCAATTGAACAGCTTAAAACTTGAGTAATTTTAAAAATCTTAAACAAATTAATAGGCTGCAGCTGCCCCAGGAGTGGTGCCACCATTACATGCTTTGTTCCACCTATCTTGCTGCCTGGGGTGTTGGCAAACAGGATAATGATATTTGGAGTTGATACCAGCTGGGTAATGTCAGCTGACATCAAGCACAGAGGTTAGTAATACCAAGGCATCAATCAGATACCTGATATTATTAACCAAATCAGTAAGACACAACTGTTAGTATGTTGATATGGTGTAGGAGGAGAAGAAGCCAAATAAAAATGCATTAACCCTTTTTGAAATAGGAAGGAGTCCATGGAAATACACCAGATATAAAAAAAAAAAAAAATTTGATTTTGCCTTGACTTCTGATGTTGTAAAAACTTGGCGTTGAAAAGTCTGGGCCAAAACAGACCTTGTTCATATACACAAGACTAGAGTCAGCCTGGCTACATTTTCCGTTGCCAGGCAAGTGAGCCTATCTGTTTTCATGACCACAATGGCAGGAAAACCAGCTCAAACAACACTCTAGCCGCAGGGCAGGCCAGCACCTCCAAAGCATACAGGAGAGTTTGTGCTACGTTTCCAACTTGGAAAAACAATGATGGCATTGAGCTATCTCTGTGAACGCTGTAAGAGACAAACAAGGGGCGCAATGTGTAAACCCAGTTGCAGGTGTATAAATAAAATGAAGGTGATTGCACTCATCTACTGAGGTTGTGCACCTCTGCACAACCCCAGTTTTGGCAATGGTGGAGGAGCAATCTGCCAGAGCTTAGTGGAGGTAGCGGTACTGCTTTCCTGGACAAACGCTGAGCTCCAGCTGCTGCATCGCTGGCTTCTCTGTGACTTCCACTTTGTTTCACGTGACTGGAGCCGGACCAGAAACACGTCATGCAAGGTTCTCAAGCGTCTTCTAGGTTGCCTGGTGACACCAGATCCTTCTGTAATCTGTGTCTGCCAGAGCGGCTCCTGCTGCTATTCCTCATGGGAAATGAATCAGTAGAAAGTGGTTGTAAGAGCGGTCTATTAAAGTGCTAGGAGTACAAAGAGAGTTAAGAGGTTTGGTTCAACAGACTTTTATTAGTCCTCCAGGGGCCACAACACGTTTCAACAGATCAAACTGTCTTCATCAGGTGGAAGACAGTTTCTTCTGTTGAAATGCATTGTGGCCCCTGGAAGACTAATAAAGGTCTGTTTAACCAAATCTCTTAACTCTCTTTGTATTTGTACTCCTAGCGCTCCTATAGACCGCTCCTACAACCATTTTCTACTATCTCAGGGAACGCTGGCACAGTTAGCTATCTACTCCTTCCCCATCTTTGTAATCTTCTCGCTCAATTTTACAGTACATCACACAGCCAGGCTGTGTTACTGGAGGGAGCTTACTGAAACTGTACTAGGCCTTCAAGAATGTTCCCCTGTCTATGTTGGATCTGGTCTATATGTCCCTTCTCTGTACTCATTGTTTGTCAAAATAAATGGAACCTATGCTGCCAGTGTTGTTTGAGGGGAATTTTTGAAGCAATTGTTCAATAATGGCCTTCTGTTATCGTGTAATTTTTTTTGCCCTTTCTCACACTACAAGGAGAGATGAAAAATTCTTATTGTACCATGGGTTGAGTATGTTGTACAACCAGTAATTGGTGTTGGCTAAAATGATTGTCACATGAGGATCTTGGAAACACAGTAGGATATGAAGTGTGCCATGTATCCTTGACAAACAATAGACAACATTTTATTATTCCTACCAAGATGAACACTATCCATTAAGGCGTTCTCATCCTGTCTCTCCTGCTCCTGTGTCATGAAAATGGAACAGTGGATGAGGGAATGGAAAGCAGGATAGCAATAGCAAGCAAGGAAAACTGGGTAGCATGTCTTACCCTAGAATGGGGTCCCTTGCTGATCCTCTACCCAGATGTACCTCTGATGGTAAGAAAGTCTTGGCCACCACCCTTTCCCTGCTCCTCAACCAGTCCTGTGCTAACACCCCATCCGCTCCATTCATGGACCAGGATACAAAGAAACTCCCTCAAATGAGGAAAAACACAGAGGAAGCTTCAGCACTAAGTGCACACTCCTCTATCTCTGCTTGTGGTGTCGAACAGACTAAAACTCTATCAGTGACATTTAGTGAAAGGAAGTGGAACTTTTTAAACGTTGAAGGAGTGGATAACTACATCAACTGACACACCCAGCAAAAGCAGCTCACCTGCGCCAGGAGAGCCACCTTAGCCAAAGAGTGCAACACAGCAGCATCTACACATTACCTCTAAACGTGCCAAACGAAATTAACTTCCATTAAAACTAAAGAGAGATTTACACATAGACTGTAACAGTCAACATGTGACATCCAGCTACTCCTCTTCAGGCCATCCACGCTAAACAAAAAATAACTTGTGTTCCTCCTGCTCCAGCTCCTTATCCTCCTCATTATCACACAATATGTGCTGAGACGATGAGATGAGACTGTGCTAGGTAGTATCACACAATGAAACGTCTTTCCTCCATAGCCACCATTCCCCGCATGCAAAGCTTGCTCTTTAATATGGAGTAGGGGCCTTTCAGTAGAAAACAACATTGAAATGGTTCAGCTGATTGTGATGTCTTAACTGCTCACAATCTTGATGGAGTAGACACAACTTTGGATAACCTCACAGATGTCAGACATCCATGCCCACTTGGCAGTTATGTGTTGAGGCTGAGTGGAAGTTCAACAGGTATATTGGAGCAGGTACTCAACTACTGCCCTCTGCTGCTCAAAATGCCTTGCTTAGATGTAATGTTAATTTTGAGCACGTGGTCAAGTCTAAAAGCAGTCAGTGAGTTGCCAATTGAAAGCACTGATGCAACACTGCCAGATCGACAGCAATGGCAGGTGACTTATGCTAATAAGTAGCCCAGGCATGTCTGGCCATGTTTTCTAGAACCGCTGAACCAATTAGTTGAGCACATGGGCAAGACATTGATTGTATATATGCAAGCTTCTGACACCCACCAAATTACAATGCTTATCTTACATGATCATGCCTATTTGTAGGTTGGGACAACAAGATACACAGATCTGTTTGGTCTGTTAGACCATTTAATAATTCTGATGTGGTGTTCATTTTATATCATCTAAAGATATAAGTTAAAGCAGAGTCTGCTGTTGCTTCATGGAGGCAGTGGTTTTAGCTTGGGACTGATAAGAAGAGTAATTCAGAAATTGTTAGAATATGGAGGAATGGGTGCAGGAACTTTATTAGGAGGTGGAAGTAGGGTAAACACTCTTGGAATGAGGGGGATAAGAGGGAGTACCCTCTAAACTTTTGAGTGAGGGAGGGCCCTCTCAAATGTTTGGTAGAGGGCCTTCTGAGGGCCCTGCCAAAACTGAGGTTGATAGCCACCTGCTTTCCCTCTCAAAATAAGAGTGAGACCAGAGCCTGGAATACTGATGAGCATGTTGCCAATAGTATTGTAATGGGCTGGGATAAATGATTTGCCTTTTAGAAATTAAAATTATGTATGAATGAGGGCCCTACCAAATGTAAAGTAGAAGCCAGGCTGTGGAAACTCCCAATGTATAATTAAGGGCCAACTGATGGCCTTCCAAAAATTAAGATTGAAGGCTGGCTGATTCCGCTGCAACATTTATGAGACTGCTGTCATATGATGTGGATGTCATTGCCCAATTTTGGGCTTCCAACCTCTGTGGACAGGAAGGGACAAATGAAGGCTAGGTTTCAGGAAATGATAGCCTGCTTAGCGTCATTTAATTACTAGACGTCCCCTGAATTGTCCAACCTTGTATGTATAAGGATGCAGTGGTAACGTTCCTGGTCACAAGGACTAGTCCACATGTTGGTCATTAGGTGGACATTCTTAATAACTGCATTTGTCAGTGCACGGGTGATGTTAGGAAACACATACTGGTGTAGGGTGGGTATGGCAAATCAGTCAAAATAGTGTTAATTGGGGAATGAGTACCAAGAGATTGATACCTGCATGAGATTAAAGAAAAACTCATTGTCACAAGCCTAAACAAAAAATACTTCCAGATCAATCATTCTGGAAATGTGCACTTTTAGTGTTTAGGCCTGTGGATGGGTGGGTGGCCGGATATGTGTTTCCTTAAATAAGGCCTGGGTAGGAGAAATGAATAATGCCCTGGGAGAAATCATTTATGAATGTTGCTGATGGTGGTTTTGATAGTGCAATGTCAGGTGCAGGACAGGGGGCATCCATGCCTGCATACAAGAATTTGGATTGAGGGATGCACGATGACTCTGTGAGTATGGTGGAAGAGGAGAAAGAGGAAGACCACAAAAAACCCTAATGTCATATTGTGCATAGTCTGTACAGAGTTAGTGTAGGGAGAGCTTGTTTGCTTGAAAGATTTTGAGGCTGCATTTTTATGTCTACTGGTACAATAATCAAGCAAACATTCATAATTACAATCTTGTCTGGAGTTTATTATCATAAGAATTTGCTGGAATTAGTGCAGGTGTTTGTTAGGGATTAGTGCCTTCCAGTCCTTCATGCTGGCCCACAAAACTGCAAGGTCTTCAAAAACGTTCAGTAGGGCAACACAGATATTGATGCTGATTTTGTGGTAAAGCTTACAAAATTCATCCTCACACACAACTATTGTACATTAGACGACAACATATGTTTACAGGAGACTGGAACAGCAATGGGAAGCAAAATAGCACCACAATATGCAAATCTTTTCATGGCAAAGCTTGAAAGTTACTTTTTATTCTCTTGTCCTATTAGGTCTCTGGCCTATTGCCGTTTTATCGATGACATTTTAATCATCTGGACAAAGTTTTAGCAACAGCTGAAGATGTTCCATGAACACTTTAATCAGTTTCATCCCACCATCATCTGAACACTCAACTACTTCTGCACTGAAATCAGCTTTCTGGACACCATCATCAATCTACAGAACAACGATGTAGGACATCCCTGTATCAGAAGCCAATTGACCATCCAACATACCTTTGATGGGACAGTTTTCATCCAAAACACATAAAAAAACTCTACTGTATACAGCCAGGCCATCAGATACAATTGGATATGTTCCAACCCTACAGAGAGAGACAGTCACCTTTAGAGCCTCAGAAAGATCTTTTTGAATGAGGGCTACCATCCAAGAGCAATTGAAAACCAGATTACAAGAGACACCAGAATATCAAGGAATCATCTCCAACATTACAAATCTAAAGAAGAATACAACCGGGTCTCTCTTGTAGTCATCTACAATCCAAATCTGGAGGTGTTAAGAGGAGCTGCACAGAAACTACAACCACTACTACAAAAGGATGCTTGACTAATATCAATATTTCCAGACCCCCCACTTCTGTGTTTTAGGCAACCCCCGGATCTTAAAAGCATCATTGTAAAAAGCTGTCCTCTTGAACTGCAACAGAAGCCTTTTCGTGCAACCAGAACAGGTGCAAAACCTGTCCATTCATAATGCCAATGAACAAGATAAAGATTCCTGGCTCACATAAGGACTACAAGATCCCAGATAAGTTCAGCTGCACCACAAGCAATGTGGTATACCTTAAATATATGTACTAAATGTGTGAGCGGTAACACAACCCTGCAAAATTGAATTTTTTGAAAAATACAAGAGAAGTTTTCACTGATTTGTATGTAATTTGGTGTGCTGATTACAAAAATGACCTCCATTTTTTTCCCTCACGTAAAGATTTTTTGTAAAACCAAGATCGATATTTTTGCTAAAATCCTATTTAAAAAGGAATTCTGTCGAATAATTGTACATGTAATATCTTACAACAGAGGTTTTTATCCATTTAAATTTATGTATAAATATACAGAGGCCCCCCCTGCTGGCACACGGCCCCCCATCGGTATACAGAGGCCCCCCTGCTGGCACACGGCCCCCCATTGGTATACAGAGGCCCCCTGCTGGCACATGGCCCCCCCTTCGGTATACTGAGGCCCCCTGCCTTCGCATTGATCTCACCCTCCGATGTCCGCAGGCACCCGGGGTCCTCCGTCCACTCTCCTCGCTGTATGCCGGTGGGTTCTACATGCGACTGCCGGGCGCAGTAATGACATCATCCCTGCTGCGCCGCCCTCAGCAAACCCAGCATACAGTGAGGAGAGTGGACGGAGGACCCCGGGTGCCTCTGTATACCAAAGGAGGGGGACCGTGTGACAGCAGGGGCCTCTGTAAACCGATGGGGGGGGCATATGCCAGCATATCGATCTTGGTTTTACAAAAAATCCTTACGTGATGGAAAAAATGGAGGTTATTTTCGTAATCAGCACACCAAATTACATAAAAATCTGTGAAAACTTCTCTTGTATTTTTTTCATCGCAGGTCTGTGTAATTTATACGTAGGTGAGATGGGGCAACAACTCAGAACTATTATGAGTTCTCATCGCTATACAATAAAGGAAAGAAGGACATATTTACCTGTGCCTAGGCATTTCTGTAGGCCTGATCACACAATATTGGATATGAAAATACTCATTTTAAAAGGTAACTTCAGATCACAGTGAGACAGAAGAGTGTGAGAATATAAACTGATAACCTTTGACACACTTAAATCAGAAATAAATGTCTCACATGGATTATAGCTTTCTACATTCACTAAGAAATTTTCAGGTCTCAACCATAGACTAACCATAGAACAATAATACAATCTGTGCCTCTTATCTTGGAACTCAGATTTTACCTCCCCAGCTCCTCTCCCCATCCCAAGACTGACTACTATTTTCTGCTTTATGTCACCTGTCATATTTACTGCATCATCCTACCCTGCATATGTATATATATGTGTGTGTCTTCAGAATTTTTGTCATTATTGCCTGATGAAGAGGCCATAACGCTTGGCTTGCTTTTTCTTACCACCTTTTTAGTTAGCCTTTAAAAGGTATCAACCACTGAGGACTCTCAGATTCTAATATTTCTCGATAATAGTAAAAATAAAGTTTGTTTATATGGTATAAACTGACATATAGTGCCAACATATTCCACACTACTGTACAGTTCACGCTGTTGCTATGAATAACTTTCCTACTAGGACAAAATTGGATTTGGAATTTTGAAATATAAAATTAAACTGAAAAGGGTTTAAGTTGGGCTAAACCAGCAAACAGACATTATTTTGCTTTTACTGGGTTTACTACAGGAAAAAAAAAAGATAATTGAAATTGTCACGGGGGTTCTTTTCCTGTATCCCACAATCAACAGAGCGTGAGATGCATGATTAGCCCAATAACTAGTGATGGGCAAGTCCTAAATTACTCGGAATCGCTTGACTCTAGCGAGGCCGAGCCAGGGACTTGCGACTCATTGCGAGTCTAGCGAGTCCAATGTTAATGAATGGGGAAGCGAGTAATAGCGAGTAATGTGCGATTTACAAATCGCAGATGTGTCTCGGAAGCTTCAGGCTAGATCTGCATTTCCGCCCCCTACTGTGTGATGTGTGATGTAGCAGAGCTGAATGAGTTCAACAAGAAGAAGAAGGAAGACAGAAGAGAGAAGAAAGAAGAGAGAAGACCTGGGTCTTTGGAGGGGTATGTGGTGGTAATAAAGTTGGAGTCCCTAATGGTGTTTGTGTCTTTATTTTTAATAAATAATTTTTCTCTGTGTGGTGTTTTTTTTAACCCTTTATTGGAGATTCTTAGTGGCCGGGTCAAACCTGGCCTGACATTAAGAATCTCGGGCTTAATACCAACTTGTATAACAAAGTTGGTATTAACCCTTTTATTACCCAGCGTGCCACCGCCACCAGGGCCACTGGTAGAGCGGGGTTCAGCGCTAGAGGATGGCGCTTCAATAAACGCGCCATCTTCTGGGGCGGCTGCGGGCTGCAATTTGCAGCGGGGGGTGCCCAGAAAGCTTGGGCCTCCCTGCGCTGCGGATTCCAGCCCCCAGCTGCTTAGTTGTACTTGGCTAGACATAGAAATTGCGCGGATCCCCACGCATTTTTTTTAAATTATTTCATGAAATTCATGAAATAAAAAAAAAGGGCTCCCCTATATTCTTGTGTCTGGCCAGGTACAAATAGGCACCTGGGGGTTGGGGGCAGCCCGTCGCTGCCTGCTGGATTTGGCTGGTTACAGAAATACGGCGAAGCCCACGTCAAATTTTTTTCTGACAAATCCATAAAACAATATAAATAAAAGGGACTGCATCTTTATTAACCCCTGGACCATGGGCGAGGGGTTAATAAAGATGCAGTCCCTTTTTTAGGATTGTTTTATTGATTTTTCAGGAAAAAAATGACGTGGGCTTCGCCATATTTCTGGAACCAGCTGGATCCAGCAGGCAGCGATGGGCTGCCCCCAACCCCCAGGTGCCTATTTGTACCTGGCCGGACACAAGAATATAGGGGAGCCCTTTTTTTTAATTATTTCATGAATTTCATGAAATAATAAAAAAAAATGTGTGGGGCTCCGCGCAATTTCTATGTCTAGCCAGGTACAGCTAAGCAGCTGGGGGCTGGAATCCGCAGCGCAGGGAGGCCCAAGCTTTCTGGGCACCCCCCGCTGCAAATTGCAGCCCTCAGCCGCCTCAGAAGATGGCGCATTCGTTGAAGCGCCATCCTCTGGCGCTGAACCCTGCTCTTCCAGTGGCCCTGGTGACGGGTGGCTCACTGGGTAATAATGAGGTTAAGGCCAGCTTTGTATTACCAGCTGGCCCTAAGCCCGAAATTTATTGCGGTCACGCCAATATTAGACATGACCGCCATGAATTTCTATTAAATTGTTTAAAAAAAAACACAACACAGAGAAAAATTTTTTAATTAGAAATAAAAAAAAAAGCCATTAGGGACTCCATCTTTATTTAAAAAAATCCTCTTCCGTCCGACGTAGTCCAAAACGCGATGTCCTCTCTGCTACTTCCCTGTGCATAGATATAGATGTCTATGCACAGGGAGCGAGCAGACTGAGAACAATCTCAGCTCTGCTACATCATCTCTGTGCACAGACATTCATGTCTGTACACAGGGAGAGCAGGCGGGCTCTAGGACCCTGGAGCTACGGCAACCCGCAGGACCCGAGCCCGGCACAGAGCAGACAGCCGGACTCGTTACTGTGCGAGTTTCCCTGCGATTACTTGCACAGTAACGAGTCCAATGCAAGTCAATGGCAATCCTAGTATTGTCAGAGTCTCTGACAAAACTAGGATTGCCATTGATTTGCAATGGACTCGTTACTGTGCGAGTAATCGCTGGGAAACTCGCAGAGTACCGAGTCCTGAGAGTCCCTTACTATTCACCTAGTAACGAGTCCTAGCGAGTAGACTCGCCCATCCCTACCAATAACCTTTATTGCTTGAAAAACATAAAATTCCAAAAAATAATCCAGCCATTCATTGTATTTCCATGTAATCCAGTTGACTCTTCCATGATTTTGGAGACCTCACCTTAGCTTCAGTGTTCCACACAGACTGACTGCAATCACACACTGCTTGTCCTCCCCCAAACCACCATACAAAACAAGTTCTATTGACACAGTCCTGGGTGATTGAATATATACATTTACAGAGGTCTTGAATGACCAAATAAGGACATGTACAAAAGTAATTCAATTATCAAATTCAAGAGTGTAATGAGTACACAAGAAGTGGGGAAGGGCTGAATACACAGTATTGCAAGAAAAAAGCACCTGTAAAATGCAGTTACAACATAACCCACCATATCCACCAGCACAACCTCTTTCCCATTTCAATAAGTGAGCATGCCATGAGGTTTACACAGACCTTTGGCCATCTCACTTTAGTCCACTTTGCTTAATTGTCAAGATGTCCTTGCATAATGGCAGGGTAGGCGGCCTGAAGGAGTCTATTGTTCTTCTTGTTTGGTGACGGCTCCCACAAAATGGCACTTAACTCCCCAAGGTTATTTCCAAGGAGGAAATGTACAGTAAGTCCTTCCATAAATCCAATTCATTACAGTTTTTCACCATAATTCAAACGCACCCAAGGTCGCTGTATATATTTGCGAGAACCCTGCGCCAGGAGAATGAGGAACCCGGGTCCTGGGTGAAGTGCCTCTGGTCAAACCACACGGGGGTCAGCAATAATCAAGAAAGCCCATGTGTCTTTAAATCCAAACACTTTGCATCCATCAATTGTGACATCCTGCAGGTGACGTTGGCGTTGCTCCTGGCAGCTTGGGGACAAAGGCCGGAAGCTATACACTCCATAAGGGGTATCTGTGGTGCAGGGGTCCACTCTAATCGGGGTGGTGGTAAATCCTCAAGTGGGATGCAGTGCTCCTGCTGCACTAAATGAGGTGGTGGTAGGCTTGGCTTCCTCTGAGACCTTGAGGTACAGCCAGATTGCAAGTGGCCAGGCTGTCCATGGTCATAACATTTCCTCTCTGTGATTCCCCAAGGTTGTGATTGGAAATGTTGGGGCTCTGGATTGTAAGTTGTGGTCATTGACCTGAAGATGGCTGATGGGGCAGATATAACTGGAGGGGGCCAGGGCATGAGGGCAGGCTGTGGTTTATAGTGCACAAGATTCACTGGACAAGGTGGGGGTACATGAGGCTCCCTCCACGTCCTTGAGGGACAACTAGCTTGCAGGTGCCCAGGGTTCTCGCACCTATAACATCTCCTCTCTGTAAATCCCCCTGGTTGTGGTTGGAACTGTTGGTGCCCACGATTATTAGATGGGGTAGTCATCGGCATGCGGCTGGGTGGAGGGGCAGATATAACCAGAGGGGGCTGGGGCGCAGAGGCAGGCTGTGATTTATCAACCAATAGCTTACTCAACTCCGGTCGGATAGTAAGGGCTTCGTCAGCCATGGCTGCAGCTCTTTCAACTGTGGACGGCATGCTTTCCCGAACCCATTCCGGCATTTCTGAGGGGCACTAGAGGAGAAATTGTTCTATAAGAAATACCTGTACAACATCTTCCATAGTGAAGGCTTTTCTGTTCTGACATGCATCCTGAATGATTCCTCCGTGGTGCATGGGAGGTCTCGGAACTGGGCCCTATACAAGTCTGGGAGATAGCATGTTAATCCAAGATAGTTCATTTTACAAAGTTATAATTCCAATTATGCGGTGAGTCAATAGTTCAATAAGCCTCAGCCATGCTTCTGTTCTGGAGTCACACTAATATTCGCATCCACCCAGATTGGGGCACCTCCATCATGGCACACTGCTGCGCAAAGTCCTTAAAGAAATTATCCACATCTCCGGAAGTCTCATCAAATAGCTTGAAGTCTGTCCTGGTGATCCGTGCAGGCTCCTGGATCATTGGGTTTACACTCCAAATCACATTACTCCAACTTTCGAACTCCATTGCTTCTTGTCTCCTTTCTGCTCGGTGAACAGCCTCCTCCTTATACTACTGAGAGACATCTTGGCTCAGAACCACCATATCTTCTTCGTAACACACCAACCACTGGCTTTTTGAGATGGGGGTCCTCTTCTCCAGTACATGTCTGTGAAAGGGATCCTGTCACCTCCAAAAAGACACCTAAGCTACAAAATCATGTCCCTGCAGCATCCTATCACTAATCTCACACTCCTTTTGTTTCCTAAAACCATCCTGTCAAAGTAGATAAAAACAATTTTATTCTCACTCATTAGGCATTATAATTAGTAGGGGCTATATTCTTTAGCCCTTAGGGCGTGTTGTTTTGGAGGCTCCAGGATCCGCCCCCTCTCTCTCTGTGTTGCTGTGATGTGGAGCTGAAGGCAGGACTAATGATTTGCATTCTGTGAGTGACAGGGAGGGGGAGGACAAAGCCTGCACAAGCAAAGCAGCACAGAGAGAGAGGGTGGATCCTGGAGCCTGCAAAACAAACATGCCCTAAGAGCTAAAGAATATAGCCCCTACTAATTATAATGCCTAATGAGTGAGTATAAAATCTTTTTTTTATCTACTTTGACAGGATGTTTTTAGGAGACAAAAGGAGTGTGAGATTAGTGATAGGATGCTGCAGGGACATGTTTTTGTTGCTTAGGTGGCTTTTCGGAGGTGACAGGATCCCTTTAAGCATCTGGGAGGAGGTGGATGGGCCAACACCCACCAGTAGATCAATTAAAGCCTCTTTAAATATTCCTTAGTAGTTCAGGCCCAGGTCTATGGCTCTCTTCTGTAGACTGGATGCAGTCTAGTGTCTGTACTCACTCTGTGGATGGTTCTCCATTGGGCTGGGCTCTGTTGATCCCATTGCTGCCACCAGTTGTCACAGGGTCCTTCTCCAATATCACAATCAAGAGCGAGAGATGCGTGATCAGCCCAAGAACCTTTATTGCTTGAAAAACATAAAACTCCATAAAACAATCAAGCCATATATTGAATGTCCAAGTAATCTAGGTGACTCTCCCATGCATTGGAGAGCTCACCTTAGCTTCAGTGTTACACACAGACTGACTGCAATCACACACTTCTTCTCCTCCCCAAATCCACCATCCAAAATCAATTCTATTGACACAGTCCTGAGGGGGTTGAATACACACATTTACAGAGGTCTTGAATGACCAAATAAGGACATGTCCACAGTAATTAAATTATCAAATTCAAGAGTGTAATGAGTACACAAGAAGTGGGGAAGGGTGGAATACACAGTATTGCAAGAACAAAGCACCTGCAAAATGCAGTTAAAACATAAACAACCATATGCACCATCACAGATATTATTTAAACTAAAATTGGTAAAGCAGAGATCAAAGTTGGGCTGAAATGTTAGACAGACTAGCTGTGTTACTTTGAATAACTTTTTCTCAAAAGGTAGAAAATGTAATCTGTTGTTTCTAAGCAAATTTTGTATGCCATATATTCTTGTTATATAGAACCGAAATATAATTTGTCACTTCTAAGCTATTTTTCCTGAAACAGGTTTGATGCATGACTGAAAACACAGATTGTTTTGGAAAGGTGTTTATGAACAATACTACAGATGAATTATGTGAGCAATGTAGCTATGAATCAGTGCCTGGGGTAGTAGTCATTGATGAGGCTTGCACTTTCATCATACAGGCACAGTACATTAAATATAGAGTTCTGGGTGGTTGTTTGGTTTGGGTGTGTTAGGATTTGTGTGTGAGTTAGACTGTGGATAGTTTAAGAACCATAAAAACCGTAGGCCCCGTCATGCTCCTTGTCAGTTCCATAGGATGCCAAGTTTGGGTTGACATACATATTGATAAAAAATAAAATAAAACAGTTCTTTGGTGAGCACACCTTCAAATTGAATTAAACAAAAGGCAGTACACCTTGAATTATTTTATGTATGACACAGAGGCATAGAGTGTTAACCAAGCTCGGAGTCCCACTCCATTTGCAAGGGAATAAAAGGGTTGCAGAAGTCCTCTACCTGATATTTTTCCAGGGTGTTTTAGGCCATATGCACACGTTGAGTATTTGATGAGTTTTTTACCTCAGGATTTGTAGCCAAAACCAGGAGTGGGTGATAAATACAGAAGTGGTGCAGGTGTTTCTATTAGACTTTTCCTCTGATTGCTCCACTCCTGGTTTTGTCTACAAATCCTGAGGGAAAAAACTCATCAAATACTCAGCGAATGCACATGGCCTAAATGTTGCTTTTTGTAATTTTGAACAAGCAAGCACAATCAATGTAGGATTCCTACTCCTTTACCAAGGGTTGATGAAGGCCCTCAGGTAAATTTTTTCCAGGGTGCAGTGATGTGCTTTTTAAAATTTTGACAGGCCATGCACAAAATACATTGGCTTCATAAATGTAAGAGTCTCACTATTTTAACAAGGATATAAAAAGGCTGACTGAGGTCCTCACCTGGTTTTTTTTCTATGGTGTAATGTTGTGAATCTTGAATTTTTAACAAGCCGTATACAAAATGGCTTGGCTTCTTGAATGCAAGAGTACAACTCCTTAAAAAAGTATAAAAAGTTTTAATGTCACACACTCCACATTCCAAGATAAGGAGGAGTAAAATGTTACTATTACATTTTGCAGGATTGTGTATGAGGGAAAAGAGATCTGTGACTGTGCTCCTGCTCCAAATGATCCAAACTTCTGAATCAGAAGTTTTAGAATTCAAGCAGTGGATTTATTTTTATGCATTTCGGGGTCATAACCACTTCTTCAGGAAAATATAAAACAAGATGTACCAAGGTACATCTTGTTGTGGTAATTCTGAAGAAGGGGTTATGCCCTGAAATGCATAGAAATAAAAGCACTGCTTGAATTCTAAAACTTCTGATTCAATTGGATCATTTGGAGCAGGAGCATGGTCACAAATTTCCTTTCCCTAATACACGATCCCGGATGACAACACGTTGGAGAACTGCTGCAAACCGGTGAAAAAGTTGTCACAAGTGATTTAGGTGATTGTGACTCTCTCACAACCCCAAAAGGTGAGTTGATTTATTTTCTTTCCATTACCCCTGTCTGACAGATAAATAGCATTGTGCACCCATTTCTTTACAGTGCTGCCTCCCTATTACATTTTGCAGTCATATGATCATATAACCATAGAATGGTGGAGTTGGAAGGAACCTCCTGGATCATCTGGTCCAACCCTCTGCTCAAAGCAGGATTTACTAAATCATTCCAGACATGTTTGTCCAACCTCTGCTCGAACACTTAAATTCAAGAAGAACTAACCACATTTTGTTGCAGCCTGTTCTACTCATTGATCACCCTCACTGTCAAAAATTATTCTAATATCTAATCTGTGTCTCCTCCTAATCACTTTCATCCAAATGCATCAAGTCTTTCCTTTTGCAAATGAGAATAAAGCTGATTCCTCTACAGTGTGGCAACCTTTGAGATATTTGTAGACAGCTATTGTTTCCTCTTACTCTTCTTTTTTGCAAGCTAAACATTCCCAAATCCTTCAAGTGTTCCTCATAGGACATGGCTTGAAGACTGGTCAACATTCTGATTGCTCTTCTCTGAACTTGCTTCATTTTGTTGATGTCTTTTTAAAATGTGATACCCAAAACTGGACACATTATTCCAGATGAGGTCTGACCAAAGAGGAGTACAGGGTGATAACTACTTCACATGCTCCAGACTGTATGCTTCTGTCAATACATCCCAGAACTGTGTTTGGCTTTTTTGCTGCTTCATCATACTGTTGACTCATGTTCAGTCTGTGATCTATTAGTATACCCGTCTTTTTCACATATGCTGTTAATTATCCCTATTCCTTTCATTCTGCATATATTTCTTTTTTCCTTTTTCCTGCCTGATGTAGGACTTTGTATTTTGTCTTATTAAAAACCATTCCATTAGTTGCTGCCCACTGTTCCAGTTTATTTAGATCTTTTTGAATTCACTCTCTCTTCCCCAGTATTAGCTATCCCTCCTAGCTTTCTGTCACAAGCAAATATAATCAGTTTACCCTCAATTCCTTCATCTAAATCATTGATAAAGATGTTGAACAACACAAGGTCCAGGATCAATCTCTGTGGACCCTCCCTTGAAACATTCTTCCAACTGGATGTGCAGTCATTTAAAACTAACCTTTGGGTCCAATCACTAAGCCAGTTATGAATCCACATAACATTTGCCTTGTCCGTACCATACTTGGTCATTTCAATAAGGATGGTTTGAAATACTTTGTGAAAAAATGCTTTTCCGAAGTCAAGATATACTATATCTACTGCATTTCCCTGATGCACCCAGTCAGTGATTCTGTCAGAGAAGGAAATTAACTTCCTCCCAAAATATGACTTACTGGCTATGTCATATGTACATATGTAAGGTGCCCCCCTTTGATGTGAACTGCTGCAGTCATCTCATAGCTTTTTTCCCGACATCTCAGCTAATATCATCAACTGAGATGTAGGGCTACCCTGATCGGTGGTATTAACCCATTGAATCCCTCTGTCACTCACTGACAGCAAAATTCAAAGCACCACGGTGGATGTTTGCTGTGTTTTCCCACTGAGAACATTTGCGTTCACGCAAGAATAAATTGACACGCTGTAGCGGGGAAAGCCACACCATGTGTCAGTTAAAGCTGCGGAAAAAAGAAGCAAAGTGGACATGGGATTTCTAGAAATCTCATCTCTATCCATCTATAGAACAGTGTTTTGGATGCAGCAATCCGCAGTAAATTATTAGTAAAGGTTGCTAATCATGATTGTGGCCACTTACATTAAAATGGTAATTAATCAGAAATTTGCTATCATTTAAAGCTTTTTGTGTCAGTTTAGAGAAGGAAGACTTCATTAATTGTATTATATTCTGCTTTAATTATATCTTTATTTTCTGTTTTGAATGACTGTCCTTTATTATTTTGGCATGTTTATCCTATTAAATAAAAATCTACGTATTTTATCATGAATTTAAGATCATTTTAAATGTGTAAAATAAATATTTATTTCAAAGGTATTTAGAATATTCTATGACATTTTTTTATTACTCTTTTAAGAATAACTATGGACAGCTTTGTTGGTATAACAGTACATAGAATTCTTCCTATTGGAAAAATGCACAGCTGAATTGCCTTCAGATATTTAAGGTTTCTGCATTGTTGTTCTCTCTGTACATCACTTGATTATTGCTATTTTTTCTGGCACATACAATCTGTCAAAACAGTGGGAAACAATTGCTAGGAGCACTGACCCACATAGAAATGACTGTGAAATTCTGAACTCTTTTGACCAGTCAATCAGTAATGTATAGTACAGTATAAAAGAAAAAAAAAGTTTCACCTGATTTGTCCTTAAAGAAATCTATTGTCTTTTAAAATCTGTGCTCTTAGTGGCCTATTGTTCACATCACAGGCATTCTTGCAAAATCTTTTTTTGAAATACAAGGTTTTGTTTACTGTAAGATGCTTTTATTTCTTAGAAAACATTTGATAATCATTTCGTTAAAAAAAAAAAAAAAATTAGAAAACTGCATCAGGCTGAACATACTTAAAGGGAAACAACCACCAAGACTTAGTGCCATGCAGAAGGTAATTGATGTGTGCAGCATGACATCACTAATTTTTTTTATTACTCCCCTGTGGGCTTGTCTTTTTGCTGTAAGCCGAACCATCCCTCTCATCCAGCCTTTCATTTTACTTTCCGTATCTTCTACCAACATGATAGTGAAAGTAAAATGAAAGGCTGGATAAGAAAAAGGGGGGGAGGGGGTTTGGCTTACAGCCGAAAGGCCAGCCCAAAGGGAAGTAATATAAAAAAAATGATGTCATGCTGCACACATCAATCACCTTCTGCATGTCAAGAAGTCCTGGTGGTTGGTTCCCTTTAAATGTAAATATTTAGCAACTGTTAAAAATGTATTGTAGTGATAGCGGTATTATCAACAGATAATTGAGATAAATGATGTTATCAATATAAAAATATTTCCATTATACATTTAATGTTATCTGAGAGTGTATATTCAGATCTTGCACAGATAATTCATTTAGCACTGTGATGACTGGGGTAGTGGAAGACTGATGAGTAATATCAGTAAGTCACTAATACTACTCAATATTCCCTCTGCCTGCATCCCAGACCTTGTTTCCTTCCAGCATTCAATTTTTAGTACCTGTTAAAAAGGCAGTGGAGCACCTGTGTATAAGTAGCTGTTAAGGTACCTTTACACGCCTCAATCGCGGTGTAGCAACTGCCAGGCAATCGGGATTTTTGTCACGGTTGCCTTGAAATTGCTACGAAGTTGCGGCGTGTAATTTGGGAAAGTGATCGGGATTTTCGCAGTTGCTCCGGGTAGCGGTTTCAGAGCATTGTTCTAAAATCAGAGGCAACCCAAATTGTGAATTGCCCTGGTATTGGTGTGTAAACGGGCGATAGGGATGGAATCTGCATCACCTAGTGATTTCCCAGAGGCGTGCCACAGCGTGCTGGATACCGCGCCCCATCAGCGATGATTGGTGGGGGCTACTGTGTTTCCATTGGCTGTCCCTTCACAGGGCGCCATATTTAAAGAGCTGTCCATTCACACTACACAATTGCAATGGTGTCATGCATTAGCCAGCCTTCCTGCACAGGCTGGCCAATCATGACGCTGTTGCGTTGTCTAATCAGCGTGTTTGGGGCGCGGAATACACAACTTTGTCACGCCTATGTTTTGCGGCGCTGAAGATGTACACCCACATTCCCTTAGTGGTTGCGGCGTGTGAAGCGGTGATGGGATTCAACCGGATGTTTCCCGCAGGATCTGTTTCAACTTCCGGGGAACCATGTTCCCTTAGGTTGAGGGCGCAATTGCGGTGTGTACATGCGCCATCGGCCATCGTATCAACTGTCAAAAACGTGCACGCGCACGTTCAGTTGCTACCGATTGCCAGTGATAGTACAGCGTGTAAAGGTAACTTTAGGGACATCAAACTGTTTGGACAGCTGTGGGGGACATTATACTGTATAGGAGGCTGGGAGGCCAACATGTTGTAAAGATTATAGTGTGGGATATTATTCTGTATATAAAAGGATGTGGAGCTCTGGGGGATATTATACTGAAAAGGGTAACATCATACTGTGCATAATGGACTGTGGTGACCAAACTGACAAAACTGTATTGAGTTTTTTTGGGGGAAAATATATTGTGTATATGGTGCTGGGAAAATATTTAAATAGAGAAAATAAAGTCCAGTCCACCATATAATTCCATGGGAAACAGATATTATCCAATAGTGCACAGAATAAATGCAAGTTAAAGTTATTTTCACAACAGTAGTAAAATTCAGCACGTTGTCCTAAGATTGATGAAGACTTCCAAGTTTATTGCAACATAGTTAAAAGTTACGCATTTTGACCATTGTGTGGTCTAAGTCATAATATATTTATTATGACAAAGACCACACAGCGGTTGAAACACGCAAATACATGTAACTTTTAACTATGTTGCAATAAACTTGGTAGTTTTAATCAACTTTATGGCACAGTGCTAGATTCTAATACTGCTGGTAAACATATTGTATGAGAGGCTGTGGGGGCTATCATACTGTATGATGAGCTCTGGGGTCTTCAAAATGTGTGAGGGGAGGCGTGGCCTGCAGCAGCATGTGAGGACATGGATCCCTGAGCTCCTGTGCCCACAGACAAGCTACTGGGAATTTTTGCCTTTTTAAAGGCAAATTGTCTCATCAAAGCGACAAGACCTCTAAGATCTAATCTTTGGGCTTCATTTGAACCCTTTTGAGATCAATTCTGAGAGGAATTCACCTCAGGACACCTTGAAATCTGGCCCCTCAGAGGAGTGATGGAGGTTCCATTTTAAGACTACTGGTCACCTCATAATAATATCCTCCTGTTGTCTGTTAAAAGTCAGGAATTGACATTTCAGGTCGTAATTCTGAAATTATACTGGCTTTTACCTTTATTCGGCTGAATTTGTAATGATTTTTACCTCAAGACATTGCCTGAAGTCTATTTGTTTGTTTGTTTTTTGTTTTTTTCCTCACATGAGAGTGAAGGTGGCGCCATTTTGTGATCACTGAATGCTTCATAATAATACTCCTGTCACCCATAAATCATCTGAAATTGACAACACAGGTCACAGTTTACTGAAGTAATATTAGACTTCGTCTTTCTGGACCAGAAGATCTTGTCTTGGTGATATATTTATCAATATCTTATTCTGCTTTATTTTCAATATACAGCCTATGCTATCTCTGACATGGGCTTTTTTATTCACTTCTCTCATTAGTTTTTGGAGATTTTATTGTTTTGGTCTATTAAGTTTGTTCTTAGACCATTTTCTGCTATTCTGTGAGGAAAACTGCCATTTCTCTCAGGGGAGTAGTGGAGACGCCATCTTTGATTTGCTGATTGCGGCTTTCCCGGAGGAAGCCAATTTACTACACAAACGGATTTTCCTCACTGTAAGATCCGGACCTCTGAGGTAAATTTTCCCTCATATGCATTTGGAAAGCAACAGTGACAGGTACAGGAGGCGTGGGGGATCTACTAAAAGATGAGCTGCTGTCCTGATTGAGGAGATTTAATACTAGTGACTAGACTGAGACATCCCTGAAGCCTTCTTCATAGACTATCTGGTCATACTATTTTGGATGCTCCTTGCTTAGTTACATACTTGCATAGGGTGGGGATAATACCATTCTACATATTGGACAATTCATGAGTCTGAAGGGGAGATATATAACCTTTCTAGTCCTAGTGTTACACTGAGACTTCAGGAGACTCTTTTTTGCTACTCATTTGTTTTTTGCAAGCTGTTGCCTTATAACTTCTTCCATCTTTGCGTGCTACTACATCTCCAAGAAGGACCTCTTCAATCAAGCGGGGTCGTCGAGCCTCCAACGTATCCGAGCTACGTAGATGGATCCTGTTGTCTGAGGTTTCTACACGATCCGACTACTCCAGGGAGGGATCTCTTCAATCAAGCGGGGTCGGCGGGCCTCCAACGTATCCGAGCTTTGTAGACGGTTTCCGGTGTCGAGGAGTCAACTAAACAACTATTCTTTTATGGGGATGTGCTGTTGGGGTACACCTTTATATTGATCTGCATATTGATGTTTGACTCTGTTTCTTGTGGATAAAGGTAGTTTGGGTGGTAGTTGTTGGGTCTTGGGTGGGTGATCTTTTCATCTTCTAATTGGGGGAGAGAGCTATTTACTTTATACTCTGAGTCCGTATTTACAGATAATTGTACTTCATTTCTGTTCCTTGGCTCTAGTATTGTGGAAGTCTATTACCTAATTGTAATTGTTTTTGGCTCAATATAGTTTACTGGAGCTGGCTATAGAGACTTACTATACATACTTTGATATTCTTAATTTCTTAATTTATATACCTCAATTTATACGGTATACTAGTCCTAATGTCTCCCAAGCCTAAACCAAACGTTACTTCCAAAAATTCCACTAGTGAACTGGTGGAGGCTAGTCCACAGAGTACGAACACTATGCCTTCCTCGGCCTACCATAGTAACCAGTCACAAAGTGGCAGTAAAGATTCCTTACCAGTGGAGAATAGTTCAGAAGAATGGAAATCCACACCTATGATTTATGAATCTACCCAGGCAAACTCAAAAAGAAAAGAAATGGAAACTATATCCAGATCACATGATGGCTCTAATTTTCGGGAAGATTATGACTCAGCTCGAGACCCTCAAAACAAGAGCCCGGTGAGACAAAGAGTGAAGACCTCAAGGAAAGACACAGATCCGCTCTCCAACCTTGACGATGGACAACTATCAGATAGAGATTTCTTGGTTAAAGTATTTGCTGATTTAAAAAAATCTTTGAGAGACGACATTGATGAGATTAAACATTCGGTGGCCTCGATAGTTTTCCAGAACAGAAAAAACAGAGAAAGCCATTGAGGAATTAAAAACGGAGTGCATTGACTCTAGAAAATCTCAAGACAGGGTGACTAATGAAATTAAAGTTCTGAAGGATAGGTTAGCAGATAGAGAGGACCGGGACCGCAGGAATAACCTGAAATTTAGAGGAATTCCCGAAAAGATAAGGCAGGATAACTTGATTAATTACGTGAAATCTCTCACTAGAAAAATTGCTCCTTCACTGGAAAATATGGAGTATTTTATAGAAAGAGCCCATAGATTCCCAAGGCCCTCGCATCTTTCGGACGATGTCCCGAGGGATGTGATAGCTAAATTTAGCTTCTATCAAACCAGAGATAAAGTGACAACTTTCTTATAAGAGATAATAAATCCCTACCTCCACCTTATGACGGGATTAAAATCTTCACAGATATTTCTAAAGACACGATGCTGAAGAGGAAATCTTTGAAGCCTGTAACGGACATTCTACGTGCTAAGGAGATCTTGTACAGATGGGGTCGTCCGACCACTAGTGTTATTTTTACATACAAACAGAAATCTTTTGTTATTGAAGATAAATCTGAGGGACTGAAAGTTTTGAGAAACTTACATCTAACTTATACTTAACGGGTCTTAAGTAGCTCTGTTTGACACTTTAAAGATTTAAGGACCAATTAGGCACAATGGCCAAAACATCAGCCTTGCAGGAAGTTGAATAACGGTTCCCTTGAACCCTTCCTTATAGTATTGATACTTACATAGTTCTTATTACTAGTTACATTCTGTGTTATAGTTTTCTTCATTTAATAGTTTGTTTCTTTACCTACCTGTAGTAGTTTAGTTTCCCTCCTAATTCTCTCCCTTCCCTCTCCCTCACACTTCCTCAGCTTCATACTTTCATTGCAGCTAGCTTACATACATTTTTAATTCTTCATTGAGACAATGACCACCAGATACCTTTCACTAAATGTCCAGGGGTTAAATACCCCTCAAAAAAGGTTCCATGTATGGAAAGAACTTGCGAGACATAAAATTGATTTGGCAGGACTTCAGGAAACTAAATTTTGCCTAGAAAATCCACCAAAGTTTACGAATAAACTATTTCCTCATATCTATTTCTCCTCTAACAAGAAAAAAAAATCTGGAGTAGCCATTTTGATTAGGGATACTCTTAAATTTGAAGAACTTGAGGTCCATAGAGATGATGAGGGCCGATATCTTATCCTGATATGTAAAATAAATGATACTCCTCACACACTTGTGAATTATATACGCTCCTAACAAAGGTCAAATTTCATTTTTAAAAAAACTGTTCAGGACTATCCATGATCATAAGAAAGGCAACCTCTTCATTTTTGGGGACTTTAACGCGGTTCCTAATGCTATGTTTGACTCATCCAATAAAGCCAGGAATACCAATGTCCAGCTTGATCCATTATTTAACCAGGAGGAATTCTATGATGCATTCCGATGCATTCCGATGCATAAACTCGTCATCTATAGAATTTACTCATTTCTCTGACTCGCATAAATCCTTTGCTAGGATAGATCTAGTTTTGACAGATATCAATTCCTTGCAGAAGATTAAATCAATAAAAATACTTCCTAGATCTTGGTCGGATCACTCTCCGATAATCTTCGTTACTACAGATGGGGCTTCTTATAGTGGGCGGAAACTCTGGAGAGCAAATTCTTTTCTATACCACCATCCAGATTATAAATCCAAAATTCAAAGTATATTACAATATTACTTTAAAGAAAATGATTTGGGAGATATGCATATTCCAACTTTATGGACTGCCCATAAGGCACTGATTAGAGGTCATCTAATTCAATTAAATTCTCTCCTAAAAAGAAAATTAACTAAAGATACGGCTTCCATCATAAGTAAGATTAAAGACTTGGAATCGGAGGTGATTCGGACCAAGAAAAATTCCATCTTTGGTGACATTCTTAAATTGAGGGTTGAACTAAAATCCCTTTTAACTGCGGAATTTGATAAGGTTTCCCACATTACTAAATCTAATTTTTATAATTATACCAACAAACCCTCCAAACTATTTGCCAAATTGATAAAAATACGAAGGGCCAAAACGAGAATTCTACAGATCAGGAATAAACCTAATTCTATAGTCAAATCCCCTGCGGAAATTTCAGATGCCTTTGAAGTTTATTACAAGAAGTTATATAACTTAGGAAAGGAGCCCGGGGAAGTTGATCCCTGTGCTGTGGAAATGGCTTCGTTTTTAGACTCTATTCAACTTCCTTCTTTGACATCTGACCAGTTAAAATTCCTAAACTTACCCTACACTGAAGCTGAAATCTCTGATACTATTGCGTCCCTAAAGAAATTTAAGTCTCCCTGGCCTGACGGGTTACAGAACGAATACTATATTGCCTTTAAAGATATCCTTGTCCCATATTTAACTAGGTTAATCAATTTCCTCACTACTGACCAGAGTAGTCTTCCCAAGGAAATGCAAGAAGCAGTGATTACGGTTATCTCAAAAGATAAGGGTGACACTGAGAATGTAGCTAACTATAGACCCATATCGCTCCTGAATTCAGATCTAAAAATTATTAGTAAAACTTTAAATAACACACTAAAACAAGTTATCTCGACACTCCTTCACGGGGATCAAGTGGGTTTCGTTCAGGGAAGGGGAACATCGGATGCTACGAGACGGGCGTTAAATTTAATAGATTTTATAGAGAGAACTGGGACTCCAACCCTAGTGGTCGCTGTCGACGTGGAGAAAGCGTTCGACAGGGTCCACTGGGGGTTCCTCTTTGAGGTTTTGAGGAGGTTTGGCTTTGGGGGTAATATAACTAACTTAATTCATTCGCTTTATTCTAATCCGAGTGCGAAAATCATAACAAATAACTTTTTGTCAAAAGACATCTTGCTAACGAATAGTACACGTCAAGGTTGTCCCCTTTCCCCTTCTCTCTTTAACCTCTTTATTGAGCCGTTAGCGGAAAAAATACGTACTCATCCTTTGATAAAAGGCATTCCCATTTCTATGAGACAATTTAAGATTAGTTTATTTGCTGACGATATCCTGGTAACTTTGACTGATCCCATAAATTCTTTACGATATCTCCTTGACACAATTGATAAATTTTCTCGAATTTCCCATTATAAGATCAATTTGAAAAAGACTCAGGTGTTACACTTAAATATAGATCAGGACCTCCTTGACTTGTTAAAACGCGAACACTCTCTCTCGTGGGAAAAAGAATCTATAAAATATTTAGGTATTTATTTGACCAAATCCCTATCTAAGATTGTAGACGTTAATCTTAATTATATCTACAAAGTCATTCAGGACGATGTTCTTCATATTTCCAAAATTGATATTTCATGGTTGGGAAGAATAAACTCATTTAAAATGTTTATCTTACCGAAACTTCTCTATATTTTTCGTTCTGTACCCCTACCTGTGTCCAGACAATGGATGGCAAAATTACAAACTCAACTGACGAGATTCATTTGGGATAAGAAAAAACCAAGAGTGGCTAAGACTACCCTGGAGAAAGGAAGGTCTAGAGGAGGTCTGGCTGTTCCCAACCTCATCGCATATCATCACTCCACTATCATAAAACTGAGTCAATCATGGTGGGAGACAGGCGATAGACCAAGTTGGCTTACTCTTGAAGATAAAAATATGCTAAAGGGAGGCCTTGGTCCGCAGCTTCTTTCCTTCCTTTGTGATAAAAACAAACTTCTTCCGAAAGAAACGTTAGTGAAAGCCTCTATTCAATCCTGGAGATTGTTTGTTTCCAAATCATTGAAAAGCTTTCAACCTCATCCACCTACTTGGATCCCAATTGATATATTAGACTATATTTCTGCAAACCTGAAACTTAAATCCTGGAAAGACCATGGGATTGGTTTTATATCTAACATCTTGGATGGCAGAGGAGGGTTGATTCCCTTTGCGGTCCTACAAAACACTTATGGTCTGGAAGACATAGAAGTTAAAACCTGGGCGGAGATTCATCGCATTCTGTTGAGCCATAAACTGGTATTCTCTCTTCCTCACAATGTGACACAACTTTTGAAGTTCCCGCAGAGTACCTTTTTTTGGAAGTTGAAAAACATATATTAGGACATTAACCTAGATTCGGTCTATGTGAAATCTTCAAATGTAGTAGCATGGGAGAAAGACCTGAACATCTCTATAAATACTGAACAACTTGGCAAGTCCTTTGATCTTATGTATACACAGGTACCGTGCATCTCCCTTATTGAGACCCAATTTAAATTGTATTCAAGATGGTATCTTACTCCGTTGAAGCTAAATAAGTTTAATTCACTCAACTCCCCGATGTGCTGGAGGAACTGTAACCAAACTGCTGATCTGACTCATGTGTTCTGGGGATGTCAATTCCTTAAAAAATTTTGGAGAGACATAAGGCATCTAATTAAAGATATTTCTGGAATTGAGGTTCTTCAATCTCCTGAGTTAGTGTTGCTTTTGGTTGGGTTGGATTCTCTTCCAAAACGTGTAAGGCCACTTACGATTCATATTCTTTTAACAGCAAAAACTATGATTGCCTCACTTTGGAGAGAGTCTACAGTCCCATCTATACAGGATCTGCAAAATATAAAGGGAGGGGACAAGAGGCGCAATAGTGCCCTATCACTAGTGACACTAGTGTGTAAATGGTGATGCTGTGTGGCCGCTCACCTGGTCCAGTTGTGGTCCCCACAACTGGCTTAATCGCGTTTTAGGAATCAATGTTCCAAGCTGCTGCAGGACCTCCACCTACCACTGGATTGTGGTATATTCCAAGAAGGGATGATGGGAGTGATGGTGTGTCACGGTCCGCGCTGCTTCTGGATTCAATAAAACTCACCAAAGAGCCCAGCAATCTTTCATCCTCTTTATTCCTTATTCCTACGCGTTTCAGCGCCACACCCGGCGCCTTCCTCAGGGACATGTCCCTGAGGAAGGCGCCGGGTGTGGCGCTGAAACGCGTAGGAATAAGGAATAAAGAGGATGAAAGATTGCTGGGCTCTTTGGTGAGTTTTATTGAATCCAGAAGCAGCGCGGACCGTGACACACCATCACTCCCATCATCTATACAGGATGTCATAGACAGAATTGCATCTCATAATTCTTTTGAATATTCATTCGCTATTAGAAATGGCCTACAAACCAAATATCAGAAGAAATGGGCATTGTGGAATATAAAATTTCCATCTCCGTTCTTAAAGTCAGCCAAAGTCCCCCCAGATAGGGACTCTCTAGGCTTCACCACTGGACTGTATGATGGACTCATTGTCTATAGCTTGTACTATAGTAAGTGTATATAGCTACCTTTCCCCCCCTTCATTTCCTTTCCTCTCTCCCTTATGTTTATCTGCTGAAGAGCAGTTCTTCATAACTTGACTTAGCTTGAGATTCTTGGTCCTTAGTATTGATTGCCTTTAGTTATACTATTTCATAATTATTTCCCAAAGTATTATTTGGAGTTGTGTAATTCTTTGTTTCCCTGTTTACTTTCATTGTTCTCTTTTGGTGTTCTGTATTTGATGAAATTGATTGTAATAAGGTAATCTCTTCATATTATACCTTTGACTTCTCTACTTCTTACCAGTTTGCTGTACGACTGTATTTGATTATTATACTTTGTACTTGATTTATTGAAACTCGAATAAAAATTATTTGAACACATAATGTGTGAGGGGCTGTGAGTGAAATTTTACTGTATACGGGGCTATTGTGATCCTACTGTCCATACTGGCATGAGCAATATTATCATGTGTACCGGGGATGAGAGCGTTCTCACACTGTTTTGGATCTATGGGAGACATTATACTGAATGACTGTGGAGACCATCATACTTTATGGGAAGTTATGGGGGACATCATACTTAGGGATGAGCAAGTGCAATCATTACTATTCGCTACTTGCACAGATATTGTGGTATTTGTACTATTTGTTGCATTGCGAGTATTTGTTTGCTCACCTCACAATATTTGAATTTCCCAGCATGTTTCACGCATGATTTGCATCCACTAAATATGCTGGGCTTATTAACCAATGACTGTAATAATGCAGCCATGTTGGCTGTGGCATTACAGTGATTGGCTGGCTGCCCATTGTCTTAGGATCTATTTTGGTCTGAGTACAAAATTTCTATGTCTAGATGGACACTCTCTCCCTCTTATTCTAACTAAAAAGCGATGGAGTAGCTATCTATCTAATTGTGTACCATGGGCAGAGCAGCCCACAGCTGCATTATCCACAGCTGAGCGCAGGAAGTCAGAGCGTGTGCTCGCGACCCGGCTCTAGCTGATGACGTGTGCACGGGCATGAGATCCTGTGCACCAGCCTGCGACTAGGAAGAAAGGGCTGGGCTTCACTGCAGCGATGGGGGAGAGGATGATGACGGGCAGGTGCAACTCGGCTGGAGAACGAGTTAAGTAACGCCCAGTCGGCTTCATGTTTTAAACTTTACAAAGGTAGATCTTCACTTCTATAAAACAGTTTTTTTAGCAAAAACGCTTGCAGCAAATGGGTGTGCTGGGTGTAGGGACCTATATAAACAGTCCGGGGGGGGTCATTTGGGGTGGTCTGTTCCCTTTAAATAATGAACACATGACATTTGAATATACCTACTTTTGAGGATTTTCAATATCCAAAGAAAACAATCTTTACTGAACATCCAGAAATAGTTTTAAATTTAATATTTCTAAATTAAATGAATAATAATAAACACAACATTGTTTATAATGTACTTTATCTTAGGCTTTGACACGCTGCCTAATGGAAGCACATATTTCAGTTGTTCTTTTCCCCAAAAGCGCATCTGCTTCTGCATTCCCGAATCAGTGAATTCACTTTCACTTTTGTTCAGACGCTGTGTATTTTACAGATGGGCTTTTGGGACTGAAAGCTCATCCATAAAAAGAATGAACATATCAAATTTTTATGCCTTTTGGGGCACGCCGTCTCCATAAGCCCCATTATAAGCACTGGAATACGCATTGCTGTTCACACAATGCAGGAGGAGCAGTAGGATGTGATGTCACACGGGGGCAGGAATATTCCTGTTCCTGTGTGACGTGTGTACTTTCGCTTAGCCAGTGTATGTACATACATTGCTAAAGCAAAATAAAAGTGAAGAATGGTGTTAAAAATAAAAAAAATAAAATACTCACCTCTCGCAGACTGTCCCGGGATGCGAGGGGAAGGCATCTGATTGCTGCAAGGACCTGAATTAGCTGATCACCCGGTAAACCGTTCAGCTGATGTGTCAGCTCACAGAATCAGTTGCTTTACCAGCCAGAGAGCAATCAGCTGATAATATCAGCTGACACAGGGCCGGCGTCAGCACCTGGCGTACCTGGGCAAGTGCCGGGGTCCAAGCATTACTGAGGGGGCCCACTGCCGCTGGCTGCCCGCATCGTGATGCCGGTGTTGTTATTTTTCTTATCTGTGCGGACTTTCATTCATTCAGAAGCCGGCCGCCAGCCCCTGCTCCGCATCCGGCCCATCACGTCACATCCGGCCCGTCACATCCGCCTGGGCCATCACTTCTGCTGACCACTAATTATGCTTTCCACACTGTAGAACGCATAGAAGAGGCACCCCCGCTCCACCCCTTCACTTCCTCTTCCTTGCGGTCCACAGTGTGAAACACATAGAAGAGGAGAAAGATGCCAGACTGCAGGTGAGTATGGCTGGGGTCCGGTGGGGTCCAGGGCCAGTCGTCAGCATCTGGGGGCCCTGGTCTGGTGGGTAGGCCCCCTGTGAACCTCTCACCTTGCAGTGGCCCCTGAGTGCTGCCCCTCTTTCCACGCCACACACCCTCTCTCCCGCCTAACTGGAGCCGCAGCAGCAGATCTCTACTTCCTGCACCGCAATGGTGCAGGAGACAGAGATCTGCTGCTCACTAGTCAGATGCTGCAATCAGTGTCTTCCAGCTGCTGCTCAGGTTAGGAGGGAGAGAGGGGGCATGGGGGAACAGTACTCAGGGGCCCCCTGCAAGGGGAAAACTACACAGGGGCCCCCAGGGGCAAATTACACAGGAGCCCCCCTGACAGGGGCAGATTACATAGGGCCCCCCTGCCAGGGGCAAATTAGAGAGGGCCCCCTCCAGGGCAAATTACAGAGGGGCCCCCTACAAGGGGCAAATAACAAAGTGCCCAGGGTCCCCTTGTCAGGAGAAATGAACACAGCGAGCAGTGGATAGACAGGCACAGAGGGAGAGCTGGGCTATTTAGAGGCTGTGCTATAAATAACTTGAAGGCTGTGCTGGGCTATTTAGAGGCTGTGCTATATATAATTTGAAGGCTGTGCTGGGCTATTTAGAGGCTGTGAAAGGCTATATATAATTTAAAAACTGTGCTGAGCTCTATAGAGGCTGTGCTGAGCTATTTAGAAGTTGTGCAGGGCTATATATAATTTGGAGGTTGTGCTGGGCTATTTAAAGGCTGTGCTGGGGTATTTAGAGGCTGTGTGGGGATATATATAATTTAGAGGCAGTGCTGGGCTCTATGGAGGCTGTGCAGGCCTATATATAATTTGGAGGTTGTGCTGGGCTATTTAAAGGCTGTACTGGGGTATTTAGAGGCTGTGCAGGGCTATATATATAATTTGGAGGCTGTGCAGGGCTATATATCATTTGGAGGCTGTGCTGGGCTCTACAGTATGGAGGCTGTGCAGGGCTATATATAATTTGTAGGCTGCTTGGCTATTTAAAGGCTGTACTGGGGTATTTAGAGGCTGTGCAGGGCTATATATATAATTTGGAGGCTGTGCAGGGCTATATATAATTTGGAGGCTGTGCTGGGCTCTACAGTATGGAGGCTGTGCAGGGCTATATATAATTTGTAGGCTGCTGGGCTCTATGGAGGCTTTGCTCAGCTATTTAGAGGCTGTGGTGGATTATTTGGAGGCTGTGCTGGGCTATATATAATTTGGAGGCTGTGCTGGGCTGTATGTATTATTTGGAAGCTCTGATGGGTTGTATATATTATTTGGAGGCTGCTGCTGAGCTGTATATAGTTTTAGGCTGTGCTGGGCTGGCACAGCCTCAAGATAATATATATAGCCCAGCAGCAGCCTCCAAATATATACAGCCCTGCACAGCCTCAATATTATATATACAGCCTACCCAGGAGCCTTTATATGATATACACAGCCCACAGCTTCAATATTAGATTCATGAATCGTGGTATTGTTTAAAGGGGCCCACTTAGACTGACAAAAACCTGGAGCCGGCCCTGAGCTGACACATCAGCTAACCGCTTTACCAGGCAGTCAGCTGATTGAGGTCCTTGAAGTTGACACATCATCTGATTGGTTTGCCAGCCTGCAAACTGATCAGATGATATTGGATCCAAATTAGATGTCCTTCGATCCAGGACTACATCAGAGGGATTTGGTGGGTATTTAATAAAGTGGTGAATGAGGTGTGTGTTTTTTTATAATGAAAATTTGTTTTCTGGTGTCTGTGTCTTTATATTTAAAACTCTATTCTATTACTAATGGCTGGCTATCTTATTGACGGCTGACTTTAGCAATAGGGGCTTGGTGACAGGTCCAAAAAAAGCTGTCACCAACCCCATTATTACCCAGTCTACCCCCGCACAAGGTAGCTGGAAAAGCAGGGTAGTCCCCAGTTTTGGCATCTCTCATTGAGGTGTCAATTCTGGGGCAACTGCTGGCTGCAATTCTTAGCATGGGGGCCCAGAAAGCTTGGGCCTCACCACACTGGGGATTCCAGCCCTCAGCTGCCTGGTTACTTTTGCTGGCATACAAAATCTGGCGAAGTCCCCGTCATTTGTTTTAGCTTTAAAAAAAAAGAAACTGAAAAAAGGGCTTCCCTGAATTTTGCATTGCCAGTGAAGGTAACACCAAGCAGCGCAGATTTTCAACCAGTAGCTGATTGGATTGCCATTAGCTGGCAAGAGAAAATGCTGCGGGAGCACACAATGTTTTTATTTTTAATCTTCTACCTCTAACCCTAGGTGGGTTAGGATAGGATTCAAAAATGAACTAAAAATAGGGCTCCCCAGTTTCTCAATCCAATGAAATGGGGATGACAGGAAATGACACCAGGGACATTTTGTTTGGTTTGAAATATCTTTCTTCACACTTTCCTTGTGAACAGTGCTGAAAAAAACGCATCCACAAAAAAAGCATATAAAACACAGCATCTGAACATAATACATTTTTTAACCTGTGCTAAAAAAATGGATCCTCAAAATCAAGGAAGAACGCACCCGCAAAAAAAGTGGCAAAAACGCAGTATGTGAATGTAGCCTTACCCCCAATATTTTATTACTATTTTTGCCATATCTCCTAATGTACTATTTGCATAATGTAGTATAAGTATATATTGTAGTAAACGTACTCATTAACTTTGATAAATGACTGCATTTTTTTCTCATATAATAAAAATAGGTCTGGCGCAGTTCATGATCCAGTTCATAATGCAGTTCCCTCTAGCCCATTTTAATCTGTGCTCTATTTTATATTTTTTCCATGTAGAAGAATCAATACACTATTGAGTATAACAGTAAGTAATAAGCTCCTTTGAGAGAAAAAAAAACCCCTTCAACTGCAAATTACATGTAGTTGCAATATGTTTTTCAGTTTCTATTGCACTCAAATAATGTGTTTATATTTTGCTGATTGCATCACACCAGGTGGAAAGCAGTTTCTGAATAAAGCACATTTAATGTTCAAGAATGCTCTCTATATACAAAATTAAATTCACTAAGAAATAGCAACCTGAAAGATTAGCCACGTATTAAAAATATCTTGTGCTTTATTAGTTATCACTCTTTTATTAAAATGTTTGTTTACAATTTCATAAAGTAGGGATTTAGTACACATATTTAAATTAAATTATATCCATTTCAATTTATCTTTTGTACCTATATCAAGTGTTTCATAGAAGTGCTGTTTAAACCACAATAATGAATCCTCTAAATCACAACATGAATATTTTAAAAAGCGTAATATTCATGGTATCACTGTTGAGGGGTGTAGATGTAGATATTATAAAACCGGTAAAGGTAAAAAATGTTACAGGGTACGGTAACTATTTTAAAATGTGCAGAGAGAAAGAAAGAGAGTTAATGTTGTAGGCATGCACTATTTATGTTACGAAAAAAGATGATTCATCTATCTCTCTGACTCTAACTCACAATTGGCTAAATATCCATGTATGCATGCTGGACCAATAGTAAAGATCAAAGTAAAAACCTTTCAAAGCTACTCTTGAGCAAGGTCAGCACTCGAGTCATAAACAAAAATACAATAAAATATTAACGTTTATTAAATAATCCAAAAGAGATAAGTATAGTAGAAGTGAAAAGTTTAAACACAACTGTGCATGCATTGGTTTTGTTTGCTCTTACTCACATTGAGACTTAAGACAGTAGACCGATAGCAGAGGTACTGGAAATAACGGGCAAACAGGAGACCGATAGTAGAGATACTGGAAGTCAGAAAAAAACAAGGAACCAGTACCAAAGATACTGGGAGCCACAGGCAGACAAGATAGCAATTGCAGATGCACTGGAAGCCACAGGCAGAAAAGAAACAGTTGAAAAGACACAGACAGACAGGAAACTGGTATCAGAGGTACTGGAAGCCATAGGCAGACAGGAGACCAGCAGCAGAGATAATGGAAACAACAAAAAGACTAGATATTTAGTAGCAAAAGATACTGAAAGCCAAAGACATGCAGGACACCAGTAGCAGAGTTAAGGCTTGGTTCCACTTGCATTTTCAACAGACGAGTACAATATGATAAAGCAACAGATTGGACTCCGACCATTGTAAAACAATGAGAAAGTGCCATCTGCTATTTTGTTCCTCAGCCAAAATCATGCTGAGGAAAAATTTGCAGCATGCTGCATGTGGCAGTGTGTCTTATATCACATGCACCATCAAGTCTATGGTTGCATGTATAACATTGCACTGACAATCGGATGTCACCCAACTGCAGTGCAATATGCGCTTAGCCAGGGAATGCTGGAGATGAAGAAATTAATCTCTCATTTTCTCTGCAGCTGTAATTTGATCACAGTTGCATGATTCTAGTCTCAAGATCACAGCAGAGCAGGAGCCGAGAATTATTAGCATATTGAATCTGAAGCTCACACATCAGATATCATACTTAAGTGGAACCACGGCCTAGTAGGGAATAAGGCCGACAAGTCACTGGTAGTATAGGTATTAGAAGCACTAGGCAGACAATAAGCATGAACACAAATTGTCTTAATTTCCAATTTAGAAAAAGAGCAGGGTTGCACACAGGATAAAAGTGCTCATTCCATTTAATGAATCACAGGGGTGTTACAGGTGGGGGTGCAAAGGAAGGAGGACCGGGTAGCCCTGATGGTGCAACAAACGTTTCGCGCTCAGCTGGCGCTGGAGAATTGTACCCGCAGAAGCGCCAGCTGAGCGCGAAACGTTCTAAATTGGAAGTGACATATCGCTGTGTGGAGGAAGTTTGCACCAGGAACAGAGGCTCACAGTGTGTGGGACCTGCATGAGAGGTCCCAGGGATCCCGGAGGGCTGCTGGAACTGACAGAGACGCACGGAGGGAGTGGTGGTGCTGGCCTTGACCTGCAAACTGTAAGTGTCTTACAAATTGTTTTAATACCAAGACACAGGTGTGTGTATTAGTGAATAGTGAGATCATGTAGCACTAAAGGGTATTTACATAGGCAGCTGGGTGATGTTAAGGCCGGCTTCACACACGGTTTTTAGGATCCGGGGCTGTCCGGTTTACAGGATCTGATTTTGGCCCCATTGTTTCTCTACGGGTCGGATGGTAGGTATTTGTCATCCGATTTTGTCCTGACCAGGAGGATCTGGTACATTTCGTTTTTTTGCCCCAGACACAAAATCGCAGCTTGCAGCATTTTTGAGTCAGGGGCAAAAATCTGAAAAAATCGGATCCTCCCAAATCCAGCACGATACGGCACCCCATAATATGGGAGTCTATGGACGCCAGATCACGTTGGATCCGACATAAAATCGTGCTAGCTGCTGGACGCCAGGTACTGATACAAAAAGCTGCTAAAGGCAGCCACCGCTGAATTTCAGCACCTGGACAGCTCCCTGGCTGAAATTACATTTTGTGTATCAACCTTTTGTGTGGCACTGTATCAAAAGCTTTTGAAAAGTCCATATTCACGATGTCCACTGCATTTCTTTGGTCCAGTCCAGAACTTACCTCTTCAAAGAAGCTTATCAGGTTAGTTTGACAGGAACGGTCCCTTGTAAACCCATGTTGATATTGGGTCATGAGATTATTCTTCTTAGATACTCCAGTATAGCATCTCTTAGAAAACCCTCTAGGATTTTACCCACAGTAGAGGTTAACCTTACTAGCCTATAATTTCCAAGTTCAATTTTGCCCCCTTTTTGAATATTGGCACCACATTTGCTATATGCCAGTCCTGTGGTACAGACCCAATTATTATGGAATCTTTAAAGATTAAAAACAATGGTTTATCTATGATGGTATTTAATTCCTGCAGTACTCTGGGGTGTATCCCATCTGGGCCTGGGGATTTGTCAACTTTAAAGATTTTTAGACGGTGCCATACTTCCAGGTTACACTTAATGAATAGTTTTTGCTATCACTGATCACGTCGTCTGTCATTGGATAGTCTTGTGTAAATACTTTTGCAAAAAATTCATTTAGCATATTGGCTTTTTCCTCTTCCTCATCCACCATTTCACCCAGACTTTTTTTAAGGGGCCAACACAATAATTTTTTAGTTTCTTACTATTTATGTAGTTAAAGAATATTTTGGTATTTTTTTTACTTTCTCTGGCAATGAGTCTCTCAGTCTCAATATTTGCTGCCTTGATTTGCTTTTTACAGATGTTATTTCATTTTCTGTATTTGTTTAATACCTCATCACTACCTACTTGCTTTAATTCCCTAAATGCTTTCTTTGTGTCACATATTGTGCCCCTTACAGCCTTATTTAGCCATAGTGGTTTACTCCTATTTCTAGGATGTTTATTCCCATAGGGTATATATTGTGCACAGGTCCTACTTCATTAATAAATTGTATAAATCATTGTTGAACCGCATGGATGCAATCCTTCAAGCTCATGGTTGTCACACAAAATATTAAATATGACTCTAATAGCACCACAACTTCATCCACCAATGCTATGCAACATATATTTGCATTTTAAGTTAATTATTTGTTTGAATATCACATTACTTTCTTACTGTCTTACCAAAATCTGACCATTTGTGTTCATTAAATGATCAATATTTCAGTATTGATGCCAATTTATTTTCTTAACCTAAACCAAATTTGGGAGGGTTTCAGCTTTCAAAAGAGTAATTTATAAAACCAATGGATGAATTTAATGCCAGGTTATAAGCTTTTATTTACATAACATGGATAAGTGACATAACTTCTGTCAGGGACTGTAAATGTATCACTTAGCCAGTTGCTACATCGATTGCAAATAAATATCCTATGCATGAACAATTGGCAATACTGGGTAAAGTACCCAGTATTACCAATTTTTCATTCAGAAGCTATTTATTTGCATTAATATATTTTGTACCTTATAGTCACCAGGCGAGTGGCTTGATATCGCCAACAGCTAGGGTGCTGTGATAATTGCATTTAAGCTGCTCATTATTAGCAGACTCCTTTTTATACCATTGGAAACTGTATATGTATTAGGTACAGTTGCAAACAAAAGTATTGACACCACTACAATTCTGTCAGATAATACTCAATTTCTTTCTGAAAATGATTGCAATCACAAATTCTTTGGTATCATTATCTTCATTTAATTTGTCTTCAATGAAAAAACACAAAAAGCCAAATTGGATAAAATTCCACACGAAACATAAAAAAGGGGGTGGACAAAAGTATGGCACTGTTATAAAAATAATGTGATACTTCTCTAATTTGTGTAATTAACAGCACCTGTAACTTACCAGTGGCACCTAACAGGTGTTGGCAATAACTAAATCACACTTGCAGCCAGTTGACATGTATTAAAGTTGACTCAACCTCTGTCCTGTGTCCTTGTGTGTACCACATTGAGCATGGAGAAAAGAAAGAAGACCAAAGAACTGTCTGAGGACTTGAGAAACAAATTGTGAGGAAGCATGAGCAATCTCAAGGCTACAAGTCCATCTCAAAGACCTGAATGTTCCTGTGTCTACCGTGCGCAGTGTCATCAAGAAGTTTAAAGCCCATGGAACTGTGGCTAACCTCCCTAGATGTGGATGGAAAAGAAAAATTGACGAGAAGATTTCAACGCAAAATTGTGCGGATGGTGGATGAAAAACCTCGACTAACATCCAAACAAGTTCAAGCTGCCCTGCAGTCCGAGGGTACAACAGTGTCAACCCGTACTATCCGTCGGCGTCTAAATAAAAAGGGACTGTATGGTAGGATACCCAAGAAAAACCCCACTTCTTACCCCGAGGATAAAAAAGCCAGGCTGGAGTTTGCCAAAACTTACCTGAGAAAGCCTAAAACCTTTTGGAAGAATGTTCTCTGATCAGATGAGACAAAAGTAGAGCTTTTTGGGCATAGGCATCAACATAGAGTTTACAGGAGAAAAAAAAAGGCATTCAAAGAAAAGAACACGGTACCTACAGTCAAACATGGCGGAGGTTCCCTGATGTTTTGGGGTTGCTTTGCTGCCTCTGGCACTGGACTGCTTGACATGTGCATGGCATTATGAAGTCTGAAGACTACCAACAAATTTTGCAGCATAATGTAGGGCCCATTGTGAGAAAGCTGGGTCTCCCTCAGAGTCATGGGTCTTCCAGCAGGACAATGAGCCAAAACACACTTCAAAAAGCACTAGAAAATGGTTTGCGAGAAAGCACTGGAGACTTCTAAGTGGCCAGAAATGAGTCCAGACCTGAATCCCATAGAACACCTGTGGAGAGATCTAAAAACGGCAGTTTGGAGAAGGCACCCTTCAAATATTAGGGACCTGGAGCAGTTTGCCAAAGAAGAATGGTCTAAAATTCCAGCAGAGCATTGTAAGAAACTCATTGATGGTTACCGGAAGCGGTTGATCGCAGTTATTTTGGCTAAAGGTTATGCAACCAAGTATTAGGCTGAGGGTGCCAATACTTTTGTCTGGCCCATTTTTGGAGTTTTGTGTGAAATGATCAATGTTTTGCTTTTGCTTCATTCTCTTTTGTGTTTTTTTATTTAAGACAAATTAAATGAAGATAATAATACCAAAGAATTTGTGATTGCAATCATTTTCAGTAAGAAACTGAGTATTATCTGACAGAATTGCAGGGTGTCAATACTTTTGGCCACAACTGTTTATGTTATATTACAGCTGCAAAATCTGGCTAAATAATTGACTAGCCTTGGTAATATTGTAAACTGTCTAGACCAAACTCAATGTTGGTAATGGGTACATTTAATGTCTACTTATGCGGCACATATGCCTATTATGGCAAGTTAACAACAGTCTAATGGATGGTTTCATCGTTGTAAAGAGGGATGATCAGGTTTTGATGCACAATGTCTTGTGACAACCTTTTAAATTATTTTATGTGTTTTCTAGTTCACTGTGATTTTTTGTGCACTAATAAAACCTTTTTCTAATATTAGCTATACATACTCCTCTTGCCTCTTTTTCTACAATACACTATTAGCCCAGTGTGTGAAGATGAAAACCGGGCACCAAAATACATTAGCGGTACATCTATAATCAATCTGCTTTTGCCTTAACAAACCTGGGACACCTGGGAATGGTGTTGCACGCCTATGTATAGTCAAATCGAGTGTCAGAAAGTAGGAAAAACAAAGGCGGCACTCACCAAGAAATGAAGCTCTGTTTATTCGATTTATCCAATATATGGCATTGCAGGATGATCGGTGTCTGTTGAAGCAGTAACCCCGTGAAATGGCGAGCTGTCATCTGCCGACTCCCAACTCCCTCTCCCCACATTGATCATCCTGCAATGCCATGTATTGAATAGATCAAATAAACGGAGCTTCAATACTTGGTGAGTGCCGCCTATCTTTTTCCTACTTACTGAGCAATATAATATTAGCGTCACACTGGTGCCTAGGTAAATACCCCTTTTTGCTACATGATGTCTTTTGTTTTAAACCAAACCAAGCAACTACTGAGTTTTTAAATATGGTTCCCAATAATGTGTCTGAAGCTAACCAGTAACTAAATTAAACAACTAGTTCAAATAGGAATGGTGTCTCGCGGTCCGCGCTGCTGCTTCAAAATATGCACTGGGAATACATTGCTTTCTCCATCTCCTCCTTTAATCCTCAACACATTACCAACGCGTTTCGGTGTACACCTTGCACCTTCCTCAGGGTAAATTACATGTTAACATACATTATCTACTTATAAATCATACAGGGCGGATGTTGTTCTCAGAGAAAAAAACTTTTACACCATCATCAGTTAACATTAGATTTCATTTAGTTGGGTAACATGTCACTTCTTGGTTTATTCTTAGCTCAATTATTTTCTTTCTTGATGGATCTCCTGATATAGCCTTTCCTGATAAACCTATCATGTAGGTCAGAGGCCCGAGCTACAAAGGACTGTTCGCTAGAACAGATCCTTCTCATCTACAGAAACTGCCCCACAAGAATGCCCTGAATAATGGCAGGTATGTGGGATGATGTGGCGTTCAACAGAGCATTAACCGACGTCTTTTTATGGAAGATGTCAGTCTTAACAGTCCCGTCAACTGTTTTCAAATTTTTATGTCCAAACAGTCCACGTCAACATAATCACAAGAATGAGTAAGTCTAATGGTCAATTTATTCCTGTTTAAAAAAAAAGAAAATCCTCAGAGCAAATTCCACCCCAGACGACTAACACGTCATCTATATACCGCAGCCAGCACTGCACATGGGAGGTGACCAGAGTACCACAGCCAAACACCTCCCTCTCCCAGGAACCCAGGAAGAGGTTGGCATATGACAGGGCACAGGCCACCCCATTGCAGTGCTGCGCTGCTGGAGGTAGAACATGTCTCCAAAAACAAAGTAATTGTGTCACAAGACATAATCCAATAGTTCAAGTATCAGACTTTGGAAAGAAGAAATAAGATTACTCATTCCAAGAAATTACCTTGTAGCAGATATAGTTACCAGCAGTGTTGAATGCCCCAAAATCACCCCATCAAGACACTGTAGGACGCCCGCAGAATCCCTGACATAAAAAGGCAAGATCTCTACAAGTGGATGCAATTAATATTCAATAAATCTACATGATATCTCACACAGCCCTCCTATGCTAGAGACAATGGGATGCCCGGGGGTTTGTGTGATTTTTATGTATCTTTCATAGCAGAAAAAAAGTGGGCACTATCGGTGAAACTACCTAAAGACCACTATATACCTTTTTTGGAATTATGCCTTGTTCAAGGACACGGTCTTAAACACCCTAGAGTTGTGATGTAAATTTTATGGTGGGATTGTAGTGCAAACAATGATAGTATGTCATATCGCACAACTAACGAAATGCCTCTTTCTTATACATAGAGGTCGGCCAGATCACCACGTTCCCACCTTTGTCCGCAGGTTTGAATACCGCGTCAGTCCATGACCTGAGTTCACCCAAAGCTTTTCTTTGATTATAGGTTAAATTTTGTTTATATCTACTATTGGTTTTTAAGGACTTCGGGTCACTACTGATGAGCTTTCTAAAAATCTCCATCTGTGGACAAACAGAAAAAGGTGGGAATGGGGTTGACCTTGGAATTACCGACTACGGATATGTCGTTTTTTTCACTACAAATGATTCCTCACCTAAATCCTCCAGGACAGATAGAACATACCTTTCAGGGTCCATAACTGGAGAAGTGGCATCAGCAGATTGATTTCTGGAATACAGCTTTTGTAGGACCTGCTTTCTAAAGAATAGGTGGAGGTCTTTAGTCACTGTGAATGAATCAAAAGAGTTATTAGGTACAAACATGAGTCCTTTATGCAGGACCTCTCTTTGAGCTGTCATTAATAGATGGTCAGATAGATTGACCACTGTTAGCTTGCTATTCACACTATCATTAACATGTGACTCATGCCTCGTTACCTTGTTTTTTTGCCCCGTCTTGGCTGCTACAGCTCTTGTGATGGGTTTATTAATCCCAGCTAGTCCCCCGGTGTCCTCAAGAGAAGACAGCGATGATATAGTGGTTGCTGGTGCATGTGTTAGGGCTGTTCAGAAGGTGTTGGTTCCTTATTTCTCTTTCCATAACCACTTCTCCACTTATAGACCTGTTTTTTTTATTGTAGTCTGAGATGTCACGTTGATATTTTTAGCCTTGACTGACACGATTTCTTTTTTCCACTTTTGAAATTTTTTACCAATCTGTGTGTGGACCTTGGTTAGATTGGCAGCATAGAGTAATTGTGATAATTTGATTTCAATTCCCTCAATCTCAGCTTCCAGCTCTGAGATGGATTTTTCATTCGCTCCAATTAATAATCGCATGTACTCCATGGAGAAATTATTTGATGCCTCTTCCCTTTCAGATTTAAATGTCTCATCGTTCACTTGGAAGGACGTGAAGACCTAAATGCGAAGTACTCTGGGAAAAAGGCCCCTGTCACAGTAACGCTGAATGAAGGCCTTATTCCACCAGAGTTTTGTTTTGCGGTGTAGAAGATTCTTAAGATCCTTGGTTAGATCCTCTGCAGCCTTTGATTCTGTAGTTTAATCCACTTCTACCACTACCTCTCCAAAGACCTGATCCAGTCTTTCAAACCACGCCCTTTCACATGCTTTATGATCCATGCTACTCTTAGCAGCTGTGAAAATACACAGTACAATTATTAGCCAAATGAGGTTAAGAAGACACTGTGGATCCATAGTTATACATACCACAAGTCATATACTTTAAACCAAACCAAGGAGCTATTGAGTTTTTAAATATGGTTCCCAATAATGTGTCTGAAGCTAACCAGTAACTAAGTCAAACAACTGACTCACTTTTTTCTTTGCAAAAAGGTGAAAATTCTTTTTATTATTACAGAGTCATAAAATTATCTAAAAGCATATGCATTTACAGAAATCCCATCAGTTAATAACGGACAAGTCAGAAGTGTAGAGGAGGGGGTAGAAAAATGTCCCTTGTAAAAGGGGCGGATAGTACAAAAGAGACAATGGTTTGGTCAATATACTTTACTAGAACCAAAACGCGAAAAAAGAGACAAGACCTGATGTCGCTTGTGTAATACTAGGTGTTTTGTTTAGTTATACAGACATTATAGTCATTAACACAACTCAGAATCACTCATCAGCTCAAAGAGTGCCCATAGCAAATGGTTAATAGTGTCTATACCCATAGCTCTATACAACTAGGACATTGGTTCATGAGCACAAAGTGCCAGGTCAAAGGTGCAAAGAAAGGTAAATAGACTAATGTGGACAGAAAAAGCTGAGGGCACAGTCACTTATGCACAATGGCAGTAAATAGTGCTCCACAGAGTTAGCGATCAGCTAACAAACCATCAGTGTACACAATTGCCCAGCATCCAGCACTCACTCATTGTCACCAAAGGTTGTCCATCGATCCACAAGGACCACTCCTACATGTTTCTTGCCTTGATGGCACTTCATCAGGGGGTGTGTGGTTAGTGTCACAGAGAGTCCTATTTAAATGCCCAAAACACAGCTGTGATCGATCGCACACGAAAATCTGGGGCATAGCTGGGGAGTCTAGCGGCGACGTACAGTATTCTGACGTCACCCTGGGGGAGGAAAACCTCCATAGACATCTTTTATCCTTGGGTACGTCTTATGAAAATATACGTCACCTGACTTCCGGACACGGGATGATAGTAAACCTTAATCCACTGCATAAACTAATTACTAGAGTCAAAATACCTCTTGTAAAGAGGTATAGATCATATTTTAAAGTGGACAGATCAACAAAGTTCCACAAGCATCTAATGTTGTCCGAAAAGAATATGTTGTTTTGATTTTAGCACTTTGCACCTATTGTCATCCCCTTATTTTGTGCCCTCTATCAGGGTCAATTCTCCGATTCAGCTGGGATTTGGGATTTCTCTAAATATGGACTACAGCCACATTGGATTACATCATATCTCAATATAAGCACATGGAAATATTATCCAAATATCTGTTTACCTGTTTTTGCCCTTGGGTTTTCCCTTTACCCATTTGTTGTGACTTGTTCTAATATGTCTTGTATGTATATATTTGCCTCCATTTTGATTGTAATGAGACAAATTAATTGCATTTTCTTTTCTGCAGCTGCCTCCTGTTCTGCTGGGTCTGCCCTCCTCTGTGTGACGTCAGAAGCAGAAGAAGAGGGCAGATCCAGCAAAAGAGGAGGTGGCGATAGACACATAGAGGGGGCAGAACACACTAGGAGAAGGCAGGAAGGACTGTTCCAGCAGCCATGACTTTTTAATAAGATCCCACCCAGGCGACCTCTTAACTGTAAGGTTTCTAAAGTCTTTTTTAAAGCTTACAGAGGGGCTAGAGACATGGGGGACCCCTTCCCTGAATGCAGCAGACATGCTGCATTCAGTGCTGTATTCAGTGTGCCAAGCACCAGGGGGGTGACAGGTCCTCTTTAATTCACAATGAACAGTGTTATCCTTTATACCAGAAATCTTGCTCCAGTCGTTAATTAAGACATTGGGCATGGTGTATGTAGGTGCATACTATTTCTCAGCTACTACTGATTAATTAGTAGACATACGGTTCTTACTGAATCATTAACTTCTGACTTCAACATTCCTCCTCAACAAGATCAACATGAAAATCACTGGTCTAGATTAACCAGAGCCTCAGTTATCAGATTCAGGGATTACTAGGGTGAGATTTACAAGTAAAGGCCTTGTCACACATAACGAGATCGCTAACAAGATCACTGTAACATCACAGATTTTGTGACGCAACAGCGATCCCGTTAGCGATGTTGTTTTGTGTGACACGCACCAACGATCGGGCCCCTGCTGTGAGATCGTTGATCGTTACATACTGCTCTGGGTCACTTCTACATTGTTGCGCTCCTGCCGGGAACGCTACATCGTTGTGTTTAACAGGAACTATGACCAACGATCTCAATGCTACGCTATGGAGTGACAATTCCCAACGACCTCGGTATAATTCTAGATTGTTGCTGAAGTCATTGGTGACATCGCTGGTGAGATACCTGTTTGACATCTTACCAGCAATGTGAAAAACGACGCACCAGCAATCTCTGCACATCGTTATCGGGATCGCTGGTGTATCGTTATGTGTGACTGGGCCTTAAAGCACAACATCACCTAGCATACAACATTCACATTTAACATTTTACATTATTTAATGTATATTACATATTAGCTCCTGGATTATGTGCTGTATTTTAGGCTGTTTGTATTGTAACATTTTTTTGTCGACATCTGGTTAACACTTTTTTTGCGTTCTTGAGTAGTGGCATCAGTTTATTCTGGCGGACATTGTCAAGGTCACTTTTGATGTTATAAATGTAGGACTGTATTTATTTTGAACTAGCTATCTTTAACTTTAGGTTGACAAATGTAAAGAGTCGTATTATAAATATATGTTTCTCTAGGTGAATTATTTTCAGCAGTGTCCTTCTTTAACTTTACTTTTGCTTCAATGAGTCAGAGATAAGTGGCATGAAAATTACCAGCTTTAATAAAAGTAACATTATTTTACAATTCTGTTAGGAATTATTAATGACATGTATGCTTTTCTAAACAAGATATATAATGTGATAAAAGTGACACGTTAACTTTATTCTGCGTTTGCATACACCAAAAACAATAGACTTTTTATTTTCAGTCAATGTAAGGGCTTTAATGTATTTATTTGTTTTGCAGATCTGTAACCATTGGTCATATTTTGGAGTTCATACACTTTTATATACGGTATATATTTTTTATAAGGCCCTCTGCCAACGTTGCTGTTTTTTCCTTGCAGATGTGGTGCACATTTCTTTTTTCTGCCCCAATATCTGCACCAAATCTTTAAGGAAATAAAAGCAATGTTAGCACAGCACTTCTGAACTCTCATAGACGTTGCTGGCTTCAGGAAAGACATGCAAATTCTCAATATTTGCATAAAAAAGCACCTCAAACTACGCACCGTAGGCACAGGGTCTAATGGTGCCGTCACACCTGGCGATCTGGCCAGCGATGTCAGAAGCGATGCGCGGGTGCCCGCTCGGTTCCGACATCGCTGGCCAGCTGTCACACAGCATCGCTGCGGCCGGCGACACCGCAGCGATGCGGGCGGTGACATCGCTCGCTGGGCTGGGCTCAGCCCAGTGAGCGATCCGCAGCAACGCTGCGGTATAGGCTGGATCGCCACCGACATCGCTCTGGCGATGTCACACGGCGCGATCCAGCCTTATCGCAGGTCGCAGGTTGACAAGTTTACGGTTCTTCCTGTAAACCTGTCAACCTGCGACCGGCGATAAAACGCGGTCGCGCCGCTCGTTTACACAGCGCGACGGCGCTAGCAACATTGCTGATACGTCACTTTTTCGGCGATGTCGCTAGCGACGTCGCCAGGTGTGAAGCCACCATAAGGGTGTTTATTGTGAGGATTAGACACTGCATGCTGGTTGCAAAATTGAATCCAAGTAAGTTTTCCTATGAAAGACTTTGAAAGAAATTATTTCAGGAACTGGCTGAGCACAAAAGAAATAGACTGCCCATGTGTGTACATGGCTGGATACCTGTCAATCAACTATAGCAGTGTGAGAAGAAGCTGGCAGAGCTAGCCTAGTCCCATCTCTCTCTATAGCAGGGGTCTCAAACTCCAGGCCACGAGGGCCACAAACAGTGCAGGTTTTCGGGATTTCCATAGCATTTGAAAGTTGGTAATCAAATTGTGTGTGGCCATCGAGGCCTGGAGTTTGAGACCCCTGCTCTATTGTCTTTATCTTGCATTTCAAATTTTGTCTCCTTTTAAATACAAGATTGTTTCAGAATAAAACTTTGCAATTATGCAGCCAGGCCCTGATTCATTTCTGAATAGCCAATCACAGCAATAGATTTCAAACATTGAATTCGAACCATGATCAGTGGTATAAAAGCAATGATCAAAGACTGGAGCCTGGCAAAGGCAGGGCAATGATGTCCAATCATACCAATCAGTGAGCAGAGATGCCGTCTGCTCTCACAGTGACCGCTCTGCTATGCCTCATTCCAGCTTGTGGACATGATTGCTCTTGAGTTCTCACTGCACTGTTCTGCTGACAGATCTGCTGTTATTTGTGATGTCACAGTCTATTATAGACTGTGCCATGACTACTTATGTTGCTGCTCCTGCATAGTGAAGTATGAAGATTGCTGATTTGCTGCTGTCCTGTTCCTGACCTATTCCTGCATTCTGCATTTCTGTAATCCACCCCATCTCTGCCTTCATCTATCCTCTTCTCCCTAACCCTTCCTCATCCCCTCCTTTTGCAGCCTAGCATTGATCAGTACTTGATTACTAATTAATACTTGATTACTCATTTTGTTGGTAGTTTTATCTTTTGCAGTACATCCCTAATATGTCCTGCAGCCACCAAGCAGGGACTAGTGATGTACATCACTGATTGGTGTATATGCTCGCTTTCAGTCAGGATTGTTTTCTCCAGTCTATCTTTCCCCTTTTTGCACCACATTCATGCGTGCATCGTGCTGCTGCTAAGCCACTGATCATTGATGCATATCAATAATCAGCATCCATGCTTGCTTGTTGCTTAAGGCTTTCTTTTTTTTACTGTCCATCCCCCCACCCCTTTTACATCACATTAGTGCGGACATCACTAATTGACATCTTTGCTAGCTTTTGGTCAGATAGCATTGTGTAAAAAAGAATACCAAAAAATTATTTTGATTAATTTATATGGCTTTATTAGGGACAGCAAAAATATACTGTAGTAATCATTGTCTGTTCATTGAATATAGTCAGGGGTACCAGGAGGGATGAGGAGAGCTACATTAGCACTGATCTCCTCATCCAACTCGTAGAAGCGAGACCACCCTTCTGGGACCAACGGGACCCACACCTCGCGAATGTAGTCCAGACCCGCCAACTCTGGGACCAGGTCTGCGCTGGGGTGCTTAAAGGTTGGGAGAGTCTAAACATCCGTGTCCAAGATCGTCACTGTAAGTATATTGTAAAAATTTTATTTTTTAGAACACGTTCCTCAAAATGTTTGACTGTTTTAATCGAAAATTTTTTTGATTAAAACAGGCAAATTAAGTTGTTCCACAGACAAATGTCATTCGCTGTTTTTTTTTTTTTTTTTTGTGGGGTGAGGAAGTCTCTACTTGAGATCCTGAAAATTAAATAATGTAAATATAGCTTGATATTCAACAAGAATGTTATACATCGTAAATGTGCAAGCAGGAAAGTTATTTTGTGGTTACATTTTTTTAATTTTTTCCCTTTTTATTTGTTTTACAGGTGAGTACGTGATTTCTAAGTGGAGATCCCTCAGGGACGGCTATAGGAGCCAGTTTAAATATGACTTGCGGCTCCCAGTGGGTCAGCGGGCTCTAGGAAGACCAGATACCGTTACCCCCGTGTGTTGGAGTTCTTGAGACCTTCCATGCTTGCTAGAGAGTAAGTAAATATTTAGTTTTTTTCTTTAACTTTAGGTTGGCAGGTTGATGAAATGTAGAATACATTTTAATGCATTACTTTTTTCTCCACAGAACACACGGGAGTACTATGGAGCCCACCAGAACGTCGTCACAACTGCCTCCTAGAGTTGTCCCCGGTGATGAATTGGCCGCGTCCGCTGGCTCATCTGCACAACATCAGGGGTCTACTGCATCTGGTTCCTGGGAGGCATTAAGTACTGCGGAAGACGCTGCGACAGGTTATCCCCTACCTCTGATGCTGACAAGACAATTCCATTGGCTTCTCGTCCTACTCGCCAGTGCCAGGGGGGGGAGATAGGAACCATCTCCCTGATTATTTAAATCTTTCCCAGATCCATCAGGAGACAACTGTCAAAATAAGTGACAGATGGTTTTGATTGTCTCCACATAGACCTGATCGATCTGAAGGGAGAGTTAAAAAATTCTACCAACCTGTATTTTCGATCGGTTGTCAAGGAGATGGAGAACATGTCCAACGATCAGCAGTCATATATAATGATGGGCTGCCAGGAACTCATTTTACGAGCCATGCAGATGGGCCCAGATTTAAAGACGACCAAGCAACCTCTGGCCCCCCAACAACAACATCATGGAAACCATCCTCCTGATGATGGCCATGTTCCATTTACCCCACATAGAGAAAGAGACATCCAGCAACAACTGCCACAACCTCATGTGAATAACCCTGTTAGTCACCCCCTCCAAAGTATCCCTCATGTTTCCTTCCTTCCTGTGTCTTCCCAACATTCCTCATACCACCCTATAACCTCCACCCACCCTTCATCCTACCACCCTATGACCCCCACCCAGCCAACATTTTGCCACCCTCTGACCACCACCCAGCCTACCCCATCATTTCAGCCTCATTTGTACACCCAACATCCATCCCACCCTTCTTTCACCTCTTTCTCACAGCCTTCGTTCCCATCTTTATCCTCCTTCACCCATCCGCAACGTACCCCTTCCTCAGCATATTGGCAACCCAGTCCCCACGTTTCAGTCCCCTCCTCTTCCTCTATACCTATTCACTCCGATGTCTCCCGATCCTCCACTCCATACTCCTCTGTAGATCCTCCCACCCTACCCATTGTAGTTTGTAGCCCCCAAACGACATCATTAATTGGATAAACATTCGTTCATTTTCCTCTATATCTTCCCCTGCTCCACCCTCCTCCACACAAGCGAGTATGCACACACCACCACATCCCAGAAGTGTTGATTACCCTCCCACAGCTACCTACAGCAATCTTTAACCCACCCTTTCCCCACCTTGTTGTTCACCCCTCCCCCTTGTTGTGTTTCCCCCCATACATCTCATAAAGAGGTCGTAGCTGTGAACTTTAGATAAGATATCCAGCTGAGCTCTCACATCCACAACATCCGGTCCGAGGCCAGAGAGGCACTCTATACACGGAAAGAAGATGTGAAGGCATGACTAAAGAAAGGTGTGGATGGCTCCATGTTTGAGGTCCTTCCTCAGTTGTCCTCTTTGCTTGTCCTGTACCCCTGCAAGATATGCTGTCATGACTGGAAATCCTGCATCTCCTTATATTGCTGAAGTCCGGAATGGATTCCCTGTTGCCTGATGTACTGTAAAATGTGGGATTCATTTGTGAAGACAAGTGCGGCATTCACAGCTGCCAGAAAGGCTACATCTTTCACTACCAAGTGACCCCGAAGCAGCTTTGTCTGTGAGATGAGGAGACCTAGACACATCTGCTGTGAGGATGTGGGATGTCTATCTACACCAGCGTGCTCGTAAATGAAATAGGACCACAAATTCTTCAGATCCAGCAACTACATTTGATACACTATGAAGTTTTAGGATAGTAGATCTCCGCACATCTACTTACATTTTGCTTTTCTTGTTGAGAAGGTACAGGCGTATCCATATAAATTGCACAATGACTGGAACTTCTCAGCAATCCTGTGTGCCTTATTAGGAGTATGAATTTTCTTAACCCCCAGAAGATGTACTGTAAAACTATACCATGTTTCGGTCTCCACTAGGACATTAATGGAGAAAACCAGTATTAATGGAACTGTGAACATCTGGGAATCTTTAACCCTTTATCAGAAGGGCCAGTCATTATTTTTTTTATTTTTATTTTTTTTTTTTGTATCGGTGGAATGTATGAGGTTTCTGCTATTGTCATGTAAAGAGACTGGCGTTTGCCTTCAAAACCCTCACTTTAGAATTTTTTGTTCTGAATAAAATTGTGTTGTACCACTTCACTCGAGTGTTATTTATTATTAACTACATTTTTTCTGGTGGGGTCACATAATGATTATAATCTTTAAATGGTAATGTGTACATGTATGCATATTCATGTTGACATATACATACATATATACATGACAAGGTTTTGTTTAGGAATGACAACATATCAGTGTTTTTGTGCACATGTTTTGTTTCTTTGATGACTAGTGTACCTAAACATGTATATGTATATATTTGAGTATATATGGGTTTGTGGGGACCACAGGGGGATACACACCACACTGGGCCCACAAGGGGAAACACACACACTGGGCCTACAGGGGAGACATGCATGCTGGAGCCTCAGGGGGAGACACCGCCACATTGGGGTCCACACTGGGGCCCACGGGGGGAGAAACGCCAAACTGGGCCCACAAGGGAAAACACACCACGCTGGGGCCCACATGGGAAGACATGTCATGCTGGAGGCCCACAGAGGGAGAACACGCCACGCTGGGACCCACAGGGGGAGACATGCCATGCTGGGGCCCACACTAAGGCCCACAGAGGGAGACACGCCATGCTGGCATCCACACTGGGGCCCACAGGGGGAGACATGCCACACTGGGGCCCACAAGGGGAGACACGCCACACTAGTGTCCAAACTGGGGCCCACAGGGGGAAACACACCACACTGGGGCCCACAGGGGGAATAACACCACACTGGGGCCCTCTGGGGGAGACACCCACACTGGGGCCCACAGGGGAGACACACCACACTGGGGCCCACAGGGGGAGAAATGCCACGCTGGCATCCACACTGGTGCCCACAGGGGGAGACACACCACACTGGGGCCCACAGAGGGAGACACACCACACTGGTGATCCACACTGGGACCCACAGGGGGAGACACGCCACACTGGGGCCCACAGAGGGAGACACGCCACACTGAGCCCCACAGGGGGAGAAACGCCACACTGGCATCCACAATGGGGCCCACAGGGGGAGAACACACCAAACTGGGGCCCACAGAGGAAGACACGCCACACTGGGGCCCACAGGGAAGACATGCCATGCTGGGCCCACAGAAGGAGACATAACACGCTGGGGCCCACAGGGGGAGAAATGCCATGCTGGGGCCCACACTGAGGCTCACAGGGGGAGACACGCCACGCTGGCGTCCACACTGGGGCCCACAGGGGGGAGACATGCCCACTGGGGCCCACAAGGGAGACACGCCACACTGGCTTCCACACTGGGGCCCACAGGGGGAAACACGCCACACTGGGGCTCACAGGGGAGACACGCCACACTGGTGTCACCACTGGGGCCCACAGGGGGAGACACGCCACACTGGGGCTCACAGGGGAGACACGCCACAATGGGGCCCACAGGGGGAGAAATGTCACACTGGCGTCCACACTGGGGCCCACAGGGGGAGACACGCCATGCTGGGTCTTACAGGGGGAGACATGCCACGCTGGGGCCCACAGGGGGAGACACGCCACACTGGTGTCCTCACTGGGGTCCACAGGGGGAGAGACGCCACACTAGAACCCACAGTGGGAGACACGCCGCACTGGCATCCACACTGGGGCCCACAGGGGAAGACATGCCACACTGGGGCCCACAGGGGGAGACACGCCAAACTAGGGCTCACAGGGGCAGACACACCACGTTGGCATCCACACTGGGGACCACAGGGGGAGAACTCCACACTGGGGCCCACAGGGGGAGAAATGCTACACTGGTGTCCACACTGGGGCCCACAGGGGGAACTACATGCCACACTGGGGCCCACAGGGGAGACACACCACACTGGCGTCCAAACTGGGGCCCACAGGGGGAGACATGCCACACCAGGGCTCACAGGAGGAGACACACCAAACTAGGGCAAACAAGAGGTGACACGCCACGCTGGCATCCACACTGGGGCCCACAGGGGGAGACACGCCACACTGGGGCCCACAGGGGGAGATACACCATGCTGGGGCCCACAAGGGGAAACATGCCACACTGGCATCCACACTGGGGCCTACAGGGGAAGACGGCGCCACACTGGGACCGACAGGGGGAGACACGCCACACTGGGGCCCACAAGGGGAGACACACCACGTTAGCGTCCACACTTGGGCCCACACGGGGAGACACACCTCACATTAATTAATACAATATTTGTTTTGGTAAAAATTTTTAAATTTGAAACACCAAAAAAACAAAAATATTTTTTTGTGTAAAATACATTTGTAATATATTCATATATCAATTATACACATGACTGTACAACAAGGGAAAGGGACTGAAAATTAGAGGCAAAAACATTGTTTTCACATTCAAAGTCCAACTATATCATCTGTTCTTGCCATGGCATTTGTCCCCATCTGAAACGATATAATTAGCAAATCTATCCCTCATTTGTGATATAGCGATGGTTGACAGTAAAGAAGGGACACTGTAATTGTTCAAAGGGCTACTCAAGATCTCCTTCGGGTCAAAAACTGGTCTCTCTCGTTTCAATATAAAATTGGGAAGGACGACATATGAGATTTGACTACCTGGTCAATGGTTTCATCTTGACGTTGATCGATGTTCCCAGGACTCGCCATTTTGCAGCTAGGATAACCAAAAGCACATTCGACCATTCTTCTGGCCCGAGTTAGTCTGTAGTTGTAAATCCATTTTGTATGACTTAAACCACGGCTGCTATATGGCTTCACTAGATTCTGACACATCTGGAACACCTCGTCAGCCACTATAACAAATGGCATCGGAGGGTCCCGAGTGGCAGAAGCGGTGTTAGTGTGGGAAAGTTGAAGTCATTTTTGTATACACATGTTGGACTGCTTAAAGGTTTGGGAGTCGTTTCCCCGCCCAAACCTGCCAATATCAACTGCCACAAAGTTGTATTCCGCATCAACTATTGCCATTAAAAACAATTAAAAAATACTTTTTGTAGTTAAAAAATTCGATCCACTTCTTGCCGGCTTCAGAATGCGCACATGTTTCCCATCTAGCGCACCGATACAATTTGGAAATTGCAATAGTTCCTGGAATTTTGAGGCTATTTGTAGCCATTGTTGAGTTGAGGGATGTTGGATAAACTCAGCATGTAACACTTCCCACAGAGCCCAGCAAGTTTCTAAAAGAATAACGGATATCGTTGATATTCCCATCCTGAATTGGTAATGGAGCGACGTTAGGATTTCACCTGTGGCAAGATATCTGCCAAAAAACAAAAAAAGGAAAAATAATGTGGTGGCATGACTGCATAATAGCAAAAAAATGGGTACATTACTGCATGGATGTGAGGGCTACATTGGTTACATAAGGTGAACAGTATGGCAACATTAAAGGCCTCTGGATGGGTGACATTACCACAACAACAAAGGGACCATGAGGAGTCCAAAACTGCATGGACGTAACTATGAGGGCTACATTGGGTAAAAAAAAAGGTGAAGAGGACATTTCCACAAAAATAAGGGCCCAAAGATGAGTAGATTACTGAAAGAAGGGGACCATGAGGGCTACATTAGTTCAAAAAGGTGATCAAGATGGGTGCAAGACTGCACAGTCCATTGAGCTAACATTTAGAGAAAAATGCCCCCTCCCAAAATAATTTTCAATGAGTAGCTGATGAAAAGAGTGTGAAACTATAGATATAGGCATACCGAAGGGTTACCATCAGCCGCTCTTCTGGAGTAATTGCTGTTCTGTCTTCTGATGTAGCCTCGTACTTGATCCACCAACTCGTCAAAGCTTGAAGATGTCATCCGCATATAGTTATGGAACTTTTGTGGGTCTTCACGCAGTTCAGGGTATAATCGGGCAAAAACTCCAGTAGTGTCCCTATGAAAAGTTATAAGGTGTTGCCAGAAACGCCGGTTTGGATGTCTTCGCCTTCTTCATTCCACATCACAGGCTATAGCGTAAGCACGGGCAGCCTCATATGTTATATCCAGGTACTGGCAAAACTGATCATGTGACAATGCCATTTCAACAAAAAACAGTTGAAGCAATGAAGTGGACACTGTATATATATATATATATATATATATAGAGAGAGAGAGAGAGAGAGAGAGAGAACCATCCAGTGGGTGGAGCAACATTTAAAACGGATCCGTAAAAAAAACAGACCAAAACGGATGCCATCGGATGCCATCGGTCTGATTTTTTAACAGATCCAACAATCGGATCCGATAAAAAAATCGGACAGATGGCATCCGATGACATCCGTTTTGTAGCGTCCGTGACTGTCCGTAGAGTCCGCGGAAAAGAAAGATCTATACTGATTGCAGAAAAATGTGATGTGAAAGCACCCTTAGCATGAAACAGTTGTGAGCATTCAGGAATAATTTTTACTGACAACGGTTTAGTAAATTTGTTTTTCATTTCTCCAAATTTTCATATTCTCCTTTTTATTTTATTTTTAGATTCCTTTCTTTTATTTTTTCCTCTTTCTTCTATTCTAATAAAAAAGTTTACACCAAACACAAACACACACATGCACATTACAATTTTATACACCCCCACACACATGAAAAATAAAAAGACCCACTCTACCCAACGACAGTACACAGCCAAGGAAGCAAAACTCTTTGCATCCGCCACTGACAGTGATGAAGACTATCCAAACTTTTTTTTAGTATTCCACCTTCTCCTCTTCTTTCAGTGATACCAAACACAAACAGAAAGACAGAAAATGAGCGAGAGCCCTCTGTTAAGGACTCTCTACCCACTGTTAGTTACTCCATATGGACCTCACCTGCCAAAAATTATAAGCCTCAGAGTCCTGATGTTGTAGCTCAATCAAAAATCAAATTTGACACTGTTGGCCTTACTACTGTCTTCCCGGGTTTTGAATTTTCAAAGTCTTTAGCTCTATGGATTTTATAAAGCTCATAGTGGTATACAAATTTATTTGTACACCCAACAATTTATTGCCCAAAACCTCACTTCATCATTTGCCACTTGCACTCCCATGGGCACAGTGGAAATAATAAAGTTTTGGGGCCTTATCCTTAACATGGGGATAGCAAAGAAGCTAGAAATTAGGCAATATTGGAGTGTTGATGTTTTATAAAACACTCCAGTGTCCTGCATAATTATCACCTGGAAGCACTTTGGGAGCATCCACAAAATTTTGCTTTTGAATGATAATGCACAATATTCAACGTGAGAAGACCCCCAATTTCATCAACTTTTAAAATTTTGGCTGGTACTGAGATGTACATTTCCTAAAGGGATATCTGCATGCATGCGTTCCTAATACATTTCAAGGGGAGGCTTAAATTCCAAAAATACCTGTCCAGTAAAAGGGCCAGGTACAGAATTAAAATGTACAAGTTATGCAAGAGTACTTCAGGGTACACCCAGAAATTTATGAAGGTTTATGAAGAAAGGACACCAAGATTCAATCCCCTGGACTGAGTGTAAAAATATGTTTGGTTATCGGTGTGCTTACAGCTGAATCAAGGTTATTACCTCTAAATATGTAATATTTATACCAACATCCCACTTTTCAAGTCCATCTCAGCCAGAGCTACCACAGCATTGGGCACTGTGTGCTAAATCTAGAGAGGTCTCCCTAGGTTACTAAATTTTCAGCTTTTCAGAATGGATGAGAGCAGAGCCCAACGTGTACCAACCTCAACTTAAGCAACCTGTATCGTTCGGTGTGACACCGCAATAGTGATGTGTGATGTCATGGCCGATCCAGCCTATTCGCTGCATTGCAGTGAATCGCTCGCTGGGTTGATCCCAGCCCAGCGAGCGATTGTTGCGGCAACATTGCAGCGCCGTCACCAGCAACATCTTGCCGTATGACAGCTAGGCTGTGATGTCGGAAGCAAGCATGCACCCACGGCATCGCTTCCGACATCGCAGCCAATGTTGTAAGGTGTAATGGGACCTTAAAGCAGACATGTGCTAACTGTTAATGTTCAATTACATTATGTATAGGATATTTGCAATAGTGGTCTAGTGAAGCACTAGGGTGAGGAATGAAGTATTAAACAAGGTTTTGATGAATTCAACAAACCGTTATTACCCTCTGTAGATCCACAACATGTTTCAACAGTAATCCCTGTCTCCATCAGGTGGTACAATGGGGTTAAATGAGGATGCGAAATATATAGTGAATTGGTGCACAATGATTGGTTAGTTATGACAACATTAACCTTAAGGTTGCCACTTACATTCAATATAAAATAACAGGTTTTGGATATCATTACCTTAAAATCATATGTATTTGCATACATATTTGTCAGTGGGTGATGTAACCCTCTCCCAGAATGTATCGCGGCACTGGGATAGGCACTGGCAGTTGCACAGGCTGGCCACGAACTGCGCCTCCGCAAGTGACATACACATCACTGCTATTTTGCCGGGAGATCTGCGGCAGCCAGCTTTAAATCTCCCGCTAATACCACGCTGCTCAGCTGATTGGTCTTGTGATGGGCAGCGCGACCAATCAGCTGAGCAGCGCGGTTTTGGCGAGAGATTTATAGCTGCCTGCCGCTCATCTCCCTTCACTGGGAGGTCAGCGGCGATGCCGACAGGAGATCATCAGCACCCGCCGCTGATCTCCCGGTGGCCCGCCGCTCACTGCTATTCTGCCGGAGATAAGCAGCGGTCAGCTTTAAATCTCCCGCCAATAACACACTGCTCATCTGATTGGTTGTGCACCAGGCAGCGTGCGACCAATCAGCTGAGCAGCGAAGTATTGGCATGAGATTTAAAGCTTGCCACTGCTGCTCAGCTGATTGGTCATGCGCCATCCGAAGCGTGATTAATCAGCTGAGCAGTCTTTACATTTCCAGCCAATACTGCGCTGCTCCACATAATTGGCGAGCGATTTCAATACCGCTAGCAGCTGATGTGATTGGTCGCCTGCTGATGGACTGGTGGCCAATTAGCTGTTAGCGGTATTGGCGCCATATTTCAATACCGCTAGCAGGTGATGTGATTGGTTGCATGCCGGCTGGCGCGACCAATCAGCTGTGCTGGGGTATTGACGCAGGATTTGAATACTGCTCAGCTGATTGGCCGCACCCCAGGCACCAAATCATTCAACTGTGCAGCGTGGTATTGGCGCGGGATTTAAATACCGCTCAGGGAGGCAGGGACATGAGAGGCAGAAGCACAAAGGAGGCAGGGGCAAAGGCAGAGAAAGAAGAAGGCACAGGGGAGGCAGAAGGCATAAGGGAGGCAGAAGGCACAGGGGAGGCAGGGGCACAGGAGAGGGAGAAGACACTGGGGAGGCAGAAAGCACAGGGAAGGCAGAAGGTACAGGGGAGGCAGAAGGCACAGGGGAGGCAGAAGGCACAGGGGAGGCAGAGGTACAGGGGGAGGCAGAAGCCTTGGTGGGAGGTAGGGGCACAGAGGAAGCAGAGTCATGGGGAGAGACAGCGCTCACAGGGAGAGACAGCGCACATGGGAGACACAGTGCACACAGGGGCTTAGAGCACACAGAGTGGAGAGAAAGGCACAAGTGAGAGACAGTGCACAGGGGGAGAGACAGCACAGAGAGGAGAGAGCGCACAAAGGGAGACAGGCACATAGACTGCCCTCCCGATTCAATAGCATCGGGCCTATTTCTAGTTAAACAATAAAAGTGATAACAAAAACAATTTTTTGCTCTATAAAGGTTAATACCTACTTCATATATAAAATTGAGATAAAATTGTAATAAAATATATAAAATCCATAGTAACTATTGCACAACCCACAGCACTTTAACTATCCATGCATTGATGCTATTAATAATCTGTATTCATGATGTCCCATTAGTATACAGGTGCAAACTTAATTTTTAGAAATATTTTCAATCATAAGATTATGTCCTTCTGAAGTTAATGTATCCAGTTTATGTATCCAATAACTCTCTTTATTAGGTTACTAAGGTGGTCACAGTCCCTCTCATTTATATGATCAATGATAATCAATTTCATCTTGCTATGGTCTCTCTGGTGGAATACGCTATTATGTCTTGATACACTATGTAGCTGATAGCCTGTCCTGATACTGTGCCTGTGCTTATTCAGGTGGGCGTGCATGGTTTGCACAGTGCAGCTGTGGAGCCCACTGGGACGGGATACTCGGTGCCGGACGGGGGTGCTGCTGGGGAATGTCACGGCAGTCCTAGTCCGGACCGTGTCCCGGGTTCACAAAAGTAAATGGGATGTATTTACAGGGGATTAGGTTTGTCGTGACGCCACCCACGGGTTGTGGTCAGGGTAACCACCGCTGCTGCAGAACTTCCGGGGATGATGTTTGGCAGCTGTAGATGGAACGGCTCTCCGCAGGTAGAGCCTGATTCCCCGGGGCAATGGTAATTAAAGTCTGTGATGGTGGTTACAGATGATGCAGGAAAGTAGGGGTAGTAGTAGAGATGATGAGAGTGAAGGCAATGGCAGTTTATGAGGGAAAGTGGGGCTTCAGCTCAAGGATCACACACACGTTTGTTGTCGTTTTCCAAGTCTTTACTTTGCAGATGGTATAACAAAGTATTGTCCATGGAGTCTGTACCGGGGCCGGGTTGCTCCCACCCTGACCGGGTCCTTGGCTTCCTACATCTGCGCTTTGTGTGTGGCCATGCTGCCGCTTTTAGCTGAACTGCTAGCCCTGTCTCCCCTCACGGATACCAATCTGCTAGGCAACCTCTGTGTCACCCCTCCGTGTTGCTTTGCTATGGTACAGTGAAGATGGTGGACCTTCACTATCCCGGAATTCACTGTCCTGTCTGTCTCAGGCACAGCATCGGATCCGGTATCCGTCCTAAGCGCCTCTCCGGGGTTAAGTTTAGGGTAACTCCTTGTCCCGGGTATGTTCCTCTGTTCCTCTGACTCCTTTCCTCAGACCTCTCAGGACCTCCACTGCCACTTGACTGTCCTCCAACTCCAGACTCAGACTCAACTGACTAACTGTCATTCCTGCTCTGAGGTAAACAACATTAGCTCCTCCCACTCTTGCAGGTGCCACCTAAGCTCCTCCCACTTTCTAGTGTAGTGTTGTGTGGGGAGTAAACCCGTGTTGATGTTTCTGTGGCACATTAACCCTTGGGGTGCCACACGGCCCTCATACTGAAGGCCACACAGGAATTCCATAAGGTATATAACATATGTAGTCTCACATGATGTTTGATAGGGAATGTTTTATTCGTGATCCGAGATGTAAATGTCTTTACACCAATTGATATTTTCCTTTGAATTATTAGTTAGGGAAATTCGACCTTCTTTAGAGGGTTGTGACTCGGGACTATCAGATACAATTGGTAAGGTGCCAATTAGACTGTGTGCAGAATTATTAGGCAAATGAGTATTTCCATCACATGATACTTTTTATACATGTTGTCCTACTGCTAGCTGTATAAGCTTGAGAGCCAACTACCAATTAAGTAAATCAGGTGATGTGCATCTCTGTAATGAGGAGGGGTGTGGTCTAATAACATCAACACCCTATATAAGGTGTGCTTAACTATTAGCCAACTTCCTTTCCTTTGGTAAAATGGGTCAGAAGAGAGATTTGACAGGTTTTAAAAAGTCCAAAATTGTGAGACGTCTTGCATAAGGGTGCAGCAGTTTTGAAATTGCCAAACTTTTGAAGCGTGATCACCGCACAATCAAGCGTTTCATGGCAAATAACCAACAGGGTCGCAAGAGGCGTGTTGGGCAAAAAAGGTGCAAATAACTGTCCATGAATTTAGGAAAGTCAATCGTGAAGCTGCCATTTGCCACTAGGAATGACCGAGTACTGCAATAATCGGGCTCGCTATACTCGCAATGAGTAGGTCCCAATGCTAGGTACTCATTGCGAGTATAGCGAGTCCAATGGCAGTGAATGGGGCAGGCGAGTACTTTCACAGTGTATCTATACACTGCGAAAGTGCACTTAAAGTGAATAAAACTTGTTAAAAAATAAAAAAATAATATACTCACCTATCTGACACCTGCACCGGGAACTGCAAAGAAAACATCCGATCAACGACAAGGACCTGCGAGTCTGACAGCCAATCAGATGGCCAGACGTCACAAGCCATGTGATCGCTACCAGCCACCTGATTGGCCAGATTGCCATGTCATTGATGCACGTTCAAGACCTGGAAATCTGGCCAGTCAGGTGGCTGGTAGCGATCAGGTGGTTTGTGACGTCTGGCCATCTGATTGGCTGTCAGACTCGCAGGTCCTTGTCGTTGATCGGATGTCTTCTTTGCCGGTCCCGGTGCAGGCTTCGGATAGGTGAGTATGATATTTTTTTTATTTTTTAACAACTTTTATTCACTTTTAGTGTACTTTCACAGTGTATATATAGATACACTGCAAAAGTTAAAGGACTACTCACTACTCCCGAGTAATCACAAGAAACTCGAGTAGTAGCGAGTATCCAAATGTCGGTACTTTTCGGCGAGGACCGAATAGTAACAATTATACTCGCTCATCCCAATTTGCCACCAGTTTTGCCATATTTCAGAGCTGCAATGTTACTGGAGTATCAAAAAGCACAAGGTGCACCATACTCAGGGACATGACCAAGGTAAGAAAAGCTGAAAAACCACCACCTTTGAACAAGAAACAAAGGATAAAACATCAAGACTGGGCCAAGAAATACCTTAAAACTGATTTTTCAAAGATTTTATGGACTGATGAAATGAGAGTGACTCTTGATTGGCCAGATGGATGAGCCAGAGACTGGATCAGTAAAGGGCAGAGAGCTCCACTCCGACTAAGACGCCACAAAGTTGGAGGAGGGGTACTGGCATGGGCTGGTATAATCAAAGATGAACTTGTGGGACCTTTTCGGGTTGAGGATGGAGTGAAGCTCAACTCCCAGACCTACTGCAAGTTTCTGGAGGACAACTTCTTCAAGCAGTAGTACAGGAAGAAGTCAGTATCATTCAAGAAAAACATGATTTTCATGCAGGACAATGCTCCATTACATGCATCCAACTACTCCACAGGCCAGTAAAGGTCTAAAAGAAGAACAAATAATAACATGGCCCCCTTGTTCACCTGATCTGAACCCCATAGAGAACCTGTGGTCCCTCATAAAATGTGAGATCTACAGGGAGGGAATACATACAAAAATTAGGCATACAGAGGATGATCCAAAACTAAGTAAATCACCCCTCTAAATCATGGAAAAAATGTGCTCACCCATTAATAATAAAACAATCAGAAAAAAGCAAGGTGATTTTTGCAAATTAGATCAAAATTTATTATAAAGAATTTTTTTTATTTTTTTTTATTTTTTATAAAGCAAGTAAATTACATTAATAACAGTGAGTTTTTTAATCAAGGAATATATTACAATAATTATACATACACAAACATATCAATACATAAGAAAAAATTAATAAATAAATAAATAAAGAAAAGATATATGTATACACAACCCTAAACACTATAAGGTGATCTTAGTTCAGTGACTTTCTTAAAGTAATCTATGTGTTAAATAACATCCCAATGATTTGTCTAGCTATCACCTATCACACACATAGGTGACTAATCAGAGATAAAACCATAAAAAATGTGACTAAAGAAACAAAAGATCAAGAGGGGCTAATTACCTGGTGTGTATACAAATGTAGCTGCACTCTACATGCACGTTTCGGCTCACGCCTTCATCCAGGAGTGAATACAGCTCCCAGGGTTCACCATTATATCATGTCAAGTAACCTATCCCCAGCCAATCATTCGCCACCTGACCTGTGCTCAGCTGTCTATTATCTACCTCAATTACACTCCCCCACCGGACCATATATGGAATTCCGGTTATGGCTGCCTCCGTGTAGTATTTTCGATCACCATGGAGACCGCAGTGCGGCGCATGCGCTGAGTCCGGCGCTTAGATCCGATCACCCTAATGCGTCATCACGGGCGCCATGGATACGAGGCTAAACATCCGCCTACTCAGGCGGAAGCTGTCATCGCAGTCCCGGCGCCCGCGGTGATTGACGCACGGATGATCCTCTCCTACGGCGCCGCTCCGCGCATGCGCACAAGGTCTCCCGGGGAACTTCATGCTCCGTGGCAGAATCGAGTAAATGGAGAGGAAAACGCTGCTATGAATGACAGGGGATAGAAGTGTCCTCAATTTCTATTATAGGTCTACATCAGCAATCGTATATATAAGAAATACCTCGTGCAATATAGATATATCCGAATATAGGAAATATACATATATACAAAGTGATAATGTGCATTTTAATAATAACAATGATCATACCCTAATTACATATAAATTCAAAAACTACTCAAAGTGATAATGTGCTTGGATTTATATATACAGATATTGCACTCTAAAGTAATTCAACAGTTATTCTAAAACACAAAAAAGGATAAACTAATACAGATATCTATCCGATATAGAGGAATGTACCAACAGGACCAACAGGGAGGACCCAGAAAAAGATAACAAAATAAAAACAAGGGTAAATAAAAAATACTAAATAAAGAGAAGGGCAAACAGACAGATAATAGACATCAGGAGAAGCAACAAAATTATTCCAACTCCTGAAACGGCACAGCCTGCACCCAGACAGAATGTCTTCCCTTTTCCTCCTTTTGTTCTAAGTGGAACATCCCATCCTCTTGTACATCGGTATCCATAGATGAAGATATCACAAACAGATGAAAAACCATACTACAAGGACAAAAACAGTTATATATTAACATACATAATGATGACATCCTAAAAAATAAATAAACAAAAGTAAAAAATAATAAAAGATGAATAAAAATAAATAAAAATATTAAAAAATAGAAAAGTAACTTCAGAGTATATATCACAGGAAATTTCAGAGGAATGAGACAAAGCTAATATTTTCATTCAACCCATTAGGTTGAATTGTATTGAACACCCAGATCCATTTTGTCTCGCATTGTGCAAGAAGCTGACTAACGTTACCTCCACGTACCCCCAATGCTATTTTGTCTATCCCTCTCACTTTAAAACCGGATAGATCACAATTATGGAATAGTTTGAAGTGTTTTGGGATAGTGCGGAGTGCCTCTATTTCTTCCTCACTTTCCGCTTTTTCCGCTGCAATAATATTTAGGACGTGTTCCCGTACTCGTACCTTCATAGATCTTGTTGTGAGGCCTACATAGATTTTAGAGCAAGGGCATGTTGCGTAATACACAACTGCCTTTGTAGAGCAATCAATCTGTTGGGTTATTTTAAACTGTTTCAGCCCGTCAGAGGATATTAAATCTTGAGCCCTTTCAACATTAGGGCAAGCTACACACTTCCCGCATGGTTTACAGCCCCATTGTCTACCTCGACGGTTCCCAAATGGCAAAAACGTCTGATCGCTCTTATTGTAATTGCTCCGTATGAGAATATCCCTTGTATTTTTTGTTCTACGGGCTACAACTGTGGGATTCGGAGTGATATACTGTTGCAAGATGGGATCAATCATCAAAAGTGGCCAGAATTTTTTTAGGCATTCTTGCATTTTCTCCCAGTTCGAGTGATATTGAGTAATCATTCTCACCTTCTGTTCTCCACACATTTTCCTGTTTGAATATAGCAGATCCTGTCTTTTACTGTTTCTTGCTCTGTTATACGCCTTTTTCAAAGATCTCTTGCTGTAACCCCGATCCAAAAACTTAAGTCTTAACTCCCTCGCTCTCTTCTCAAAGTCTTCATTAGAAGAACAAATTCTTCTGATACACAAGAATTGACTGGTTGGAATAGAATTCACCACATAGGTGGGATGCGCAGATGAGGCTTGCAAAACGGAATTTGTCGCCATAGATTTACGGAACAAATCTGTCTGAAGTATTCCTGATGGACCTTTTCTCATCATGACATCTTATGTATTGATATGTTTGTGGATGTATAATTATTGTAATATATTCCTTGATTAAAAAACTCACTGTTATTAATGTAATTTACTTGCTTTATAAAAAATTAAAAAAAAAAAAAAAAATTTCTTTATAGGGAGGGAATACAGTACACCTCTTGGAACAGTGTCTGGGAAGCTGTGGTGGCTGCTGCATGCAATGTTGATCGTAAACAGATCAAACAACTGACAGAATCTATGGATGGAAGGCTGTTGAGTGTCATTATAAAGAAAGGTGGCTATATTGGTCACTAATTTTTTGGAGTTTTGTTTTTGCATGTCGAAATGTTTATTTGTAAATTTTGTGCAGTTATATTGGTTTACCTGGTGAAAATAAACAAGTGAGATGGGAATATATTTGGTCTTTATTAAGTTGCCTAATAATTCTGCACAGTAATGGTTACCTGCACAAACAGATATCCTCCTAAGGTAGACAAATCTATAAAAAAAAACACTCCAACTTCCAAAAATATTAAGCTTTGATATTTGAGTCTTTTGGGTTGATTAAGAACATAGTTGTTGATCAATAATAAAAATAATCCTCTAAAATACAACTTGCCTAATAATTCTGCACACAGTTTGTATCCCCAAGTGGTGACTGAGAGGGAGGTTTGGAGGTATCCATTGTCTGATGAGGAAGGTGAAAACAGGCTAAACAATGAAAGGGTTGATGTGACTATGAGGAAAAGATAAGCAATACATCTGTGGTTGATCTGAAACTAAGGGATTGTTTTAGTTTTCATTTTTCTATTTATTTTTTAATATTTAGGCCATGCCAACCTTAAGCTATAAGCTTCCATGGGGCTTCGCGGAAGAACCTAAGAATTGAACACTATTATAACAAAATTGACGGAAAATGATTCCAAGATATAGACATTAACTCCTTCTCTTGTGTCTACCTGTCTCTTAATTGTTTCTCAGTTCTCCATCTAAAGTTTCTTTCTTGCTGATTTATGCACAATTCTTGTTCCCTTTATCTTTTCAGAGTTCCTTTCACAACAATAGATCTGAGCTCCTTCAGCTGTTTCTCCACATACCATAGTTGCTGTGGTAAGTTCTACCAGGTATTACGCCTATTGATTGGAAATTGTCAATCTAATGCTTATTTAATAGCTAGTTTGTATCAGGGATTTCATAAACTGCCAGACAACTAATGTAATAATACAATATCTCTGAAAAAACAAGGTTTCTAGCAGTACAGACTTTTTTTCCTAGGCTACCTGGAAACTATAAGAAATCAGTCTGCTTTTTTTTTTGTGTTTCTGCCTTTTCTTTAGCCTGTAATTAAAGGGCCTCTTAGCTATTCATTGCTACATTCTCTAAGGGCACATGATAGAAGGGGAGCTGCTGAGCTCTAGGATATACTTAGCACTGACTTATGCAAGGTAAAGGGAACATTATTACATATTCCACATGCTTCTTTATTGTGCTTTTTATAGCATTTTCTATTACAGTAAAATATATTATGATAAAAATGATTGCAAAAATAACAGCAATAAAAAAAGCAAAAAGCAAAAAAAAAAATACAATGGCACAACTAAATAAAATTTGCAATTGTGAAAACATCCTAGACAGGTATAACTATGTACCACTCATAATTTATTATAGAAGAAAACATTATCTATGTTTCCTAAAGTTATAACATCATAATATTACAACTCTTACATTGTTGCTTCCTCCTGCAGTCTTACAAAATATAAACCAATTTACAGTGGGTATGGAAAGTATTCAGTCCCCTTTAAATGTTTCACTCTTTGTTTCATTGCAGCCATTTGGTAAATTCAAAAAAGTTCATTTTTTTTCTCATTAATGTGCACTCTGCACGCCATCTTGACTGAATAAAAGAGAAATGTAGAAATTTTTGCAAATGTATTAAAAAAGAAAAACTAAAATATCACATGGTCATAGCTATTCAGGCCCTTTGCTCAGTATTGAGTAGCTGAAAGCTGAGATCCTGCAGCCACAGCCCGGGCCAGCATGCATGCCACCCAGGGCTGATTTATCCTCTAGATGCCACCATCTATAGAAATCACAGTATTTAGAAGGCTGTTAGAGGGAGTGTGCTCCTTCACTGACTTCCATCACTCCTCCGTGATGAAATCACAAGATGGTTCCCATGTGATCACACTGATTGCTGGGGGGAGTCACTCATTGAGTCACTGACGGCTCCCCACAGTTAACGCAGGCGACCCCGCAGTGTGATCGCACAGACTGCAGCAAGAGGACGCTTGTGCACTTGCTGCAGCTTCTGCATGAAGCAGAGCCAGGATCATGTACTTCGTAGTACTGTGTTTTGGATTATTGTGGGAAGGTATGTGTGGGGTAATAAATGGGAATATAAAGGTTGTCTGTGTGTTTTATTTCAAATAAAGTTTTTTTTCTCTGTGTGTTATTTCAAGGTAATGTTTTTTCCATGTGTTGTGTTTTTATAACTATTTACTTACAGGATTGATGGTGTGCAGGTCTCATAGAGACCTGAACATTATCAATCTAGGGCTTAATGACAAGCTATCAATACATAGTTGTCATTAACCCTTTTAATAACACTGATACCGCCACAGAAGGGCATCGGGAAGAGCCAGGTAAAGCACCAAGAAATGGCACTTTTAATGAATATGCCATCACAATTTTATGGGTGCCAGCACGCTGAGAATACCAGCCCCCTGCTGTCTAGTTTTTACCTTCTGTCAAAGTAGTGTAAAAATAAACAATAAAAAAAAGTAACATAGGGCTTCATTGTTGCCTGGTTTTTACCTTGGCTGGCAATAAAAAATTGGGTGAAGCCCACACATTTTATTTATTTTATTTATTTAAATATATGAAAAAAAATAATGGGCACCCTTGCATATTTGATTGCCAGCCAAGGTAAAGCCAGGAAGCTGGAGGTGGGAGCCCAAAGTTGTCCACTTTTTCTGCGCTGAGATCAAAAATACAGTAAAGCCCTGTTTTTTTTATTATTATTTTTACACTACTTTGATGGACGTTTCATTGCCTATGGCTACCAATGACAGATGCCGACACAATGAGTAAGTGGCTAAACAGCCAATCACAGACACTGTCACAGTGAGTTAGTATCTTAAGAAAAAACGGTCACTGCACCAGGTGAACTCACGGGCACTATTTATAGTCTTTAGTGCCCATCCCTGGACTCACGTCCAGTCTAGAGAGTCTTTATCTAGATAATGTCACATACCAGCAGGAAGGATAGCGCCACAGGCATGGGTAGTGATAAAAACAAACTTCTTTATTCCATGGTCGTGCAGCAATGTTTCAACCATCCACACGTGGTCTTTATCAAGCTTGATAAAGACCATGTGTGGATGGTTGAAACATTGCTGCATGACCATGGAATAAAGAAGTTTGTTTTCATCACTACCCATGCCTGTGGCGCTGTCCTTCCTGCTGGTAAGTGAGTTAGTATCTGTGATTGGCTGTTGGAGCCAATTTTCATGGCCCAATTTTCTAAAGTTCTGTGAAGCATCATTGGGTTCAAGACGTTCACCACTCCACTAGATACATTTCCTTCCCTTTTGAGCCCTGCTGTAAACCTAAACACTTATTTTCGACTACATTAAGTGTACTTCTGAGCCCTGCTGTGTACACAAACATTAGTTTTCTGCCATATATAGGGTATAGGCATACTCAGGATAAATTGCACAACAAATTTTAGAATGAATTTTTCCCTGCTAGTCTTGAAAAGAAAGGCTTTATTTGAGACTAAAGTAACATTTTTGTGGCAAAAATTTAAATTTTCATGTTTCTCTTTCCACATTGCTTTAGCTCATGTGAAGCACCTGCAAGTTAAATAAACTTCTTGAATTAATTTTTCAGTAGATTGAGGAGTGCAGTTTTTAGAATGGTGTTACTTTTGGATATTTTTTGTCATATGGGCCCCTCAAAATCACTTCAAATGTGACTTGGTCCCTAAAAAATATGGCTTTGAAATTTTTTGGGGAAAAATTAGAAATTGCTGATGATTTATGAAACCTTATATCTTCTTAACAAAAAAATGTTTCATTAATTGTGCTAATTTAAATTGGACTTGAGGGAAGTGTTATTTATTAACTATTTTGTGTGATATAACTCTTGTTTAACAGTATAAAAATACAAAGTTTGAAAATTGCAAACTTTCTACATTTTTTGCCACACTTGCATTTTTTTTTTTACACAGAAATGCAAAATATATCATCCAAAGTTTACCAATATCATGAAGTCCAATATGTCACAAAAAAAACAATTATGGATTTGCTGGGATCCGTTGAAATCTTCTAGAATTCATAAACTGACATTGGTCAGAATTCCAAAATGAGGCTCAATCATTAACACTACTAAATAGAACAATCCTTAAGGGGTTAATTCACTGCCATTCAGCCCTTGTTTTGTTTTTATTCTGTTGGATATTTATGCACCTTGCAATATATGTATTGTATAATAATAAATGTGTTAGTTAGCAAATTAACTCTGTGTTCTCCAATAACTTTATGTACTATCAGACATAGTGATGAGCAAGTGTATTCGTCAGTATGCTTTATTTGCACGAACAGTATAGTATTCACATTATTCGTTATTCTGCAAGTTTTTGTGTACTCGCCTCGCTATATTCGCATGTCCCACCCTGCAGTTCTGATGCCTCCTTTGCAGCCACTAATCATGCTGGCTTCTTAACCAATCACAGTAATGCCGCAGACATCTTGGATGTGGCAATACTGTGACTGGCTGGCTGTCCAGCGTCGTAGGTAACACGTAGGGTCTATTTAAGCCCTGCCGCTGCCATTTTGCCCATATTGCATCTGGAGCCAGCGTTGGAGAAGCATATGAACAGATTGCTTCAGCTGCTAGGGAGGTTTTAGGCCCCTTCAAAACACAAAATCCCTTGTCAGGGCTACCTCTAGTGTACCTCAGTGACAGTGTAGATAAGCAAGGAAGAGATATTGGAGCAGAGACAGTTGAAATGATCCGTTCAGCAGCTGCATAATACCACCAAAACAATAGCTCTTTTGAGAGCTGAAGAGACACAGTACAGAGTTAGACTACAGGGAGGGTGAGTGACTCAAGCAGGGTCAGTGTCCAGCAGAGTAAATGTAAACCAGCAGTACTCCAAAACTTACTACTGCCTGCTACAGACCAAACAGTGGGCTATTTAATCTGCTGGTGCTTTCGTTCACATTCAAAAAAGGCAGTTTAACCAATGCAAAGCAGCAGTACTACAAATCTTCCTAATGCCTGCTATTAAGCTGATGCCAGGCCATTTAATCTGCTGATGCTTCTGTCCACATTCTAAAAAGGTGGTTTGCCCAACTCAAAGCAGCAGTTTCCAAAACTTCCACTACCTACTACTAACCTCGCACCAGGCCATTTAATCTGCTGGTGCTTCTGTCTACATTCTAAAAAGGTGGTAATATGGATAATATTTCATAATAATATTAACAACAAGTTGCTGCTCCTGTCCTAATTTATATAGACCAAGCGCCGGCATTGAAAAGTAGTAGACACACAGAGTCAGAGGTACACCCTTCCTTGGTCAGACCCAAGCTCCAAGTGTCTGTTTATTATAAGACATGAGGATTTTCCTTAGTAAGGGGCTCGGCCAGCCCTACTCAGATGTATTCATTGGTCAGTGGGTTAATCCATGGGCGGATCTATGGGGTCATCAGGGGGTGTGGTCTTGATCGAGTATATCCAGGTGATATGGGGCATTCTGTGATTGCTCAGTCCTTCTATGGAATTCAGCTTCAGTGATTGGACAGTCTTCCCTGGACTCCATCTTGCTCTCAGAGCATGGTGTGATGTGGCAGAAAATGGCAGCCATGTTTAAATCACAACTTATACAATGTAAAATAATACACTCTATAGATCATTTCTCCCATGCCCTTATGTCTTAAGGTTAATTAAGTATTTGATCCTATGCCTCTCCTCAACAGTGGTATGCCCAAGTCAAAGCAGCAGTACTCCAAAGCGTCTTACTGCCTGCTACTAACCTTGCAACTGTCCAATTAATCTGCTTGTGCTTCTGTCCACATTCTTGTGCTTCTGTCCACATTTGCCCATTGCAAAGTAGCAGTACTCCTAATACCTGCTACCAAGCACACACCAGGTCATGTTACCCGCTGTTTTTGGGGTTACAGGCTGACTTCTGCTGTCCACAATACTCCTCATAGGAAGCCAGTAATTGTCCTCCACAAACCAGTAGGCCAAACATTTGCTACTGCCTGTTACCAACTACACATCAGGCCATATTTTTGGGGTGACATGCTGGCTTCTTCTGTCCACAATAACCCTCCTCAAAAAGTGGTTATTGCCCTGCACAAGCAAGTAGTCCAAACTTTTCCTTCTGCCTGCTACCAAGCACACACCAGGCCATGTTTCCCACTGTTTTTGGGGTAATAAGCTAGCTTTTGCTGCCCACAATACATCTCATAAAAAAGCGGTTTATGACCCTCCACAAACTAGTAGTCCTAACATTTCCTATTGCCTGCTAACAAGCACACACAAGGCCATGTTACCCACTGTTTTTGGGGTAACAGGTTGGCTTATGCTGTTCACGAAACCCACTTAAGAGGGCAATTATTGACCTCCCCAAACCAGTACTCTAAAACTTCCTACTGCCTACTACTAACCTCTGAACAGGCCATTTAATCCACTGGTGCATCAGTCCACAAGACAAAAAGGCAATTTGCCCAACTTAAAGCAGCAGTACTCCAAACATTTGCTACTGCCTGCTACCAGGCACCAGGCCAGTTAATCCGCTGGTGCTTCTGTCCACATAAGAAAAAGGCGATTTGCCCAACTTACCACAGCAGTACTCCAAAACTTCTTACTGCCTGCTACTAACCTCACACCAGGCCATTTAATCCGTTGGTGCTTCCATCCAGGTTACAAAAAGGCAATTTGCCAACTCAGTACTCCAAACATTTGCTACTGCCTGCTTCCAGGCAGTCACCAGGCCATGTTCCCCGCTGTTTTTGGGGTGACATTTTAGTAGGACATTTTAGTAGGATTGTGCCATCAAAAGTTCACAAATAAATACAGTCTTTTAGTGCTTGTAAAATCCTAAGCAGTACTACTGCCATGTAATGATGTTTGGCAGAAACCATGCACTGTTCAATGTTCACCCTGTCAGTTTTGGGGGTCACATTTTGCTACACACCACAAGTATATATAAAATGTGATAAAAGAAGATAATCAGTGGCACTCATTGAGAGAGATCTTGTGTTTTCTATTCAAAGTCCAAATGTACATCCATGGACAGTTCATGTGGGGGAGGGGGTGTGCAGAGACAGCGGACCGTCCACTGTCTCTGCACATCCCCTCCCCCACATGAACTGTCCATGGATGTACATTTGGACTTTGAATAAAAAGCACAAGATCTCCCTCAGTGAGTGCCACTGATTATCTTCTTTTATCACATTTGGTTTATGACTATTGGACCAGTGAGCAACACCATAGAGGTAGCACTGACTAGGTCACGGATAAAAATCTTAAGCCAAATTACACCCTATAGTGCCCAGTAACTTCTATTCCTGGACACGTATATATTATATATGTGCAGTGACCAATGCTAAATGTTTGTTGTGTATGTGCAACTACAGATGGTGTGCAGATGGCATCAGGGCCTTTTTCCTGGACAACATTTTGGGAAGCAGTAGTTTTGCAGTCTTACACAGTTTTTTTGCACGCGTTCCTGCAACTGAGTGGGTTGCTGCGTATGTCAGCAGTATTTCAGAATGCTAAAGCTAGGGTCAGACTTGCATCATGCATTTGCTAAATGCATGCGCTATTTTCATGTGCAAATGTTGAAAAATGCATGCGTTAATGCGTCCTTCCAACAGATGCAAGCTCCCAAATGTGACCCTAGCCTAACAGAGGTATTTTGTTGACTTACTCTTTTTTTGTGGGTGAATTGGTGCAAAGTGGCCATGCTTTTTTCAAATGGGGAGACATTTCTTGTGGTGTCTGTTGTTTGTTTTGTGATTTTATCTAGGCTCTCTGAGCACTATGGCTACACCTGTTAACCATTTCTGTATTCATGATTAAAGTTGAAGCTCTGGTTTGGCTACACCAGTATCATGACAGCATTAATTTAAATGTGGTTGAGTATTTCATTTACTTTTTGCCGATATAATGGGCGAAAGATATGCCCGTTTAGCTAAAAAAAAACCACAAACTTTACAAGATTTGGTCATCTGTAGTTCCCATCATTTTTTAAAGTTAACTGTTTTGGGGAATGTAAGTTGTGTTGTTGTCATTTGGAGGGATTCAATTACAAAATAGGTATAAATCTAGTCCCTCTTCAATTTAATCACATTAAGTCTGCCTGAATTTTTTTGTGGAGAGTCATGTGCGCCTATCAGTGATGATTGATTGCCCCAGCATAACAGAAAACAGGCTCTGTCGTGACACTAGCAGCAGAACAGGCCAGCACCTCCAAGGCGTTTAAGAGTAGGTCAGGCCAAATGTTCAGCTTGGACACAATAATTAAAGGGAAATGAATTAATCATGATTAATGCAGATATGGTCAGTTAAATATCTCTTTAGCATCTTGTTCAACTTCTATCTCTTTGACATTGTTACAGGCACAGATAGTCCTTGCTGATATGCTGGTTTATTGAAAATGGCCCCCCACTTCTATTGCAGAAGGTGTGGGTGTCTGTCCCCATTAATCCTTTCTGTTGAAAAGAGCTGGTACATCTGCCGCCAGCGTTGTCAGAAGGTGATGTTTTCAGCAAGTAATGTACAATGCCACCTCTTGAAAGATTCCATTGTGCAAATATTCTCTTTGCAGCGCTGGTTGAGAAAGTTGGCTTACCAGTATAGGTTGTTGGCGAGAGTGTGTATCACGTGAGTGTCTTAAAACAGACACTTACACAGGAACTGTGCTATGTGGGCCAACCTTTAAACAGGCAAAGGTTCTGTGTCACCAACATGAGGAACAATACCCATCTTCTCTTTATGCTGCCTCGCCTCCACCTACTCCATTCAAGCCCATCTAAGCTTTGGTTGGGATTCCCCTCTGTAGCAGTGGGAGTCCACTTGATGAGGGCCCTCCCTACTGTACAAAGGAGGGCACACCTAAATGAATAAATGAATAAATGAGGGCCCTCTAAAATGTATAGAGGGCCCTACCAAATGAATATAGGAGGGCCATTCCCAAAGTATAGAGGAGGGCTCTCCTTAATGTATTAAGGAGGGCCCTCCAAAATGTATATGGGGTCCTCCAAAATTAATAGAGAAGGGCCCTTCCCAAAGTTTAGAGGATTGCCCTCACAAATGTATACTGGAGGGTCTTCCAAAATGTATAGAGGGCCCTTCCAAATTAATACAGTAGGGCTCTTCCTAAAGTGTAGAGGAGGGCCCTCCTTAATGTACAGAGGAGATGACCTTCAGAGCAAACAACCATGACATTGCTTATGCTGTGTGATTCTTAACGCAATGATTTCACCCCCAAAAGTGTAGAGGAGGGCCCTCCCAAATGTATAGCGGGCCCTCCAAAATGAATAGAGGATGGCCCTCCCAAGCATATGTTACAGGGCAACCCCTGAGCCCTCACAAAACTCAGGTTTGCAGGCCTTCTGAACAATTGATTTTAGGGCTGCAGAATGACATAGATGAGGAGGAAGAGGAGGAGGAGTCATCAGAAACTGACATATGAGTAGATGGAAACCATGAAGAAGTTGGGCCGCCTATTCTTGGCGTGGGTGGGATGTGTGATGTCCAAGGTTGTCACTCTGTTCCATCCTCCATCAGGTTCACCCAGTGTGCTGTCAGAGGAATTTACCATTCTTAACTGTCAACAATAACAACTCCACGTGTCAGTTGCTACGTGCACCATCCCAGTTACGGCATTGCTGACAGCATGGTTGATAGAAATTAACACATGCTTTTGTAAAGCGGGGTCAGAACACCGGGTACAATAGTGGTGCACTGGCTAGGAAACTAGTATCCTGGGGCAGCCACAGCCAAGAGATTATGGAAAGACTATGTTCCCACAAGCCCAAAGGGAAACATCTGCACAGCTAGCAATTTGGCAATGTAAGCGTTTAATGTTTTTGCCTGAGGAGGAGTGTTTGTGTATTTATGCTTCCTTTTCAAGATCTGGGACAACTGCACCCTTTGCTGGGAGAAAAAAGTGGACATGGTTCATGTTGGTTGCTGTGTCTGTGCAACCGCAGCTCGTGGGCAGAAGGTGGGAGCGACTACTTCATGGACCGCAGATTGTGAAGGACCCTTCCCAAAGTATAGAAGAGGGCCCTCCCAAATGTATAAAAGAGGGCCCTCACAAATGTATAAAGGAAGGCCCTCACAAATGTACAGATGAGATGACCTTCAGTGCCAGCAACCATGGCTTTGCTTATGCTGTGTTATTCTTAAGGCAGTGGTTTCAGGACTAAATAAATAGAGAATAGCCCTCCCAAAGATTTATGTTACAGGCCCACCTCTGGGCCCTCACGAAACTCAGGTTTGCAGGCCCTGTGAAAAATTGATTTGTGGGCTGCAGGATGACTTGGAGGATGAGGAGGAGAGACAGTAACTGGCATACGAGTAGATGGTAACCATGATAGAAGTTGGGCCGACTACTCTTGGCATGTATAGGATATGTGATATGATGTCCCATGCTGTCACTCAGTCCCACCCTCCACCAAGTTCACCTACTGTGCCGTCACAGAAATATTTCATCCCTCACTGTCCAGATCAACTTTTTTACGTGTCCTTTGTTATGTTGACCTTCCTAGTTACAGCGTTGGTGAAAGCATGGTTGATATTGCTTATTTAATTGTGGACAGCACACCGTCTAAAATAGTGGTGGCTATAAACCGAGTATCGTGGACCAGCCACCACAAAGAGATCACATGCTGTAAGCGTTCTGTTCCCATAAGCCTAAATGTCAACCTCTCAACAGATAGCAATTTGACAATGTGAGATTTAAGTATTTGTGCCTGCGGGTATGTGGCTGGTTATTTACGCTTCCTTTTTAAGCTCTCTGCTGTGGACAACTTGACACTTCGCTTGGACAACTAAGTGGATGAAGTTGATGTTTGCTTTCTCTTTACAACTGCACCTTGTGGGCAGGAGGTATGAGCGCCTGCTTGATAGACAACAGATAGTTGAGGACAAAGCACAGGTGACATGGCAGTGGTTTGACCCGAAGTCACAGATTTGGTACTCTGGTGTGCCGACCTACCTACTGTGGTGCTTGACTGCCATGTGGTTACATATACTCGTGGTGCTCAGGTTGCCTTTGCCCTGACCTCTGCTCAGCTTGATATGACAGATGCTACAGATTACAATGTGTTTTTTTTCCGGAAAGACTTTCAATAAAAAAAATTCCAGACAGCGACTGAATGCCACAAGTCCTTACTTAGGCCACAGTGGGGGCGTTCTTGGGCACAGTTGACCCAGTTCCCAGTCTGGTCAAATCAATACCCCTTGGCACCTGTGTTGGTGCATGCCAACAGCCCAGGTCAGATGACTGAACTCATCATCGATCAACTCATCTTACATGTTATCCTCCTTCACAATTGAGATTGTAGGCTGACCTGATCGCAACTGTGTCTCATCATCATCATCCTAAACATCTGGAGACAGTAAATCAGGTTCCTCAAAGAGGGTTTGGCCATGGGTTCTCAAATACTTGTGCATCAACGCTCGACACTTCCCAAATGTATAGTGAGCCCTCACAAATGAATAGAGAGCCCAGCCTGCAGTAACGCACACCGTTAATGTCGGGGGTTGCCTGTAAACGCTGCTCCATGGTAGCTCGATGTTTACCATGGATGCAGCCACAGAGGAAGCCCCAAGAACTGCACTTTAACAGAGCGCACTGGAAAATGTTATCTGCAAGTGGATATTTCAGGACACCAAGGGAAGTGATGATGATTAACAGCTCAAAGGTGAGGATACCCATTGGGTCCTAAAAGGAAAGGGATTACCCCAAACAGAGAAGATACAGGGGATACAATTTACACCATAGTAGGAGGAATCAGGGAGCAGTTAGCGAAATGCTGTGATCTTCTACAGCCAGGCACTGCAGGACTGTCTATCAACCTTGACACACCCTTGACATTAACAGTTTTCTCAAAATCTCAGTCCTTTGTGAATGAGATAAGAATATATTATACTAAGCAAAAGCCTTGACAATTAGACTAGCAAGGTGAATACAAAATGTACTATTACGGTAATACAGTAATTCTAAACAAAATATAAAGCAAATATAGAGAAATATAAAGAAATATTAACCTTTTTTCCAGAGTCTTTATAAATTACACAAGTGTATGCCCCATGTTGACATGATCAAGCCATGTACATCTGTGTCACAGAGAAAGTGCCTGGATTGGAAAATGAGGATGGATTCATGTGTCTATGTTACCTACACTGTGCAGTGAAGCTGTAAAGCATGCCACTTGTGATGAGGTCAATCTGGCTGCGGATCCGCCTGTAATTCAATCTCCAAGCAACAAGCCAGATTGGCTTTATTATTAACTGCCCTGTAAGGGCTCCTCTCCAGCATCAAGACCAATGCAACAGCACCTGCTGCATCAGCAGTATGTCCAATGCTGGTGTGGCGCCCCTGTGACCAGGTGGCCACAGGGTGAACTGCAGCTGATATAGGCAGGATGGTCACTCCACACAAACACCCACACACATGCACTCCGACCCTGAACTTAAGTCACTTCATGTCAGGCGAGGGTGGCAGGAGTAGCTATGCGTGGGTAGGAAGTAGAAACAACCCATAAAAAGGGGTGGAGGTACTGTAGTAAAACACAGGAACACTAAGTTGGAGGAGGAGAAGGGGGAAAGATCCCCAAGCTGAGACACCCTTCAGCTAAGAGTCACAGACAGAGAGAACAACTGGGCCCGGCAGCCTTATCCACTAATGGCCGACCGGGAACCCAGGCTGAACCCGTGGAAAGATAGAAGGAGCCAGGTGAGCCCGACTAACCCGGGTCACTGGTGGCTGGGCCAAAGAACCAGAGTGCCGGCTCTGTAGATGTGGACGGGAACGCTTCAAGCCCCTAACCACGAGACACAAAGCCATCTTACTAGGGCTAGTGACCCAGAGTGTGGGATAGATCACTGCAGAGCCCATGATGGCCAGACCGAAACCGTACTTGAAGGATAGGAGAAACGGAGGACCCCAAAGGTACACTGAGATGGAGTGATGCAGAGGAACCATCCCGGCTGCAGTGAGAACCTGAGCCCGTGACTGTTGTGTGAACCCAGTCCACTTCAAGTGTGGTAAAGAACTGTAAAGTACTATGGCAGAGATTGTGTTGTTGTGTTGGCAGTGGAGTAAAGTACACGGTGAACTCAAGAACTGTGTTTGAGACTTATTGGTGCTGAGACTGCAGCGGCTCGCCTGCGGAGCCGCACACTTGCTTTCTGTCATAGGAGAAACTGCGGGAAGAGAGCAATTGCAAACTGCAGTGCCCGTTACTCACTATCCCTACATCTGCCCTGGAGAATCAAGCCCTTCCCGTGGAGGGCTCACCATCCTGGCTGTCGCCATTACCATCATCCCCAGAGGTCTGAATGGCAGTTGTGGCCCACACAGGCCACAAACCATGGGTGGCGTCACAAACTACAATTCCAATAAACTCTTCCCTTTTTTCTTTTATCCCCTTTTTATTGCCGCACCTAGGCATACGGAGCCAGGTCATGTCGCCGTGACATCCCCACTGCAGACTGACAAGAGGATCCGGTTCTGAGTACCCATTGTCCCGGAGTGTGGCACTGGCAGAATATAGAGGCATATTTAAAGTTTTTGAAATTAGACATTGAAGAACATTTGACATGCCCCTCCAGGGCCTTAGTATACACTGAACCGCGGCTTTGTTGAGGCTTAATCACGGGGATGACAGGGACATAGACCTGGCTCCGTGACCCTGGCAGTGTCATTAAAAGTTTGGTGTGGGTGGCTCACTCTCTTAGAAAAGGGCATCTAGCATGGAGGGTTCATTCTGGAAGGCATAACTGGATATGGGGATATTTGTTAATTTTACATGAAGCCACCCACAGGTTGCGGCTATATATGGCCGCTGCTGCACGACAGTTCACCTAGGGGCCAATGATTGGGAGGCAGCAATGTTCTTAAGCCCTCTATGGGTGGGGCTGACCTCCAGGGCAGCTAGAGGTACCTGAGTGAGTTGGTAGTTATGTTTCTGGTGCTTTTGAGGTGTAAGAAAGTTCATAGACACAGTGGGTTGCAGTCTTCAGATTTTTTACTCATAGTCTTTGTGTCGCAGCCCACTGAGGACTGAGTTCTCAGAGGCAGGGATCCAGCTTCTCCGGGTAAGAGGACTACACATAACCGGCACCACTTCTCTGTCCTTTCTCAGCCTCTTTACACTGTGCTCGCTTCGACCTCCTGCCTTGCGCCTCACCACACAGAGCTCTAAGCCAGTGACTGTGGGCTTTTCTTAGAGGTTAACCTGCAGTGTCTCCCCTTAGCCCTATGGTTGATACCTTTTCAGCAGATGTGTGTCACCTAGGTAGTGCTACATGGCACCTGGGTTTCTAGTTGAGCCTGGTCTGGATTCTCCACTAGTCTTGGGGTACCTGGTGCCCCTGTTCTTTGGCCTAGTACTTCCACTACCTTGCGCTTGACAATCAATCTGAGCCCCACAGGTGGATTGCTCACTTCTCAAGTCTCTGGGACCCCTTCTTTCTCCTGAAACCACTTAGGTGTTGTCCTGCTCCTCAGTCTGGCCTTAGGATAAGCTCCAACTTGCTCCAGGCCTCTGGACACTTAAATTCTTTCTTTTTGTGACAGTGTTTCTTGCTCTAGCTTCCCTCCAACTCGACCCTTGTTGTTTAATGGTCTCTCCTCAGCTGTTCACACCACCTCTCCTCAGCTGGTTAACTCTCTCCTCAACGCTTCAACTGTCTCTCCTGCATTCTAGATCTTCCCCACTCTATTTATACCCTTTGTCACGTGTCCCACATCATCTATGTGTGTTCTTCCTGACCTCACTTCTCCCAAGTGTTCCCTCTAACTTTCCTTCACCACCCAACCCCACTGCAATGGTTCCTAGTGTGATCTGGGTGTCTCCGCACCGGTCTGTGCCCTCCCTTACCCGTGAGTGGGATACTACACCCTAACAAGGGTGCAGTAACTCTGTGGCGACTGGACCCACAGGGGCGCCACACATTTTTTTCAAATCATTCAACGATGTTTAGTTCTTTTTACCCAGTAGTGTGATTAGTCAAAAATTAAGCCCCCAATAATATTACTTACTTTTCCAATGTTTTGCAATCCCTGAGCCATCTATTTTGAGATTTGATGCTGCAATATATATATATTTTCAAATCATTTTGATCATGTTTCCCGTGTATATTACACTGTTGTATAACTTTTTTTGAACTTGGATTGTATTTTGTGATACATTATACGGTGATGATGCATTATATCAATGTTTTATATGAAAATGTTAGAAAAATTTATGCTCCCATCTAGTCTATTTTGTTGAAAGCCTTATGAAATTCAACAGTACTATGCTAAACCACACACTGCATCCATCACAACAGTATGGGTCCGAAGAAAAAGAGTTTGGGTAATGAACTGACACCACCTGCAGTCCAGATATTTCACTGGAGAAAATATTTGGCAGACTATGAAACAAAAAAAACCAGCAAAGAAGACCCAGAACTATTGAACAGCCAGAATTCTAATAAAATAAAGCATTAAAAATTATATTGATTTGTTAATGACATAATTGAACTGTTTCTGGCATTTATTCCACACAGTAAAAACTGTAAAATTAAGGCCTAAGAAACAATATTAGAATTTTTATTTATACAATTCCTCATCCAAAAATAATTTTTAAGATAATGAAATTATTTTATATTGTATTGTGCTGAATATGAGGTCGGTAAAGAGCACAAAATGTAAGACATACTTTAACCAAATATTTTGTATAGCACCCTGATTTTTCTCATAGTCATCTCCAAATAAAACTTCAACAAAAAATAATATTTATTATTATTCAATTGCGGTCAAGGGTTTCCTTTTTACTAGTATCTCAAAGCTTCTGGAGAAGTGATATGATGCTTAAAAACCAATGCAGAGTATGCCGTTCTCTGAAAGTAAAAAGCACCAATAGCAGACATTTTGCTGTATCAAGGAGGACATGTTAATCATTTCATGGGTGCATGTTTTCAAAAGCACAAACCAGTTTAATCTTTTGGTCACTAAAACAGCATATTTGCAATTTTTTTGCTATTCAATATCCATTGTGTGCTAATTTCTGGAGAACACCTGTGGGATAAAAATTGTCATTAATCCAGTAGGTCAGCTGTGGGTAAAGTATGGCTCATGGGCAACATCTGGCCCTCTGGCTGCTCCATTCCAGCCAATGAATCAAGACAGCCAAAGGGTTGAAACCAGTGGCCTGCGTGGATGGGGAGGAAGAACATATTGAAAAATTTAATCCTGCCTAGGTTCAACTACCTATTTCAGATGTTGCCCATATCAGTGCCTTAGTCCTTCCTTGCCAAAGTGAACTTTTTATTTTTCACATATGTGTGGAAATATAAAAAACCATGCATTTTGTATCGTACTTTGATCCTCTCTAAGACTTTGGGAGGAATGGGGCCTCCAGAAATTAGGAAGTATAATAAAGCAGCACTACTCTCTAGAATAGTGGACATAATTAGACGTTCTGAAGTTAAACAATGTATAGAGGTAGAAGAAGCCCTTGCACCGCAAAGTCTTAGATCTATGTTATTGGTACACTCTCACTTGAGTCACAAGCTCTCCCTCCAAAACCCATACACTAAAGCTACTTTAATAATATGGCGAGAAACAAAGCACACATTGGCACCACTACTCTCTCCACAAATTAAACTTTTAGATCTCCTAGCACACTTAGAAATTAGACCCGGAAGTAGTCTACATACAGACAAAACATTCACCAAATATTCTTTAGACCAACTCCTCTGCGACAGAACCCTCCTCTCTCTGAAGGATCTCCATGAATTCCCTGATCTCATAACTTTAAACTTCTTACATCATAACTCTATAAAAAAATATTCTCAACTCGCTCCTTAAAACAGCTGACCTTTCCAGAAACTTAACCGCATTTGAGACTCTCTGCTCGACAATCACAAGACCCAAGAAAATATTTTCCACCAGAGTTTATTAAGAACAGAAACCTGCCCCAAAAGAGTGTATGTTTCGAACTGGGAAAAAGGCTTAGGCTACAAATTTACCCCAACACAAATTCAACACATTTATAATAACTCCCATGGTCCAACCCAATACGTGAAAGCTCAAGAAAACTCGTTCAAGGTCATAACAAGATGGTACATTACACCTAGCCACAGTTGTACCTGGAATACTAACAGCCCGTCAAATTGCTGGAGATGCGGAGCCTCCACTGGCCGTTATTTTCATATGTGGTGGCTTTGTCCTGTCCTGCCTTCATTCTGGAAATGAGTTGAATTACTCATTCAGGAAGTATTGCAAAGAGACCTAACATTGAGCCCAGAAATGGCCTTATTACACTTCCCGACTTGGCCGGGACATGGGAAGGACTCTATATTAGCTCAACACATTCTAAGGGCAGCAAAATTGTTAATATCGACACCCTAGAATTCTCCCGTCTTACCCACACAAACACAACTATGGGACAAAATTCATCTACTATATAGCGTAGCTAAAATAGTAGCTTCAGTAAACAATACTCGGTCCACCTTTATAGAAATCTGGCATCCTTGGCTTGACTATATTTCAAGTTTACAGACCATACATCCATAAGTGCTACTTAACTCTCCCCCCCTTGGAATTCTACAATTACCATCCCCCCATCCACCACTCCTTCCCTACCCCATCTGCTCACCCCCCTTCTCTTTTTCTTTGTTTTCTTCTCTCTCTCCCCTTCCACCTTCTTCTCTCTATCTCTATCACTAACCTTCTCTTCAAGTGGATGTTTAATACCATAAATCCTTTACTTTATGTTGAATAATAACCGACTGAATTCTGTCAGTACAAACCTCTGCAAATGGACATACTAACGGGATGCATCACGCCCTATGAGAGGACTTCTCCATAGTTCCAACTAAGACACCTTACGGAAAATACTCGCTTCCTCCAAGATCTACAGATCTAACAAGTCCAACACACCTGGACAGACAGAACTATGGTGCATATTGTCCTTCTTGCCACATAATCTGTTATTGTCATGTCTATTTGTACTACAGTTTATGAAGTACCTTTATACATTTTTTTGATTCTTTACAATTTAATAAAAATAATTTTGAAAAGAAAAGAAACCAGTGGCCTGAGGTCCACATCATGACATCCACAGGTTGCATCCCAATATTGCTGCTATCTGCTTCTTGAGGATACAAATACATTGGTGGGGGATGGAAAAATTCCATTTTACACCATGATGTGGAGACATGAGGGTCAGTGGGTGCACTCATCCACTGGCCTGGCCATCTTTAAAAAGACCGCATGGAGCAGGGCTCATCCCAACTAAACCCTCAAACTCCTTAATCGTGGGCAGAACACTACTCAGGGTGGGGGAATCACACAATGGTAAGAATTTTATTGGATCCCAACAGTGAAAGGAATATAACACATAACAAAGCAAAACACACAATATAACAGGCAACAGAGTCTCAGCCTCCTACTGGCTCACCAGGGATTACAATATTCATGCTTTTGGGACTTCTAGGGCCAACTACTCTAATCCAATAGCCCCTTACTTTCGGCGGGCATTCACCAAGAAAGGAATAGCGGCAAGCTTAGAAAGCTGACCAAGCAAACCAAAATCTGTAGCCAGGTAACTGAATTGTCCAAACCTGGGTTTCTTTTTTAACTAGACTCTGATATTCCAGCCAAATTCTAGGCTGAACTCCTGCACAATATAATCCAGTTTTAGTACTCCTTCAATTAGACCCGAAGCTCCTAGCTTGAGACAATTGCAGAGTATTAAACACAATGTTATCAGGCAGCCAGAACCGAAATTCCTAGGCTGAGGTTGTGGTCTTCCAATCAAAACTGGAAGCCTTAAATTGAAGCTATGTAGCATATATAGGCTCAATAGGATCCTCTAGTTGGGGCCAAAGTCTCTAGACTGAGGCCACAAAGCATATAAACTCCTGGTGACTGAGGAAAGTTCTTTTTATATCCCAAGCCTACACCTTAGGGTATATTGTGTTCCAACAGGATTTATGGAATTAGGCTGTGCATTTCAAGCTGATATCTGCATTATTCTCCTCTGGGTGATGTAGACAGAAGGGATGAGGTGATATACATTAAATTGGAAATACACAAACTCAGATCAATAAAGGCTTTGCATAGTCTAGAAATAAACAATGTCTTAGCAAACATGAGACAACCAACAAAAGACCAATACGTCTGGCCAAATTAAGTACATTAATCCATGACAAGAATTGAGAAAAGCTATGTCATCACACATGTCATCATGTTTGCTGTATCAGTATCACTGGAGAATGAAATAGAGGGTAGCTTTGGGGAACAGTAGGGAAGTATGTTTTTTTTTTCTATCTATGGGAGATGTGTGGTGGTATAGGAGCTCATGCTATACATAGGGGCTATGTGGGGGCTCATAATGTTTATAGAAGGCTAAGTGAGGCCCCATACTGTTTAAAAGGAGGCTCATACTGTGTATACAGAGACTATTTGGAGGCTCATTCTCTATAAAAGGAGTCTCTTGGCCTAAACTCAGCAGTCTCATAGGAACATATGAAACTAAATGAGCCTTATAGCATTAACAGATGCAGATAGTGGCTATTTTAATGCTTACCTACCTTATTTTTCAGTTTTTTATCTTCTATTTTAAAGTAAACATTTACATTTTTAGATACCCTTTTTACTAGTCCATTTTATAAACAGTACACTCCATGACAATACTATGTGATGTTACCACATGTTCATTTCTGGGTGTTTACCTACTTAGCAAATTAGCTTCTTACTGTTATTTAACAAGTGTACATGTCACAACAATTTTGCAGGCTGTTGCCACATCTTCCTTTATGGGTATGTACCTACCTGTAAAGTACGATTCTTCCTTACCACAATTGTGTGAGGCGGTTGAGTTGTTCAACATTGTTTAATTGTTCACTCAGTGTTTTATCAGTACAGTTAAGCATCTGCTTTTAAACCTTTCTCATGAAAACAAGTTTCTTTCTGGCACCAGAAAGGGAGTACAATTTTGCATCTTATGTCAGGATATGCTGTGCAATCTACTTGGCTAACCAAGAGAGTCCCCGCAGAACCAGCACTTATCTATGCCTATATTTGGTAACAACCACTTAAGTCCACACAAGTGTATAAATGCAACAAAGTAAGTCTTTATTGACCACTAGGACACATAACGCATAATTCAGTGTAGTGGTATTAGATAACTAGTGTGACATCGGATGGTGCTGGTATAGGAGAGGAGAAAGACACGGCAGTGGAGGGAGGAAATGCCCATGGAATGGCGAGCCTAGCAATTACTGTCGAGTCCCAATGGGGAGGGTGGGATATTGATATAAGGTAGTGAAAATCACTATACCAGTGCCATTCCCATCCACAACCCTAATGTGCAATATCAGTTACTAAGCTTCACCTACCCATTGTGATAGGATCCTCCTCCTTAACAGCACGTGTCACAGTCCCAATATGTGTTTGACGTGTGGCTGCTTCAGGGGGCATGTTTACCAGTGCTTGAACAAGTAGCTAAGACAACAGCTTTAGCTACATTTTATTTGACATAATAAAGTATTTTCTACAATTGCACTAAGCTGACGCACTTCAGCAATCAGAGACACACCAGCTGAAAAGCCACATTCACTCATATCTGTACTGTGCTTGGTACCCTAAGCCCTAATGCCATGGATTTTTAATTCAATAGATTGGACCAGTGACAAGAATTAGTCCAGTTTGATGTGGGAGTACTGTTATGTTTAGAGACGAGTGAACCTTTCAAGTTTCGGTTAACTGAACTTCACGGTTTTGAACAAACCTGTTTGTAATTCAGGTAATTTATATTTACACAGCGACCAATGAGCATTGCGCCTCACTTACAGCGGTAAATTTGAAACTCAAAGTCCTCCATTATATCTCAATGGGAAGTGAGGCGCTATGCTCATTGGTCGGCGCTAGCACACGGACACAACGACGGAAGTAGCGCCGAAACTTACGGAAGTGCGTTAGGGGAATTATATATTAGATTAGCTCAGAAAGGGGTGCTTAGTAATGTAGTGGGAAGCTGCAGGGTCAGGAAGTGATAGGTTAGGTGCTCTAAACTAGGCGACAGGTTCTGTTTAAGATCTGCTGTGTTTTTTCCCTTGAAAAGTGATCATCAAAAATAAGGAGCATGTCAGTTTCTGTGGCGTTTTTCTAATCCACTTTTCCCACTGAAATCATTGTATATGGAAAAAACGCAGCAGAAAAAGTGGATCAAAAATCAATCAGAAACAGATGATCTATTTTCTGATGTGTTTCTTCTTTTCGAAAAGCTGATCCTTCTTTGCAGCAGAAAAAGTGAGAAAAATGCCCCAAAAATAGATAAAAAATGCACAATGTGAACATAGCCCAAGTAGAAAATACAACAAAGAAGAAAAAATTGTGTAGCAATAAACAACATTTTACAGTATTAATGTCTCTGATAAGTAAAACAAATATGTCAATATCTAGTAGAATAAAAACCTATTGCAGTTCAATAATATGCGGCAATAAATATTGTAATATTTTGACTCTCACAACTAGCAAAAAACACATCCAATCAGATTAATGCAAAAAAGAGCACAAAAAGTATATGTCCCGGGTATAGCCTCTAAATAAATTTCAATAAATATAGGATCTCTGTCATCAATCTTCAGTTAGTTCAAATTCCATAGATACCAAAAAACTTTAGAATCTACTTCTGTAGCCAAATGTCATGATCAAAACTGAATAAATGATATTAGCGCCTTCTTTGGAGGTATGTCATGTATGCATACATTGAGCCTTTATGCTAAATTTTTGGAGCAGAAACCTAGTTCAAGCTATTCTGCTTGGAAGCAGCTCATTATTTTATACATACAAGTAAAAAATAAAAACGCAAGTGGCAAAAATGCTGTAAAAAAGACTGCAAAGGTCCAAAAAATGACACTTCAGGAAAAACACAGCTGACATTTTCCTAAAGTTTTTTATGCTTGAAAAATTATGAGCATCCAAAAGATGTCTAAAGAACAAACATATATAAGGGTTATTAAGAAAATATCAGTTTGGTCTTTTTTAAATGTATTTATTTATCTGTGCCAATACAACTCTTTTTTTTTTTTTTAAACATTTTGCACATTCAACCTGACTACCCAAACAATGCCCCTCCAAGCTCCATTTATATTCCATTTGCCATTGGTACTGTACTGCTTTCAATCATGCACTTGCACTCTTTCTCAAGTGGCGTCTTGCCGGCATAGCTATGCCTCAACCTTTGACTTACATGTATTCTATTATTATAATACTCTCTATGCTCCGGTGCACTACACACACATCTAAAGTACTCTGCCTGGCCTATTATCATCTGGCATCACCAATAGTATAGCTTTCTGTGTATTTTTACCTCATTGGCTAATTTCTAGCAGAGTTCAACTTTACTGCATTCCTCAACCTTGAATCTTCTAATGGTAGTATATGTAAAATATGCTTGCTCACTGCGTTCAGAAGAATAAATAATAATTATTATAGATGATCTTTGACACACTAAAAAGGAAAATGTTCAGGATGTGGATGTACAGTACAGGAATGATTTGCAGCTCAGATGTGCATTGATGCTTTGATATAGATTTATTTTTCAACAGCAGAAAATGTTCTTAAACATATAACATATCTGCCTAACTGGGCCTTTATCAAGTATTTTCTGCATAATAAACTGTAAAAAGAAAATAAAGAAATAGATGCAAAAAAAACAATAATATTAATGTCTTTCAATTCATATGAATTATATATGGGGTACACAGGGGATAAGCAGCAAGTATTTGTCTAATCATACACATATGTGCAAGAATGCAATCATAATTAGCAAATAAATATTAGAAATAGAGCATCAGAGATTACACCCTCTGAATATATTGTATAAAAGGAACATAACGAAAGGTAGAAAAATATGCAATTAGAAGGTGTAAAGTCATGAGAGAATAGAGTGAAGAGGAAACAATGGGAATGTTAGTGATCATGTCAGTAGTATGTGTAAGGATCTAATCCAGTATTCTTATTTTATCTTAAAGTAAAACTAAAAGAATCATCAGAAAAATAATATTATAGAGTCACACAGCATCACAGGTATGTATAAAACATGTCACATAGTTATGGATAATATGATCTAGAAATCAAACAATTACTGATGAGTAGGGATGAGCAAGCATGTTTCCCGATACTCGGTGCTCGCCCGAGCATCACAGTACTCGTGATGCTTGGCGAGCACCGAGTAATGGCGAGATGTTCAGGTCTATCTCCATCAAAACTACAGTCCTTTTTAGGATTAATTTACCTATATACAGGCAGGCAGGGTATATAGCACACTGCTGTGTAGCACAAGTGGCTGTATACCAGTCACATCTGGGGCTGGTGTATCAGGCTTTTAATATCCATCTAAACAGTCCTTTTGAGGATTAATCTAGCTGTATACAAGCAGACAGGGTATGTAGCAGATTGTGCTGTGTACATTCCTTTCAGTATTAATGTAGCTGTATACAGGCAGGTTACATAGCAGACTGTGGTGTGTAAACTCCTTTTGAGGATTAATGTTGCTGTATACAGGCATGGTATATAGCAGACTGCGAGGTGTACATTCCTTTTCAGGATTAATAATACTAATAATAATATTTATTCATTTATATAGCACATAGTGCTTTACATACATTTTTTTGCAACACTGGTCCTCTTGGGGCTCACAATCTAAACATCCTATCAGTATGTCTTTGAAATGTGGGAGGAAACCCCTGCAAACATGGGGAGAACATACAAACTTCTTGCGGATGTTGTACTTGGTGGGAATCAAACCCAGTATCTCAGCGCTGCAAGTCTGCAGTGCTAACTACTGAGTCACCATACCACCAAGATTAATGTAGCTGTATACAGGCAGGATACATAGCAGACTGCGGTGTGTATATTCCATTTCAGGATTAATGTAGCTGTAAACAGGCAGGGTATACAGCAGACTATAGTGTGTATATTCCTTTTCAGGATTAATGTAGCTGTATACAGGCAGGGTATATAGCAGACTGAGGTGTATATGTGGCGCCCCGCAACGAGTGCGTCACAGGAAGGTATTGCATCCCTGACAGAAGATGTAATATCTTCCGTCTCGGTGATGACATGCTTAAACTCAGAGCTCCATACACCGCACAACACACTAGAGTGAGAGGGCCAACCGGGTCCTGGTGGGAGGAGTGAAAGGAGTAGTGTGTGTGGGGGAAGGTAGTAACTTAGAAGAAGAAGCTGAAGTAACGTAGGAGAAGGAGCAGCAGGGCCCTGCACAGTGCCGTGCAGCCCTGAAAAACCACTTACCGGCTGGCACCATTAAGCGGTGACCCAGACCGGAACATGGGCACCTAACAAATGGGCTCAAACATACCCGTGCCCAAAACACCGGATCACCAGTTCCGAGGCGAGCAGATGTCCATCGCTGTTCCGCAAAGCGGAGTGAATTAAACCGCTCTTAGGTGCCCCTCACTACAGCCGCAACCAAGTTGTCTTGCCAGCAGGGGCCCGCCACCGGGAAACAGGACCTTACAGCCTAATTCTCTTAAGGAACCAATCAGAAGTCTCCCGAGCACCCTGAACTGGTACACTAAGGTGACATCGGCAAGCAGTATAGAAAGGTTAGACAAAGGAGGAACACCGTGGAGCTCTGGACAAGACCAGTCATCGCTGGGACCACCAGGTCCGATATCCTAAGACTGTATACCCTTTACTACACTAACGGTTACAGTAAAGACCCGTTACAGAAGAATCTGGTGTCCGTGCTTTACTTTAGACCTGTTATTAACCTTGCACAGCAACTACTGAGCTGCCGTATTCCAGCTAGGCAGCTCCTGGCCCCGGGGACTACTGCTCATCCTGTGGGGAGCATCCCATCCAGCTGCCACACATCCCCAGAGGCCCAAGCAGCGCTGGTGCCATCACCGGACTCCCACAGGTGGCGTCACGACTACAAGAATTATTCCCATCCGTTCACCCCCTTTTGATCTGACCACCGGGCCCCACAGCCTCAGGCGCGGAACCGTGACAAGTGCTGCATCGCCTGAGACGAGAGCATCCGGCAACGGTGAGTCATATATTCCATTTCAGGAATAACGTAGATGTAAACAGGCAGGGTATACAGCAGACTGTAGTGCGTATATTCATTTTCAGGATTAATGTAGCTGTATACAGGCCTTGTATATAGCAGACTGCGGTGTGTGTATTCCTTTTCAGGATTATTGTACCTGTATACAGGCAGGGTAGATAGCAGACTACCATGTATATTCCTTTTCAGGATTAATGTAGCTGTATACAGGCAGGGTATATAGCAGACTGCCATGTATATTCCTTTTCAGGATTAATGTAGCTGTATACAGGCAGGGTATACAGCAGACTGTTGTGTATATTCCTTTTCAGAATTATTGTAGCTGTATACAGGCAGGGTATATAGAAAACTGCAGTGTGTATATTCCTTTTCAGGATTAATGTAGCTGTATACAGGCAGGGTATACAGCAGACTGCCGTGTATATTCCTTTTCAGGATTAATGTAGCTGTATACAGGCAGGGTATATAGCAAACTGCAGTGTGTATATTCCTTTTCAGGATTAATGTAGCTGTATACAGGCAGGGTATATAGCAGACTGTGATGTGTGTATTCCTTTTCAGGGTTAATGTAGCTGTATACAGGCAGGGTATAAAGCAGACTGCCGTGTATATTCCTTTTCAAGATTAATATAGCTGTATACAGGCAGGGTATATAGCAGACTGCCATGTATATTCCTTTTCAGGATTAATGTAGCTGTATACAGGCAGGGTATATAGCAGACTGTGGTGTATATTCCTTTTCAGGAATAATGTAGCTGTATACAGGCCTTGCATATAACAGACTGCGGTTTGTGTATTTCTTTTTAGGATTATTGTAGCTGTATACAGGCAGGGTAGATAGCAGACTACCATGTATATTCCTTTTCAGGATTAATGTAGCTGTATACAGGCAGGGTATATAGCAGACTGCCATGTATATTCCTTTTCAAGATTAATATAGCTATATACAGGCAGGGTATATAGCAGACTGCCGTGTATATTCCTTTTCAAGATTAATGAAGATGTATACAGGCAGGGTATATAGCAGACTGCCGTGTATATTCCTTTTCAAGATTAATATAGCTGTATATAGGCAGGGTATATAGCAGACTGCCGTGTATATTCCTTTTCAGGATTAATGTAGCTGTATACAGGCAGGGTATACAGCAGTCGGTTGTGTATATTCCTTTTCAGAATTATTGTAGCTGTATACAGGCAGGGTATATAGCAGACTGTCGTGTATATTCCTTTTCAGCATTAATGTAGCTGTATACAGGCAGGGTATATAGCAGACTGCCGTGTATATTCCTTTTCAAGATTAATATAGCTGTATACAGGCAGGGTATATAGCAGACTGCCGTGTATATTCCTTTTCAGGATTAATGTGGCTGTATACAGGCAGGGTATATAGCAAACTGCAGTGTGTGTATTCCTTTTCAGGATTAATGTAGCTGTATACAGGCAGGGTATACAGCAGACTGTAGCGTGTATATTCCTTTTCAGGATTAAAGTAGCTGCATACAGGCAGGTTATATAGCAGACTGTGATGTATATTCCTTTTCAGGAATAATGTAGCTGTATACAGGCAGGGTATATAGCAGACTGTGGTGTATATTCCCTTTCAGAATTAATGTAGCTGTATACAGGCAGGGTATATAGCAGACTGCCGTATATATTCCTTTTCAGGATTAATGTAGCTGTATACAGGCAGGGTATATAGCAGACTGCGGTGTATATTCCTTTTCAGGAATAATGTAGCTGTATACAGGCAGGGTATACAGCAGACTGTAGCATGTATATTCCTTTTCAGGATTAAAGTAGCTGTATACAGGCAATGTGTATAGCAGACTGTGATGTGTGTATTCCTTTTCAGGGTTAATGTAGCTGTATACAGGCAGGTTAGATAGCAGACTACCATGTATATTCCTTTTCAGGATTAATGTAGCTGTATACAGGCAGGGTATACAGCAGACTGCGGTGCGTAAACTCCTTTTCAGGATTAATGTAGCTGTATACAGGTACGGTATATAGCAGACTATGGTGTATATTCATTTTCAGAATTAATGTAGCTGTATAGAGGCAGGGTATATAACAGACTGCTGTGTATATTCCTTTTCAGGATTAATGTACTTGTATACTGGCAAGGTATTTAGCAGACTGCCGTGTATGTTCCTTTTCAGGATTAATGTAGCTGTATACAGGCAGGGTATATAGCAGACAACCATGTATATTCCTTTTCAGGATTAATGTAGCTGTATACAGGCAGGGTATATAGCAGACTGCAGTGTATATTCCTTTTAAGATTAATGTAGCTGTATACAGGCAGGGTAGATAGCAGACTACCGTGTATATTCCTTTTCAGGATTAGCGTAGCTGTATACAGGCAAGGCAAATAGTAAACTGCGGTGTATATTCCTTTTCAGGAAGCTATTAAAGTAAGACCATTGTCAAAAGGTTGTTGGTTGGATAGCGGATAATGCTACCAGTCAGTTTGCCACCACAACCAGCCTGTCTTCCACATGGTCAAGTCTCAGTAGCCTTGACTCTGGACCACATATTCCTCAACCACCCAATGCAGGGCTGACAAAAATTGGTAAGCAATCCGATGGCCTTTGGAAAAGATGTGGAGGAGGGCCTCATAAAAACAATGTTCCCATTACAAAGAAGCGGGTCTCCTATACTTGTAATGCCCATGCACTAACTATGGACTGAGAAACATTTACCGGACCCCTCTGGGTATACATCAATATAGTATATACCTTTTTTTGTGTTAAGGGTATCATAAACACCCTTTAAAAATATTATATGGGTGTTGCATCCTGGACCATGGTCACTCTTGTGATATAGTGGTGGAAGATGAGGAGAAGGAGGACTAAACAAATAGCCAAAATGAGGAAGTGTATACCCATATGTGGAGGTGAAGAGGAGTATGCGCATATACCTCCCCAAAAAAGACACTGACTTTATATTATGCTGCTATCATTTGGTGGCCCAACTCAGCCCTTGTTCATTTTGATAGGAGTCCACCTTTCGGCATTTTCAGTTTACAGGCGGGTACGTTTATCAGTAATAATTCCCCTTGTGGAACTAAAAACCCACTCTGGCAAAATGCTAGCGGTAGGGCAGGCCAGGACTTCCAAGGCATAGAGAGACAGTTAATACCACGTGTCCAGCTTGGATACCCAATCATTATAAGGCACAGAAGGATCACGGAGGAAATTGGTACAGTGCGCAAGGTACTCCTTCAGCATCTTCCCAAACTTTGCACTCCTTATGGGAGTACCCCGCACCTCAAGGCCTGTGCCATGGGAAGGGATGAAAAAACTCTTCCAGAACTTTGACAGTGTTCCCCTGCCTCTGCTGGATTGGAGTTGTGTCTCTGTCACCTGTACTCCTTTGTTGTCCACCGAACTGTGACCTCTGCCGCCAGCATTTTCAGAAGGGAATTTTTTAATAATTCCACAACAAGGGCCTTCTGGTACTGCCCCATTGTTGTAGACCTCTCCGCCTCGAGAATAAGAGATATAAAGTTCTCCTTGTAGCGTGGGTCTAAAAGTGTCACCAACTGGTAATGAGTGTCACCCAAAATTTTGATAACGCGACAGGCAGCATAACATAAAATTAGCCATGTGTGCCAGACTGGTCACAGGCAAGACTTCCGTGTGTTCACCAAGAGGACAACTGACTCTCTTTCTCCACCTCCTCCTCCCTGTCATCTGGACCATCCACATTGAACAGATGGTATGACAGTTGTGCAGGTAGTACCCTATATAGCGCATGAAACTAGCTCTTGTTCCTCCTCCTACTCCTCTTCCTCCTCATTGTTTCCCCAATCCACGTTCGGATGTGATGAGGCTGGGCTGTGTGTAATCACCCTGTATAGTATATATGTAACTTGCCTGGGAGCGCTGGACACAAAGAATCTGTATAGATGGCACTGCATATACTTATCATTTATTTAGCAGACCACGACGCGCTTCAACGGCGGATTGCCTTCTTTCTCAGGAAGACCACAATTTGCCGTCGAAACGCGTCGTGGTCTGCTAAATAAATGATAAGTATATACAGTGCCCCCCTTACAGATTATTTGTGTCCACCACTCTCAACCACGTTACATATATACTATAATTTCTTCCAACTGGGAGTTTGCGGTGGATGCTGCGGTTACAAGGAGGACCTGTGGATCGGAATGATAGGACCTTGCATGACGTAGTACTTACGTGGCTGTCAGCTGACTGACTCCCCCTCACCATGTGACCAGATATACGGAAGTGGATGCAGGAGACTTCGAGACCACGCTACAGCCAGAGGGAAACGCACTGCTAAACACCAGGGTTGTGCTGGGCGAGCACAGCCCTGAAAGGTGATGGCAAACTCCTCAGCACCTTATAATAGCTGCTCCCCATGGGTTCTCATAGAGCGCGTGTTTTGTTCTTTTATCTTACATATTGTTATCATCCTGTATGGCTCCTTGCTCCATCTCATCGTGCTCCGCCTGCAATGAATCCTCTTTGATTTTGAGCAGAGAGCATTTCAGAAGACAGAGAAGCGGGATGCTGATTCTAATTATGGCGACATTGCTGCTCACCATCTTAGTGGAGTCCTCAAAGTTTTGGAGGACGGTACATATGTTGGACATCTACGTCTACTCCTGAGGTCTTACGTGTGGAGTCTGAAGCGAATACCGATGGCCTTGTTGATGCTGATAGTCAACAACTGCCCTCTTCTGCTCACAAATCCTGACCAACATCTGCAGTGTCAAATTCCAATGTGTGGGGATATCACACACCAGTCTGTGAGCCGGAAACTGCAAACGATGCTGAAACTTGGCAAGGGCAGCCGAAGGAGTAGGTAACTTTCTAAAATGGGCACACAGGCTGTGTACTTTGACAAGCACATCTGACAGCTCCAGGTAGGATTTAAGAAACTGCTGAACCACGAGGTTGAGCACATGTGCCAGGCATGGGACATGTTTGAGCTCGCCTCACCTCAGAGCAGCCACCAGGTTCCAGCCATTATAACACATGACCATGCCTGGCTGTAGGATCAGCGGTGTGAGCCACAGATCTGCCTGCTCTTTCAGAGCTGCCCACAACTCTTCAACATTGTGCGGTTTGTCACCTACAAATATTAGCTTCAGCACAGCCTGTTGTTGCTTGGCTGAGGCAGTGCTGAAGTGCGTACAGTTTCTAACTGATGTGGAGGGTGAAGAGGAGGAGGGGGCTGAGGAGGATGATGTGCAGGAACTGTAGACTGTGGGATAACCCTCATTGAGTTAGTGAACGCAATCCTTGGCATTGGGAGGACGTCGGGAGACTGAGTCCCGGCTTCCACTATGCTAACCCAGTGTGCCATCAGCGAGATGTACCTTCTCTGCCCACAAAGCACTTGTCCACGTGTCCTTGGTTAGGTGAACCTTCCTGGTAACTGCGTTATTAAGGGCACGGCTAATAATTTGGGACATGTGATTGTGTAATGCGGGGATGGCACACCCACAGAAATAGTGGCAGCTGGGGACCGAATAATGAGGGACAGCCGCCGCCATCAGGTAGAGAAATGGTTCCATCTATACTAGCCTAAAAGGCAACATTTGAAGTGCAAGCAAACCCAAAATGTGCAAATTGAGTAGTGTGGCCCGTGGGGCGTTGGCTGCATATTTGCACTTGCGTTCCAAGGACTGGGGTATGGGCAACTGAGCTCTGCGCTGGGACAAGGATGTGGATGTGGTTGCTGATGGTGGTATTTCTTATTGTGCAATGACAGTTGCAGGGCAGTCGGCATCTTTGCATGCACTATGGACAGGGGATTGCCTTGCATCACAACAGTGGAAGAAGCAGTGGTGTCACTTGCAGACACTGCTCCTCGACCCTGGGGTTTGGCCCACAAAGTCGGGTGCTTTGCTGACATGTGTCTCATCATACTGTGGTGTTCAGGCTGGTAGGTTTGCTACCCCTGCTGATGCTGGCATGGCAGGTGGTGCAAATGATCTTTTTGGTATTATCGGCAGAGTCCTTAAAAAACAGCCAGACTCGGGAAGACCTAAGAGTTGTACTGGCAACTTCCATCGTGTTGGTATTAAACGGAATGGTTGCCCGTTTTCTTCTGTGGCTACCAAACTGCTTCTTCCTGCCTGTTGGGGTGCTACACTTCCCCCTGTGTGCAGATGTGCTCACTCTGAATGTCCTCCTCCCAGGTTGGGTCAGTTAACATATCATCCATCACATTGCCCTTCCACTTCTGCACCCTAGTCCTCCTCTTGACTTTCTAGCAATTGTTGTCATCATTGCCCACCTTTTGTGACACTTTCCCACCATCGCCTTCATGCGACCGTGGCTGCTCAAATATTGGGGCATCGCTAAATAGATCTACTCTTGCTCCACTTAAAGAGGAGCGTGGTATAGGCCTGAATCTATAAATGGAAAAATGAACAGCTCTTCAGAGTGTCCAAATGCAGGATCAGTTTTGTCCGGGCACTCGGTATGGTGGAAGGATGCAGTACAAACACTATGAGAGATTCACTTCCTAATAATGGGAACATTATTTAATAGGCCCTCCTTCACGTGTCTTCAAAAGGCCATTGGAGTGCCTCCCAATTTTTAGCAGCATGCATAGGGCAACACTATGGGAGACCCACTTCATAATAATGGGAACATTAAATATTTAATGAGGCCCTCCTCCACATCTCTTAAAAGGGGCATCAGAGTGCCTCCCAATTAAAAAAAAAAAATCTTTAATGTAATAAAAAAATATATATTAAACCAACACTGTCTCACAAGTATTAGCCCTTAACATTTTCCCCGGGAAAATCCATTTTGGTTTCGTTTTTGGACATTTTATTGTGAGTTTGTAAAAGTGGCGTAATACTCAGGCAACATTGTTCACAGCAGTGACCTGGGAGTCAGAAATTATTAAAGGTGTATTCCCCATACTGTTCCTATGTGCTTTGAGCACTGCTCTTATACATTTGTGACTTTTAAGGGTTTATATAGGCCTCCGGAGATGCCCCGAAAAATGCTCGGGTTTCCCAAAAGTTAACATTGGGCTCGGTGCTCGGGTTGAGCACCCGAGCATCTCGGAATATTTGACCCGAGCATCGAGCAGCAGAGCATTTTACTGCTCGCTCATCACTACTGATGAGTGATAAAAAATCCCATTATGAATTATATAAATCCAAAACTTATTTTAACATGTTTTTAAAGTAATTGTACTCAGTGAAAATGGATTGATTGTAACCTTGCAGTTTGGTAAATAATATAATAACTAGTGATGAGCGAATAGTCAAATACTTGGAATCACTATACTCGTGCCGAGTAGATCGTAATACTCGGGTATTCGGTGCGAGTAGCGAGTGCAATGTTAGTGAATCGGAAATGCGAGTGATTGTCTGCTGGACCCAAAAAAGCAGTCTCGGGGCTGAGGAAAAGGCTGAAATGAGCGTATGATTGCTGTAAGAGCGCATTATGATGGAGGAGATATGCTGACAGCTCAGTGTGTAAGTGGTGTAAAGAGAACGAACTGCCCTAGGGGCTGTGTGATGGTTAACACAGGAAGAAGCCACACATTATCATCATCATCACAAGGGCCAAACTATTATGAACCTAGAACTACTAGCACAGTAGTTCAGTGCCCAATGTCCAGGCATAGCCAGTACAGTGTCCTTTTCCAAAAAGTAAGGCCACAGAGGTGCATGTGTAATCCATGTGTATGATAAGGGAAAAGCAGACCTCAAGGGCCAAACAATTATGATGCCAAGACTACTAACACAGTAGCTGCAGTGGCCAATGTCCAGATATAGCCATAATGTGTCCAAAAATTAGCCCAAGGGGCTGTATCATGATTGATGAAGGAAGCAGGGCTCCAGGGCCAAACAATTATGATGCCAGTACTACTAGCACAATAGTTGCAGTGGCCAATGTCCAGGCATAGCCATAGTGTCTCCAAAAAGTAGCCCAAGGTGCTGTATTACGGTTGATGAAGGAAGGAGGGTCTCATCACAAGTGCCTTCGATGGGAAATATTAATTAACAGAACATTGTGTTTTAGCTTATTGACCATGAGGTACATGTTGCAGAAGCAGGAGTTGAAAACATGTGTAAGAAGAAGAAAAGGTGTTTGTATGGGAAGGGATGGACATGATCACCAGTTACCTAAAATAACATTTTGGGTGAGTTTAGGTTGGGATGCTGTCATCAGGAGTGCTTAAATATTCTTGTGAAATCCAATCCTTGTTAAATTTTATTAGAGTCAGCCTGTCTGCATTCTCTGTAGTCAGCCTTGTGCGTGTATCTGTGATGATTGCCCCAGCGGCACTGAACATGACACTAGCAGCAGGGCAGGCCAGTACCTCCAAGGCATATAAGGAAAGGTTTGTACAACTATGCAGCTTGGATACCCAGTAATTAAATGGAACACAAGCGTCAGGAAGGACGCAGGTTGGCTACTTAGAAACTCGTTGACCATCTTGTGCAACTTCTCCCTCCTTGATATTGTTACTGGTCTAGCTAGCCCTTGCTGATGATCCAACTTATCGAAGATGGCCCAGTTTGTGAATATTTTACCACCACCTCTTTTTTACCTGCTAGTTGTGTCTCTCTTTATTAATACACGCTGTTGCACAAAGCTGGAACCTCTGCTAGCAGCGGTGTCTGTGGATGATTGTGCCATCAAATGATCAACAACTGCTCTCTTGACGGATTCTATTGTGAAACCTATTGGTGAATGCAACAGTAGCGAAGGAAATTTGTCCTTGTACCGTGGGTCTAGAAAGGTGGCCAACCAGTGTAGGTTGCTGTTGAAAATGTGTATCACGCGAGGGTCTTGGCACAAACAGTTAGATATGAAGTGTGCCATGTGTGCCAAGCTGCAAAGATTCAAATGTTCTTTGATCCCAGAAGGAGGATCAATACCCATGCTCACCTCACACTTACTCTCCTCCTCCACCTCCTCCTCTCCAGCCCACCCATGTTGGACAGACATGAAGCTGGGGATGGGAGTCCCCTGTGTAGCATGAGGGTCCCCTCAGTACCACTGAAATAGAAGTCCACACCCTCCTTATCTTTCTCATCATCTTCATCCCCCAATCTTGCCTGATGACATTGGCTGGGATGTGTAGGATCACCCATTGTGAAGTCTTCCTCAATACCCTGCTGCTGGGCACTCAAAGATTCCATTTTTATATTATGCAGCATTTCTTTCAGCAGACATAGCATAGGGATGTTTACACTAATAATAGCCTGATCACCGCTCACAAGCTTGGTGCGGTACTCAAAGTTATCAAGCACCTCAAAATGTCTGCGATATACACCCACTCGACAGTTGTTATGTGTCTTGGCTGAGTCTCAGTCTGACGGACATGTTTAAGATGGTATTCAGCAAGTGCCCTCTGCTGCTCACTTATCCTTGCCAACACATGATATGTTGAGTTCGACCATGTTGGCAGGTCGCAAATGAGTCGGTGGTTTGGCAAATTAAATTGCTTTTGAAGCGCTGAAAGATCGGCAACAGTGGCTGAGGAATGGCGGAAATGGGCGCAAATATGGCACACCTTCTCAAGTAGGTACGGCAAGTCAGGGTATGTATTTATAAATTTCTGTACCACTAGATTGAGCACGTGAGCCGTGCATGCCAGATGTACCAGCTTCCTGAACTTTAAAGCTGCCACCAGGTTACGTCCATTATCGAAGATAACCAGACTGGGTTGGAATTGCAGTGGGGAGAGCCACTGATCAGTCTGTTGTTTTATTCTTTGCCACAGCTCTGCTGCAGTGTGTGGTGTTTCACCTAAGCAGATTAGCTTCAGCAGAGCGTGTTGCTACTTTGCTGATGCACTGCTGCACTGCTCCCAACTTGGGAGTGATGTGGAGGGTAATTCAGCATAGGATAACAAGGCGGTGGAGGAGGAGGAGCAAGAGGGGAGACAGGAGGTATATGATGAGGTGGAAACCCTGATTGAGGTTGGGCCCGCTATTCGTGGCGTGGGTAGGATATGTGATGGTCCAGTTTGAGACTTTGTCCTATCCTGATTGAGCCAGTGTGCTGTGACAGAGATGTATCATCCCTGTCCTCAAGTGCTTGTCCACATGTCTGTTGGCATTGGTGAGAGCATGCTTTAGATTGTTTAAGACATGCTGGTGTAATGCAGAGACAGCACACCAGGAAAATTAGTGCTGGCTGGGAACCGAGTATCATGGGGCAGCCACAGTCAACAGATCATGGAAAGAATGTGTCCCCACAAGCCTAAATGACAACATCTCCACGGCTAGCAACTTGGCAATGTACGTATTCAGTATTTGTGCTTGTGGGTGCATGGCTTGGTATTTACGCCTCCTTTCATATATCTGGAACATGAACATCTGGACACTTGTCTGGGACAAACAAGTGGATGAGCTTGTTGTGTCCTGCGTCTGTGCAACCGCAGCTTGTGAGCAATAGGTATGATCACCTGCTTCCTGCCAAGCAGATTGGGAAGGACGGATCACAAGCGACATGGCAGTGGTTTGAAAAGCAGACACCGATTTGTTATCCTGTTGTTCCGCCCACCGACTTGGGTGCTTAGCTGCCATGAGTTTCCGCATACTGGTGGTGCTTTGGTTGCACTTGCCTTGGCCTCTGCTCAGCTTCGTGTGGCAGATGCTACAGATGACAACATTTGGTTAAGAAGAACTATGTGAAAAAAATTTCCAGACAATGGCTGACAATGGATTGCACTGACTTGGGGCACAGAGGGATTGCTCTTTGGCAACAGTTGACACACTTCGCATTCGGCCGGTACTACATATCCACCTTTTTCCTCTGTGCTGCTGTGCTGGCTATGCATGCCAGAGGTCCAGGTCGGATCAGTGGTCTCATCATCGACCACCCCGTCATCCATGTTATTCTCCTTCCATCTTGATATTGTCGGCTGGCCAGATGGCAACTGTGTGTTATCACCATAAGCCTCCACCTCTTCACCCGGTATATCAGGTGGATGAAAGTGGCTTTCTTCTGGCCGTGGGTTTTCAAATATTTGGCCATGAACAGACGATACCTTCTCACGTTCGTCTTCAGTGTTGCGCGGTGAGAGGCCAAAGGCAAACAAAAGGATGTGGACCAAACAGATCCTCGGAGTGGCCAAGGTTGGGGTCAAATGTTTCCTGTGACTCCTGATGGGGAGATGAACTAGGAACAGGCTGAGAATAGGATGACCCAGCATTCTCTCTATGGACAGGAGACTGTGTGGTCGTGGATGATTGGGAGCTGCTAGAAAATTTTGTAGAGGCCCGATCAGCCATCCAAGCAGTATTTGCTCTTGGTCTTCTGGCTTCCAGACCCATTTACGCTCCGGACCCGGAAATTTCACCAGGAACAAAGATGGATCAATCTTCTTCTATCTCCAGACTCTGTGCCTTTTTAGGCACCACTGTCAACCCCACACCTATGTCCACGTCCGTGTTCCTGTCCTTTCAAAACAGCCTTTTTAGGAATTTGGTGTTTTTCTGACATAGCTGCAGATGTTCTGAAGGAGACTTGCGTCTGGCCCTAGCCTGGTGCATCATTTAAAAACTTAGTCCCAGGCAGGCATAGCACGTAGCGTTAACGGCAGGTAACGCTATGCACTGCCTGCCTACGCAGTGCTATGGTATTTTATGGTTCCTGCACCCGCCTCCACTGAGAAGACCCGGATATGCACTTTTGATCAGCACACAGGAAAACGCTGCAGACCGCGTTTTATGTGCGCTCATCAAAAGCGCATATACAGGTCTTCTCACGCTATGGTCAGACTAGCGTCATGCATCCACTAAAAGCATGCATTTTTTTTCAAGTGCACATGTGTAAAAATGCATTCGTTAACGCACCCATAGACTCCAATGCAAAAACGCATTGCTAAAGTGCAATGCGTTTGGTGCTATGTGTTTTTGTAGCACACATAAAAACATGGCCTGCGTTTTTGGGCCCTTTGTAATGGAAAACGGATGCGTTTTTTTAATATGGGAGTCTATGGGAAGTGCATGCGTTAACGCATGGTACATATATGGGAGCTGCATTCGTTGCAAGATGCATTAAAACATCCTTTTTTCCCTTGCCATTTTCAAGGCATGTGTGCATACTTTTTGGCTCAATTAACTGATGTGTTAATGCATGGTACATGTACCATGGTACATGTACCATGCGTTAACGCATGCATTAACGGATACATTGCCCATAGACTCCCATGTTAAAAAAGCATACGTTTTTGCAAAAGCACCAAAAAATGCTGCAGACTACGTTTTTTGGTGCACTTTCAAAAACGCATAGTGTCAAACGCATTGCACCCTTGCAATGCGTTTTTTGCATTGGAGTCTATGGGTGGGTTAATGCATGCGTTTTTCCGGATTTGTACATGAAAATAGTGCATGCATTTAGCAAATCCATGATGCTAGTCTGACCCTAGCCTTAGTGCTTTGTGGAAGGTATCACTACAGCCTAGTACTGCTTTGTGTTTTACACACAGCACTGCAATGGCACCAAAAGAATTACCTTGAGAGTTAAGGCAAAATATTACACGTGCTAGTCACCACAAAGACAGCATTGCAGACTACCTGTCAGTTGGGCAGTACCGTGCGTGCTATTCTGTGTGAACACAGCACCACAATGACACAAAAAATTGCCCCAAGGTTTAAGGCAATATATTACACACGCCATATATTACACACGCCAGTCACCACACAAGACAGCGGTGCTGGCTGCGTGTCAGTAGTGCAGTACTGTGCGTGCTATTCGGTGTGAATACAGCACCGCAATGGTACAAAACATTGCCTTGAGGTGATATTATTAAACGCATCAGTCACCACACAAGACATCGTGCTGGCTGCATGTCAGTTGTGCAGTACCATGCGTGCTATTCAGTGTGAACACTTAAACGCAAAGGCAAAAAAATTGGCCTGCAGGGGTAAATGTGACCCATAAAATAGCTGGGAAAACTGTCACTACTTCCTGACCTTATACTTTCAGCTCTGAGAAGAGCTGAAAAATTGCTGTCTGTACTACGTGGACTGTAACGCTGCTTCCTGTCACCCTGCACTACAGTCACCTAGTACTACAATACTGGTAGCTCTTACAAGAGCTTTTGGGTTTTACAGAGGATTTATGCACGATTTGCATGAGCACAACTCTCCCTATCAGCTTCTCACACTCTTCCTACACTAGCTGTGTTTTGCATGCAATGTGCCGAAAATGGCAGCAGCAGGGCTTATATAGAGCCTATGAGTCATAGCCTATGACTGATGTACGACGCCGGGTGGCCAGCCAATCATGGTAATGCCAAGAAGGCTGTGACATTATTGTGATTGGCTAATGCTGGGTGGGAGATCTGAATATTGCGTGGCGAGTAGCAAAATAGTCGCTATGTTTCGAGTACTGCGAGTACCCCATTACTCACAGAGTACCGAATACTTGCGAATATACTCGCTCATCCCTAATAATAATAATATTGAATTTTATTTTATTTATATATCACCAACATAATCCACAGCATTTTACAATTTAGAGGGAACGTGTGCAAACAATTTTAGACAATACAAAGTAGCAAAAGTTTGAACAGATACCATGAGAAGTGAGGGCCCTGCTCAAAAATTTTTAATCTAGGAGGAAATAGGGGAGGCACAAAAGGTAAGTGGTGCAAAGTGTCATCATATATGGTCTTGTCATCAATATAATAAGTAGGGGATTTATATAATGCTGCATGAACCTGTCAACCTCCAGGAATCATACAAGTACTGATAAAGTGCTGTTAAGTGCATGGAGGGTGTAGACAAGAGGCCAGATTTGGAAAAGGGCAGAATGGTAATAGTTAGATAAATAAGGTGCAGTGATACACAAGTCTAAAGAAATGCGTTTTTATGGCCCATTTTAACTATTGGTATTGATAAGTAATTACATTGTTCTTCATAGTCCATTTCAGAGAATTCGCGCTGCTCACGAAAAGTCTTGGAAACGGGAGTAGAGGGTTCAGATTGTAGATGATGTCAGTCTGAGGTCACTTGTAGAAGAGAGGGCACGTGTAGGACAATAGAACAAAATGAGGACGAAGGTGTAGGGTGGTACAAATCCATGGAGGGCTTTGTGGGTGAGAATTTTATATTGCACTCAGTAGCGGATTGGAAGCCAGTGCAATGACTGACACAGGATAGAGGTATCGGTGAAGCAGTTGGAGAGGAATTTGATCCTGGTTGCTGTATTCAGAATGAAATGTAGAGGAGAGAGATTAGCAAGAAGGAGAATTGCAATAATCCAGACGATAATGATTAAATGTGACAGTTAGTTTTTGTAGGGTCAACAGTAAGAAAAGGTCAAATTCTAGAGATATTTTTGAGGTGTAGGTGACATGAGCAAGCGAGTGATGGGACATGGTGAGAGAAGAAAAGATCTAAAGTCAAATAAAACCCCAAGACAGCAGGCATGCTGCTGGGTAGTAATGATAGAACCACATACAGAAATGGCAATCTTAGGTTTCAGAAGATTAATAGAAGGAGCAGACATGAGAAGAAAATGAAGACATGATGTTATAGACAACAGACATACAATCACTGGTATCTAGTAATAATGAGGGAAGTTCGCAGGGCTCCACCACTCTATGATCACAAGGATTCCCAGGCACTGGACAAACAGCAGGCTTCCATCAAAGTCAATTTAAAAAAGGAATCCAGTGCCACTATGCGGTTATTTTCTTTATTCCATTAAATGAGACATACAGATGCCCCCGAAAGGGCAGCTATACGCGTTTTGGAGGTATACTCCTTATTCGTTAGCACATGGATACATAGTAAAACACAAACATATATACAAGTAAAAGCACCAGCAAGGGCACCTGCGAATCATTACAATAATTGTGTCCAGAAAGGTTAACCCCTATCTTGCCAGGTAAACGTCGAGTTTAAGAAGAAATTTTATATGGAAAAGTTGTGTACTTTAAAGAAAATATATATTATTATATTTCAATTTATTATTTACTTTGTTCAATCACAGCATCCTGCATCAGTAACAATAAAATAAATCATTCTTGAAGTTGAGACCATTCAGAATCCGTGCATCCATAATTTTTCTCTTTCATGTAGTTTCTTTTCCCAATCTCCACTACGATATGGTAAAGAAACCCTTTCAATTCCCATGATCTTAAGGGACGTAAAATTTCCTGCATGTATAACCCTAAAGTGCCTGGATAATCTGGACATTCCTGTTCTCACCGTCCTTGAATTTGGGTTTGCAGCCTGCAAGATGTTCAGAAATTCTTACTTTTAGTGCTCGGGTTGTGCAGCCTACATAACATTTGATGCAATCCACACATGTGGCCATATACACCACCTGTGTAAAAATTTTTGGCTATTTGTCATAATGCAGTAGAGATCAGCTGATTGATCCACAGAGAATCGAGTTTAAGTCAAATTTTCTGAAATGCTGTATATGATTTAACATAACTTCAAACACTTTGAAATTCGATTCATAAATAATGGAATAAACAATTCCAAGGTAACTATATTCCAAGGAAGCTATATGGCAGGCAAATGTTAAAAAAAAAGAGCTAATACTCATCTTAACATCCGTGTCTTCATCCACCTGCTGCTCACTAGATACCTTCCTGTTCTCTTTTTTTCTCCATCAAATGCTGCATCTCTGGTCTCTTTACAGTTTGCAGGGACTTGACGTCCCTGTCCAAGACCATAGCTTGGGTATCATAGTACCGTACATCATAAGGTTACAACAAAAGCCAAACTAAGCATATTTCTTTAATCCTAATTAATTCTCCTACTGGTCTATCTTTCACAGTAAATGACAACATGCTTTTCCCTGCACCAAAGGTCTGCTGCACTGAAGTAACACTTGACTCTTCCCTGTCCTTCAAACCACACATCCAACTTTTACCACCACATGACATTTCCCACTTTCCCATCAATCACTTCACCTACTGCATTATGCACCTCTGTAGCCTCTTTGTTAACACTTTAGCACCTCTCAAGTCTATCCTTAACTCTGTTGCATACATAATCCACCAATTTTTTTGCTCTTCTTCACTTTCCTCCTCTGCAAATTACTTAATTAGCTCCCTATTCCCCAACATTTCCAATTCAGTCCACTAACACTGACCTACAAAGATGTCCATAATGGTGTTTGCTACCTTTATTTGAATTAATCCTTACATACTCTTCAGTTCTCCACAAGACTTTCTTATCTCTTCAACTCTCGTACATTCCTCACCCAATTACCTTGAAGACTTCTCCTAAGTATCTCCCATCCTCCAGAATTCTGTACACAAAAACATCTGAGAATCAAGGTGTGCCATGTAAAAGATGTCTAGGGGAATAGCTACTCTCCTTGTGGAGATTTAATCCTGCATGCTATTAGTGAGGAGACTTTAGGCCGTAATGCTCCTCTAAGAAATATGAAAACTGGGGAGGAAGTAAACGAACTGTAGTGCCACCGTGTTATGTCTCTTTCACACATCCGTGCAAAACACGCACATGTGAGAGAGGCCATATTTTTGGGGTTGTGTGTCACAAATTGTGTGACATGCATGTGCTGTCCATGTAACATCCAGATAGCACATGAAAAGCCTGTCATTGTATACTCACCTGTCTTCTGCGTTGCCTGTCCCTCTCACTTCCTGGACCACTACCGCTCAATGCAGTGAATATTTCATGAGACTAAAGGTACCTTCACACACAGCAATATTTCTAGTCAATTTCACTGGCAATTTGCTGGTTGCAGTGAAATCATGGACACATTGTTCTATTTGTACACAGCAACAAAATAGAACAATGTGCCCATGATTTCACTGCAACCAGCAAATTGCCAGTGAAATTGACTAGCAATATTGCTGTGTGTGAAGGTACCTTAATAAGCAGCTCCAGAAATGAGAGTACAGGACATTGCTGGAGTCAGATAAGTATGAAAATCATTAAAGGACCTATCTGACCACAAAACTTGTTATTTTTAAAAAGCTAACCTGTGCTGAATTGTGTTAAAAAAGCCTCCAACAGGGTTTTTTTTTTGTTTCCTACCATCATTTTCTCAATTTCTGTGTTCAGTGCCTCCATGTTGGATGTTTACATGCAGCATTTCATGATTAGGTAGCTTCCTGTTTTTTTTTTCCTTCTTACCGCCTGTGCTGATCACCACCCCCTGTACACACCTCTCTGCCCCCTCCACACTCCTCTCTGCATGCCCCCTGCACCCTTATTGGCCAGGACTCTGCCATTCTGAAATGAAGCCATCCTGTGACTTCTTGTCCTATTGATCAGAACTGAATAAATCCCCTGCATTGTGCCCATTACATTACTCGAGTATATATGGTAACTCTGAAATAAAACTGTCAGTGTATCTGAGGCACTTTATATATTGTGCCAGCAAAAAAGCAAAAGAGCCTAACGATAATGATATCACAGATCAATGAGCACTAAGGAGCCAATGACTGAATGTAAGCTTGCATTTAGCAGGAGCCCCACAAGTCCTCACAATTGCACAGCTAGCACTGCAATTCCTGCTTTTCTCCCAGTACCCAGTCACCAGCAGTCAGGGGGTTAAAAACAAAAAAAGAACATGTGAAGCACACGGACATACGTCTGCTCCACATGGAGACATGGTCTATGCGGAAACACGAATGTGGGCAAGGGGCCATAGAGTTACATTTGTTTACACATGTCCTTGTCTCCGTCATGTGCCGGAGGCACAGATGTTGTGACAGAGGCCTTAAAGACACACAGAAAAGCAGCATGGAATATTAACAAAACTATGTATTACACTGGACAGCCCCGGATCATAGAAACCGTGGTGTGAAGCCGTCCTTGCACAAATTGACTTACCTTCATATAATTGAGGCTGAGGGCAACTGCAAATCTGGAGACTGAAAATCCTGTGGCAAGTTACCTTGGGGAATTCTTGGGGCTATTACTCCAAATAATAATTCTGCTCATCCCTCCATGAATCCTTCATGCCTTGTCTACTTATATCTCTTTTCATGTTACTTACTAACTTTAGATAAGAGATAAATTATACAAATAGAGTGCTAGACTATTAAAATTACAACAAAGAAACATTAATTGGTATTGTCATATGTCTTTGCACATTTACATATCTTCTGTTATTTTTAAATACAGAGCAACATTACATAAACTTACTTGTCAGGTTGAATTTGTTAAACAATATATTAAGTGTATTCATATTCATTAAACTTTAGTCAGGTAGGACTAAGGCTTTCACTCATGTACTTTATGCACATATGTAATGTGCTTTAAAGAAATATAATCTGTAAAAAATATTTAGATTTTTTTGTATACACAATGGCTTTGGTAGAATTTTAATTGTAAATTTAAAAGTAGATTAATTTTGCTTCTGTCTGTATTGAATTTCTTTCAGTTTAAATGTATTTACTGACTAAAACATTAACCTCTTAGGGACGTTGCTAAATTTTGTTTTTGAGTTTCCATCTTTTCTTTTTCTAGCCATTTATTTATTTTTTATACTTTTCTGTCGAAAAAGTTAAACGAGTGATTGTTTCTTTTGTAAAGTGTTTTAGTTTTAAATGAAAACTAAAATGAATGCAATATTATTAGTGATGGGCGAGTCCTAAATTACTCGGAATCGCTTGACTCTAGCAAGTCCGAGCCCGGGACTCACTACTAGTCTAGCGAGTCCAATGTTAATGAATGGGGAAGCGAGTAGTAGTGAGTAATGTGCGATTTACAAATCGCAGATGTGTCTCGGAAGCTTCAGGCTCTATCTGCTACAATAGCTAAATCATGTTTAATAGGCTCCCGCTGTCACAGCACAGTTAACTCTCTGCTTACCGGTGCTGCAACAAGAAGAAGAAGGAAGACAGAAGAGAGAAGAGAGAAGAAAGAAGAGAGAAGACCTGGGTCTTTGGAGGGATATGTGGTGGTAATAAAGTTGGAGTCCCTAATGGTGTCTGTGTCTTTATTTTTATTAAATAATTTTTCTCTGTGTGGTGTTTTTGTTAACCCTTTATTGGAGATTCTTAGTGGCCGGGTCAAACCTGGCCTGACATTAAGAATCTCGGGCTTAATACCAGCTTGTATAACAAAGCTGGTATTAACCCCTTTATTACCCAGCGTGCCACCGCCACCAGGGCCGCTGGAAGAGTGGGGTTCAGCGCCAGAGGATGGCGCTTCAATGAACGCGCCATCTTCTGGGGCGGCTGCGGGCTGCAATTTGCAGTGGGGGATGCCCAGAAAGCTTGGGCCTCCCTGCGCTGCCGATTTCAGCCCCCAGCTGCTTAGCTGTACCTGGCTAGACATAGAAATTGTGCGGAGCCCCACGCATTTTTTTTTTATTATTTCATGAAATTCATGAAATAATAAAAAAAAAGGCTCTCCTATATTCTTGTGTCCGGCCAGGTACAAATAGGCACCTGGGGGTTGGGGGCAGCCCGTCGCTGCCTGCTGGATATGGCTGGTTCCAGAAATACGGCGAAGCCCATGTCATTTTTTTTCTGAAAAATCAATAAAACAATCCTAATAAAGGGACTGCATCTTTATTAACCCCTCACCCATGGTCCAGGGGTTAATAAAGATGCAGTCCCTTTTATTTACATTGTTTTATGGATTTGTCAGAAAAAAAATTGATGTGGGCTTCGCCGTATTTCTGGAACCAGCCAGATTCAGCAGGCAGCGACGGGCTACCCCCAACCCCCAGGTGCCTATTTGTACCTGGCCAGACACAAGAATATAGGGGAGCCCTTTTTTTTTATTATTTCATGAATTTCATGAAATAATAAAAAAAAAAATGAGTGGGGCTCCGCGCAATTTCTATGTCTAGCCAGGTACAGCTAAGCAGCTGGGGGCTGGAATCCGCAGCGCAGGGAGGCCCAAGCTTTCTGGGCACCCCCCGCTGCAAATTGCAGCCCGCAGCCGCCCCAGAAGATGGCGCGTTCTTTGAAGCGCCATCCTCTGGCGCTGATAGCCGCTCTTCCAGCGGCCCTGGTGGCGGTGGCACGCTGGTTAATAAAGGGGTTAATACCAGCTTTGTTATACAAGCTGGTATTAAGCCCGAGATTCTTAATGTCAGGCCACATTTGACCCGGCCACTAAGAATCTCCAATAAAGGGTTAAAAAAAACACAACACAGAGAAATTTTTTTATTAGAAATAAAAAAAAAAAAGCCATTAGGGACTCCATCTTTAATTAAAAAAATCCTCTTCCGTCCGACGTAGTCCAAAACGCGATGTCCTCTCTGCTACAATGAGCAGACTGAGAACAATCTCAGTACTGCTACATCATCTCTGTGCACAGACATTCATGTCTGTACACAGGGAGAGCAGGTGGGCTCTAGGACCCTGGAGCTGCGGCAGCCTGCAGGACCCGAGCTCGGCACAGAGCAGACAGCCTGACTCGTTACTGTGCGAGATTCCCTGCGATTACTTGCACAGTAACGAGTCCAATGCAAGTCAATGGCAATCCTAGTTTTGTCAGAGTCTCTGACAAAACTAGGATTGCCATTGATTTGCATTGGACTCGTTACTGTGCGAGTAATCGCTGGGAAACTCGCAGAGTAACGAGCCCTGCGATTTCCTTACTACTCGCCAAGTAACGAGTCCTAGCGAGTAGACTCGCCCATCCCTAAACATTATACAAGTTTTTATGCAAGCAAAGTGTAAGAGCATGTTCACACTGGTCATTAAACAGCAAAACCCAAGAAAAAAGCAAAATTGAGCAAATACCCTAAGGCTAGGGTCACACCAGCGATGTTGCATACGCTAAAAGCATGCATCCTTCGCATTCAAATAAATGTGTGTACATGTATGTACCATGCGTTAACAGATGCATTAACGCTATGGCATGCGTTAGTTTTAAATTACATTTGTTACGGTTGCATTTTTCATAGACTCCAATGATAAATCAACGCATCCGTCACAGTCACAGTTTCCCAAAATGGCCCATAAACACTGCAGCCTGTGTTACGATGTGCGCTAAAAAATGAATAGTGACAAATGCATACCAATTTGGCATTGCATTAATTGTATTGGAGTCAATGGGTGCGTTAACGCATCCATTTACAGACATTATTAGGTGAAAAAAACACATTCTTATAGCTAATGCTACAGTGTTGGTTTGACCCTAGCCGAAAATAAAGGATTACTTAGCAATAATGCATGTAAATAAAATAGAATACTCAGTTAACATTATTTTAATAAAAAAAAAATGTAAAAGTCATCCCACCATGTCAAGGTGGCCCATAGTGTGATAGACCTAGCATCGAAATATTAAAAACCCTTCCATATGTCTAGTGAGGTAAATGTGAGTTAGATTGAGCAATATCAGGGCCCCAACATGGACAGCCAGCAATGTGAAGCTAAATAAATGTAATGTCCAGCTCAACAAAATCGGAGGTCACATCCTTTTTAGAAATGAGAAAACTTTGCTCAAACATGTTCACCAATTTCAAATCCGGCTCAAATATAGCATTGTTCGATCGGCCCCTCAAACATGAACGTTATGGTGAAAAGTCGGCAAGTTCAGGTTTTGTTTGGTAACTGGATGAAAAAAAGCAAGTCAAGTCAAGTCCTGAACCAGACTTTATTTTTAAGTCTGAAGAATCTGACGAACCTTAGCCTATGTAGGCTTGCCTATCTTTAGTTAAAAACAATTAAAGAGGACTTGTCACCCCCCCTGGTGCATGGCAAGCTAAATGCAACAACGAATGCAGCATGCCTGCTGCATTCAGGGAAGGGGTCCACCATGTCTCTACTCCCCCTGCTTTAAAAAAGACTTTAGACACCTTACAGGCTGCTGGCACAGTTCTCCCTGCCTCCTCCTTGTGTATTCCTCCCTCTCTATGTGTCTGCCGCCGCCTCATGTTTTGCTGGGTCTGCCCTCCTCTTCTCCTACTCTGTGTGATGTCAGGAGCAGAAGAGGAGGACAGACCCAGAAGAAGAGGAGGCGACAGCAGCCACATAGAGAGGGCGGAATACACAAGGAGGAGACAGGGAGGGCTGTGCAAGGAGCCAGGACCTCTTAATAAGATCCTACCCAGACGACCTCTTAACTATAAGGTTTCTAAAGTCTTTTTTAAAACTTACATGGGGGCTACAGCCATGGGGAACCCCTTCCCTGAATGCAAGTAAAGCTGATATAGAAATAAAAGGTAATTGTACAACTTAGGCTAGGGTCACACTTGCCAAACTTTAAGTTCCCTGCATGGTTTACAGAGAACTTAGAATGTTTTTCTCACTCTGCAGCCTTCACGTAGGCTGTAGAGTGGAGAACGCGGCCCCTAGCAACCCGCTGTGTATCATGTATACCAGCTACAGAGCGGGCTGCGAGGAGTGCGATTTTCACCACGCACAGGGAAACGCAGCATGATGCATTCCCCTGTGTGTGGTGAAAATCGCACTCCCCGCAGCCCTGCTGTGTAGCTGGTATCCATGATACACAGCGGGTTGCTAGGGGCCGCATTCTCCGCTCTGCAACTTGCGTGAAGGCTGCGTAGTGAGAAAAAAAATTCAGAGTTCTCTGCAAAACACACAGGGGACTTAGAATTTGGTAAGTGTGACCATAGCCTTATTGTAATCAGGGACAAGAATAATAAAGTGCCTTAAGGATACAATTTACATTGAGATTTTGGAAGATTTGTTGCGCAACATTTGCTATTGATGTCAGCTTATCCTCGGCATTACATCCACATTGGTCAGACTGAACACACAAACCAAACCTTGGAGCAATATCTGTTGCCCTCTTTAGGATGACTGGTTTGTTTGCCTTTTCATGACAGAGCTTTCATACAATATTTGTTACAATGCTTCAAATTAACAGACACCATTCTTTTCAAAATGTAAACACAAAAAACTAGCATAATATTTGGAATGCCCTTTTTGGGGAGGGGGCACACCTTATACTTGCACTAAATACAAAAAACTGAAAAAAATAAAAAAATGATCCGGAACATGGCTTGAAATACATGCAACATATCAGAACATGTTGACATTGGCCACTAAACAGACAAAACCTAAAGAAAAACCACACAAAAAAAATACCCTACTATAAATAAATAAAAAGTAAGTACTTATACATAACACAGGGTACTTAGTAAGCACATTTTAAAAGAAGTCAAACGTTGTCCCACTACGACAAAGTGTATCCATTATAGGACAGTACCTATCTCTTTCTAGTATTTAAAAACCTTACCACATGTCAAGACAGACCTCAATATGAATAAGGATGAAGCATAACGTGCATCCCAAAATGGAGACAGAAGCATCGGAAGCATAGTATATGGAATGTCCAACTCAGGTCCAACTCAGGTGGGGGCACACTCTATACTTGTATAAAATACAAGAAATTGAAAAAAAAAAAAAAAAAAAACATAGCGAGAGCATGGATTGATATCCATGCAGGGTTTAAGAGCATGTTCTTACTGACCCTAATCTCAACGTGCTGCCGGTTCCTAGTCAATGGGTTACTCATTTTTTTGCCGTAATTATATAGAGAATATCAGAGCAGCCTAACTGCTTAAAAGTAAGGATGAGCGAGTATACTTGCTACTATTCAGAACTCGCCAAACAGTAGCGGTATTCGGCTACTCTCCGAGTATCTTATGTGTACTCGGGAGTAGCGAGTAGTCTATAGATACACTGCGAAAGTAAACTAAAAGTGATTAAAAGTTGTTAAAAATAATAAAATTACATACTCACCTGTCTGACGCCTGCACTGGGACCGGCAAAGAAGACATCCGATCACCGGACAATGACCTGTGACTAACAGCCATTCAGGTGGCCGGTAGCAATCTGGCCAATCAGATGGCGACACGTCACAACCACGTGATCGCTAGCGGCCTGATTGGCCAGATTGCAAGCATCATGTGGGTGGTTTCCAACTGCAGGGACAGGATGACTGGTTGCATTTGAAGAAAACATGTATACGGCCAAGTACAAAGATATACTGGATGAAAACCTCTTCCAGAGTGCTCTGGACCTCAGACTTAGCCAAAGCTTCACCTTCCAACAAGACAATGACCCTAAACACACAGCTAAAATAACAAAGGAGTGGCTTCAGATCAACTCTGTGATCATTCTTGACAGGCCCTGCAAGAGCCCTGACCTAAACTCAATTGAAAATTAAAATATATTTGGATGCTATTGTGCAAATTTTATGCAGATACAGAGGAGCTGACTAAGTTTACACACCTAAAGTGAGGTCAAAGAACCCCCACAACACAAATTTCCAAATAGTGCAAATGGATTACAACTTTGTTTCTAACTTAACTAGCCCACCTTCTAAAGTTTCCACTACATATAAGCAATGTGTATCAAAGACTGTTTAGGAGAAACACCCTAATACAGTCATATGAAAAAGTTTGGGTACCCCTCTTAATCTCACTCTTTTTTTTAGTTTAAAATTGTTTTTTTTGCAACAGCTATTTCAGTGTGATATATGTAATAACTGATGGACACAATAATATTTCAGGCTTGAAATGAAGTTTATTGTACTAACCAAAAATGTGAAATATGCATTATTTCAAAATTTGACAGGTGCCAAAGTATGGGCACCCTTCTGATTGTCATGATTTGAATACTCCTAACTACTTTTACTGACTTACTGATGCACTAAATTGGTTTGGTAACCTCATTGAGCTTTGTACTTCATAGCCCGGTGTATCCAATCATGAGAAAAGCTATTTCAGGTGCCAACTTGCAAGTTGTTTTCCTAGTTGCATCTTCTCTGAGGATTGGCAACATGGGCTCCTCAAAACAGCTCTCAAATGATCTGAAAAAAAAGATTGTTCAACATAGTTGTTCAGGGAAAGGATGCAAAAAGTTGTCTCAGAGATTTAACCTGTCAGTTTCCACTGTGAGGAACATAGTAAGGAATTGGAAGACCACAGGGACAGTTCTTGTAAAGGCCAGAAGTGGCAGGCCAACAAAAATATCAGAAAGGCAGAGAAGAAGAATGGTGAGAACAGTCAAGAACAATCCACAGACCACCTCCAAAGACCTGCAGCATCATCTTGCTGCAGATAGTGTCACTGTGCATCAGTCAACAATACAGCGCACACTGCACAAGGAGAAGCTGTATGGGAGAGTGATGCAAAAGAAGCCGTTTCTGCATGCACGCCACAAACAGAGTCGCCTGAGGTATGCAAAAGCATATTTGGACAAGCCAGTTTCATTTTGGAAGAAGGTCCTGTGGACTTATGAAACAAAGATTGAGTTGTTTGGTCATACAACAAGGCGTTATGCATGGCACCAAAAAACACAGCATTCCAAGAAAAACACTTGCTATCCACTGTCAAATTTGGGGGAGGGTCCATCATGCTTTGGGGATGTGTGGCCAATAACAGCACCGGGAATCTTGTTAAAGTTGAGGGTCGCGTGGATTCCACTCAGTATAAGCAGATTCTTGAGAATGATGTTCAAGAATCAGTGTCAAAGTTGAAGTTACGCCGGGGCTGGATCTTACAGCAAGACAATGATCCAAAACACCGCTCCAAATCTACTCAGGCATTCATGCAGAGGAACAATTTCAATGTTCTGGAATGGCCATCCCAGTCCCCAGACTTGAATATCATTGAACATCTGTGGGATGTTTTGAAGCGGGCTGTCCATGCTCGGCGACCATCAAACTTAACTGAACTGGAATTGTTTTGTAAAGAGGAATGGTGAAAAATACCTTCATCCAGGATCCAGGAACTCATTAACGGCTACAGGAAGCGACTAGAGGCTGTTATTTTTTGCAAAAGGTGGATCTACTAAATATTAATGTCCCTTTTCTGTTGAGGTGCCCATACTTTTGCACCTGTCAATTTTTTAAATAATGCATATTTCACATTTTCAGTTAGTACAATAAACCTCATTTCAATCCTGAAATATTACTGTGTCCATCAGTTATTACATATATCCACTGAAATAGCTGTTGCAAAAAAACAATTTTTTTGCAAAAAAAAAAAGAGCAAGATTAAGAGGGGTGCCCAAACTTTTTCATGACTGTATAAGGATATAGGTATACAAACAATTAGAATTATATCTATAGTTAATACACCATCCCAAGGCTACCAATATACCACACTTATATGTGCGTTGCCTTAGATCACAATTAATATTTACATAGAAAAAAGTAATCTGCACTCCAGGTCAGTATCAAAGCGTATATATATATATATATATATATATATATATATATATATATATATATATACATATGATTGTCTTAATTCAGGAATGTTTTTTTAACACATCTGATTGTGGAAATTATTATAATTTGAAGATTTATTGATTAAAATGCAATTTACTTGTGGAACAACACCTTTAAGCAACACTGGTAAAGAATAACATCATATGAAATGTCGTTTAGGTGATTCATAACTTTCTGCATCAAAAAGTTTTCATATGTAGTTTGTATGAATTGAGTTATATAATATGTATCATGAAACAATGTTCAGTTGTAGTTTATACATTAAATTTTCTACAAGAATAAACTAAAATCTGAAAAAAAAAAAAAGAAAAAAAAGAAAAGAAAAATAAATAGCTTTGAATAATTTGTATTGCAGGTGCATTTTATTGTTCAAATTATAATCCCAGTGCTCAAAGGTTCAGAAGAAACATGTGAGGTTCAGTAATTATGACTAGCACAGACTTCTTTAATAGCTACTTGGATTTGAAATGAAAATAGTCCTTATTATACTACTAGATGGTGGCCCGATTCTAAAGAATCGGGTAGTCTAGAATCTATATATAGTTTATTTAGTAATAGGGGAGTGCTGTGAAATTAATTATGTGTATACAGGCGGCTCAGCGGTCAGCAGAGTATACGGTGGCTCAGCGGTCAGCAGTGAGTGCGGTGGCTCAGCGGTCAGCAGTGAGTGCGGTGGCTCAGCGGTCAGCAGTGAGTGCGGTGGCTCAGCGGTCAGCAGTGAGTGCGGTGGCACAGGCTGGGGTCAGAGGAGAGCGGAGGCTGGGGGGGGTCAGAGGAAAGCGGAGGCTGGGGGGGGGTCAGAGGAGAGCGGAGGCTGGGGGGGGGTCAGAGGAGAGCGGAGGCTGGGGGGGGGGTCAGAGGAGAGCGGAGGCTGGGGGGGGGTCAGAGGAGAGCGGAGGCTGGGGGGGGGGTCAGAGGAGAGCGGAGGCTGGGGGGGTCAGAGGAGAGCGGAGGCTGGGGGGGTCAGAGGAGAGCGGAGGCTGGGGGGGGTCAGAGGAGAGCGGAGGCTGGGGGGGGTCAGAGGAGAGCGGAGGCTGGGGGGTCAGAGGAGAGCGGAGGCTGGGGGGGTCAGAGGAGAGCGGAGGCTGGGGGGGGTCAGAGGAGAGCGGAGGCTGGGGGGTCAGAGGAGAGCGGAGGCTGGGGGGGTCAGAGGAGAGCGGAGGCTGGGGGTCAGAGGAGGCAGAGGAGAGGCTGGGGGGTCAGAGGAGGCAGAGGAGAGGCTGGGGGGTGAGAGGAGGCAGAGGAGAGGCTGGGGGGTGAGAGGAGGCAGAGGAGAGGCTGGGGGGTGAGAGGAGGCAGAGGAGAGTCTGGGGGGTCAGAGGAGGCAGAGGAGAGTCTGGGGGGTCAGAGGAGGCAGAGGAGAGGCTGGGGGGTCAGAGGAGGCAGAGGAGAGGCTGGGGGGTCAGAGGAGGCAGAGGAGAGGCTGGGGGTCAGAGGAGGCAGAGGAGAGGCTGGGGGGGGTCAGAGGAGAGCGGAGGCTGGGGGGGTCAGAGGAGAGCGGAGGCTGGGGGGGTCAGAGGAGAGCGGAGGCTGGGGGGGTCAGAGGAGAGCGGAGGGCTGGGGGTCAGAGGAGAGCGGAGGCTGGGGGGTCAGAGGAGGCAGAGGAGAGCTGGGGGGGTCAGAGGAGAGGAGAGGCTGGGGGGGTCAGAGGAGGAGAGGAGAGGCTGGGGGGTCGAGGAGAGCAGAGGAGAGGCTGGGGGTCAGAGGAGGCAGAGGAGAGGCTGGGGGGTAGAGGAGGCAGAGGAGAGGCTGGGGGGTCAGAGGAGGCAGAGGAGAGGCTGGGGGGTCAGAGGAGGCAGAGGAGAGGCTGGGGGTCAGAGGAGCAGAGGAAGGCTGGGGGGTCAGAGGAGGCAGAGGAGAGGCTGGGGGTCAGAGGAGGCAGAGGAGAGGCTGGGGGGTCAGAGGAGGCAGAGGAGAGGCTGGGGGGTCAGAGGAGGCAGAGAGAGGCTGGGGGGTCAGAGGAGGCAGAGGAGAGGCTGGGGGTCAGAGGAGAGGTGGGGTCAGAGGAGGAGGCTGGGGGGGTCAGAGGAGGAGGCTGGGGGGTCAGAGGAGGCGGAGGCGGGGGGTCAGAGGAGGAGAGGAGAGGCTGGGGGGGTCAGAGGCAGAGGAGGCTGGGGGGTCAGAGGAGAGGGAGGCTGGGGGGTCAGAGGAGAGCTGGGAGAGGCAGTAGGGAGGCTGGGGTCAGAGGAGAGGGAGGCTGGGGGGTCAAGAGCAGAGGGAGGCTGGGGGGTCAGAGGAGAGCGGAGGCTGGGGGGTCAGAGGAGGCGGAGGCTGGGGGGTCAGAGGAGAGAGGCTGGGGGGTCAGAGGAGGCGAGGATGAGGGGGGTCAGAGGAGAGCGGAGGCTGGGGGGTCAGAGGAGGCAGGAGGCTGGGGGGTCAGAGGAGGCGGGAGGCTGGGGGGTCAGAGAGGCGAGAGGGGCTGGGGGGTCAGAGGAGAGCGGGGGGGGGGGTCAGAGGAGGCGGAGGCTGGGGGGTCAGAGGAGAGGAGGCTGGGGGGTCAGAGGAGCAGGGAGGCTGGGGGGTCAGAGGAGAGGAGGCTGGGGGGTCAGAGAGGAGAGGCGAGGCTGGGGGGTCAGAGGAGAGGAGGCTGGGGGGTCAGAGAAGCGGGGTGGGGGGTCAGAGGAGAGCGGAGGCTGGGGGGTCAGAGGAGAGCGGAAGGCTGGGGGGTCAGAGGAGAGCGGAGGCTGGGGGTCAGAGGAGGCGGAGGCTGGGGGGGTCAGAGGAGAGCGGAGGCTGGGGGGTCAGAGGAGGCAGAGAGGACTGGGGGGTCAGAGGAGAGAGCGGAGGCTGGGGGGGTCAGAGGAGAAGCGGAGGCTGGGGGGTCAGAGGAGAGACGGGGGGTCAGAGAGAGCGGAGGCTGGGGGGGTCAGAGGGAGAGCAGGAGAGGCTGGGGGGTGAGAGGAGGCAGAGGAGAGGCTGGGGGGTGAGAGGAGGCAGAGGAGAGGCTGGGTAGAGGGGCAGAGGAGAGGCTGGGGGTGCAGAGGAGGCAGAGGAGAGGCTGGGGGGTAGAGGAGGCAGAGGAGAGGCTGGGGGGTGAGAGGAGGCAGAGGAGAGGCTGGGGGGTGAGAGGAGGCAGAGGAGAGGCTGGGGGGTCAGAGGAGGCAGAGGAGAGGCTGGGGGGTCAGAGGAGGCAGAGGAGAGGCTGGGGGGTCAGAGGAGGCAGAGAGCTGGGGGTCAAGGAGGCAGAGGAGGGCTGGGGGGTCAGAGGAGGCAGAGGAGAGGCTGGGGGGTCAGAGGAGGCAGAGGAGAGGCTGGGGGGTCAGAGGAGGCAGAGGAGAGGCTGGGGGGTCAGAGAGGCAGAGAGAGGCTGGGGGTCAGAGGAGGAGCGGGGCTGGGGTCAGAGGAGGCAGAGGAGAGGCTGGGGGTCAGAGAGGCAGAGGAGAGGCTGGGGGTCAGAGGAGCAGAGGAGAGGCTGGGGGTCAGAGGAGGCAGAGGAGAGGCTGGGGGGTCAGAGGAGGCAGAGGAGAGGCTGGGGTGGGAGGCAGAGCGGTCAGAGGCAGAGGAGAGGCTGGGGGGTCAGAGGAGGCAGAGGAGAGGCTGGGGGGTCAGAGGAGGCAGAGTAGAGGCTGGGGGGTCAGAGGAGGCAGAGGAGAGGCTGGGGGGTCAGAGGAGGCAGAGGCCATCCCTATATCTCTGTCCCCTGAGGCTGCAGCAGGGTTGTAAGCGATGCTGCTCCAGCCTGTGTCAGAGGAGCAGTGTCAGGCAGAGCGGACTGAATGGAGTCTATGGTACCTGGAGGTCGGGCTGTAACTAACTGTTCCTCCGTTCTCCTCCATCGCTGTGTCCGTCCTCCATGTCTCCGGGGTCTGATGAGGGGAATCTCCTGCGTCACAGGGGTCTGAGCGGGCTTCAGCAGCAGTGGTGGCTGCCATCTTGGCAGGAGTCTTCCCCTGTGTCTGGGGGCCCGTGCTTCTGAGGAAGTGGGATATATCGCGCGGCTGGTGACGCCGCACCACAGGATTCCGAAGCGGGCTGTGTTCCCTTTCTTTTAGGCGCCAAAGAGGGATCCCTGTTCGCAGCGGCTCGCTTGTGAGCGCGCTCAGCGCTCGTGGGTCTGCTGCTTCCGCTTCCGGTGTTTGACACAGGAGGGAGGCCATCACGGAAGCGGAAGCGGATTTTGGGCGGAAGTGGCCTTCGGGTTTTATATAATAGATACTACAAGTGCTAAAAGCAGTAATGGAATATAAGGGTGATATACAGAAAGGGGTTAAATATTCTGAATAATTGTGTAGGATGACTACCAAAGATCTTGAGTTTAAACATGGAAATAAAAGACAACAGATATAACCTTTCTGCACAAAGTACACTTTTTGGATAAATTACAGCAAATATCAACATTTTATCTATCGCTCTTTTCCAAGAAAAAATTGCTTATATTTTAAAAGTTACAAAAATCAAAGTTAATAGCATAGAAAGTACAAGCGGACAGTATGTGATTACATTCACTCGAGATTGGACTAAAAGGCCAAAATGATTAAAATATGGATAGCTTTTAATGTCACAAAAATTCTGCAGATTATAAAAGTTTCATTCAATGTTCTGTGCTCTCAATTGCTTTTATGCTCTCTACATGAAAAAGTGATTGCAGAGAAATACATTGACTAAATCAATTCAATCAAGGGGCTTACCCACAACACTGAGATTATAGGGCTGCATTTTAGAATTTTAGTGCATACTCAGAAAATCAGCAAAAACACAGAATGAAAAAATAATCTCATTTTTAGAAAAAAAAATCAGTAAGGGAACTTTTAAATTTTAAACTTAGATTACATTTGAAAGTTGAATAAATCAAAAAGCATAACATGTCATTTAACAGCAGAAATATTGCTGTAGAAAGTAATTAAAATAACTTAAAAATTGTTCTCCTATTGCCTTTTAGTGTAATTCTCAATTAACTTTGCGGTTTTACTAACTAATTTTGAATAATTTTACATAAATTGCACAAAATATATTGATGCCATGACAGTGACATTATGTCATTGTAATTAAAAAACACATAATCTTGTAGACTGTGAGTCCTCATGGGCAGGGTCCTCTCTCCTCCTGTACCTGTCTGTACCTTGTACTGATCATGTTTATTGTACTTGTCTACGTATGCTGCTTCCAACTAGGGATGAGCAAAAACCTGAGTGTTTGAATTTAGTTTGATTCACAGAATGAGGGGTGTTTGACAAATTGTTCGACAGTTTGCCAAACCTACCGAACCCCATTGAAATCAATGGCAGGCAGCATGAAACACATAGAAAACACATTCAAAGGTGTCCAATAGCTGCCAAACACACACAGACACACGCAGATATTCTTACCAGTCTCCAGCTGCTTTCTTGCTTGCTTCCAGGTTCACTCTCCCTCTCACTTACTTCTGGTCCCACCCATTAATCTTCATGCAAATTCACTTCACTGACTGGTAACAACCAATCACAATGACTCATGCCTGGGAGAGCAACTATGATTGGCTGCTGCAAGCAGACTGCATTTCCACAGTCTGGATGGTGTCTGTGCTTGGTTGTCAGACACATTAGTATATGGCTACTAACCTAGCATCATTGTGTGTAAAAAAAAAAATAATGGAAAAAACAATTGCGTAGGGCTTTGCCCTATTTTTATTTGCCAGCCAAGGTAAAATTAGACAGCTGAGGCTGGTATTCTCAGTGTGGTGAAGGTTGGGCCCACCACGGTAAAGAATATAAGCTTGCAGCCACCCCGCAATTTGGCGCATTCATAAGAAGCGCCAATTCCTAGCGTATTACACGTCTCTTCCATTTGCTGTGTAGCAGTGGCAAACTTGGTAAAAAGGGGTTAATGCCAGCTTTGTATTGTCAGCTGCCATTATGCCCAAAATTCTTAATGTTGGGCCAATGTTACACCCAGTCATTAAGAATTTCAAGTAAGTTGTAAAGAAAACACAACACAGAGAGAAAACATTTTTAAAAACACATACACATATCTGGACTCCATCTTTATTACTCCCTCATACCCATTCTCGATCCTCTGCAACATCTTCCTGATTGCAGGCTATGGTGAAAAACACAATGTCCTTTCACCGAAGCCTCCAAACATTAAGCAATGATTTCTGAGGTCACCAGTGGACAGCTCCGGTCACCATGGTACCTGCTGTGGATAGCAGCCCCCATGGTTACCTGAATGGTGACCTCAGGAGTCATTGCTTACCAGACTGAAGCTGGCAGCTCATTCATTCAATATTTGGAGGCTGCAGTGACAGGACACTCTGTTCTTCACTACAGCCTGCAATCAAGATGTTGTAGAGGATCGAGTATGGGTATGAGGAAGTAATAAAGATAGAGTCCAGATAAATGTTTGTTTTTATTTTTAATAAAATGTTTTCTCTTTGTGTTGTGTCTTCTGTACTATTTACCAAAGTACAGAAAGACCCTGCATATACAAATGTGCACACTAAAATCATTTAAGAAATAACAACTTTATTATATATGTACTAACCCATATTGTTTTAACTGCTTTTAATTGGTGTTTTTGTGTTTCTAGTATATATGTAATAAAGTTGTCATTTTTTAATATTTTCGTGTGCGCATTTGTATATGAAAGGTCTTTCTTTCCTTTGATTGATGCACTTGACCTTACATTATGTGGCACTCTCTTTTGAATTTTTGTTGTGCATTCCCTCCTACTATCTAAATATTCTTTACTATTTAGTTGAAATTATTAATGACCCGGTCTTACATTGGCCCCACATTAAGAATTTCAGGCGTAATGCCATCTGGCAATACAAAGCTACCATTAAAGGGACACAGTCAGGTCATTTTTTAGTGTGATACTAATATTACCCTTGAATGGGGCTTGGGAAGACTTTTTAAAAACATGTCAAATCATTATTGTACCGTTTGTAGTTTCCATGGTATCAGCATTGTCAGGCCCTGCAGTGAGCTCCTGGATTAGTCCTCTCCATTATAACCAAACAGGAATAGTCCTGTGCTGTACAAACTGTAATGTAATTATGCACTCCCTCTCATCAGCTCCTCCCTCCTCTCTACTCCCTTTGCTAACAGTGCAGTGCCAGGTTTCAGTAGCTTCTGTTCTGAAGAAGACAAGATGGGAGAGAGCTATTGCCGATCTGACTAATCTAGACTACATCTGTTTTTGTAAGCAAGCATCCTGCCATGACAGTTTCTGTGTTGTATTTCACCTCCTTGTTGGCTGCAGTTACAGAGAGGAGAATACAGTCCCCCCAGAGATCTCATGTGCAGTGATGTGGTGTAAGTATGTGACATGCATATTCATGCATGGGAAGGGGACAGCAGAGAACTAGGTGGATTATTCACTGTGAGTGAGAGATGGAATGAATCTATTTACTTGAAATTTACAGAAGATATGAGGGAAATATAAATAAAAGAAATACATGAATAGAGAGAGTTCGAGTAAGGAATTAGAAAATGATGGCAGTTACATATGGATTTTTTACCTGACAGTTTTCCTTTAACCCCTTATTTTCCAGTTTGGTACTGCTACATGGCAGCTGGAAGAGGCAGGTAAGGCACCAAGAATTGGAGCTTCTTATGAACACGTCAATTTCTAGGGCAGCTGTTAGATGCTATTCTATAGTGTAGAGGGGCCAAAGAATGAAAGGCCCTCACCACGCTGAGAATACCAATCCTCAGCTGCCTGCTTTAACCTTGGTCAGCAATTAAAAATAGGATGGAGCCCAACACATTTTTTCCATTATTTCTTTATGTTTTTTTAAGCTTTTTTGGAAGCAGATTTTGAGAATCTGCATATCTATCCTGAAGCCAGCAAAGTCTATGAGAAATCTGAAATGCTTTGCCAACGTTTTTTTTGTTGTGGATTTTGGGGCAGAAAAATTAAATCTCAACCACATGTGCAAGGAAACAAAAAAGTAACATGGACACAGCACTTCTGACCTGTCCTACACTTTGCTGGCCTCAGGAAAGACCTGCAGATGTTTATGCAGATTCTCAATCTGCGTATAAAAATAATCAAACAACACACCATGGGCACAGGGCTTAAGAGAGTCCTGGGAGATCTGCAGTTATGATAAAAGGAATAAAGAATTTCTCTTGCCCCCTGACTACTTCCACAGAGACCTCAAGGGCAGGGGTTTTTAATTACTGTCCTTAAGGTCTGAAAACAGTGCATGTTTTCTGGACTTCCTTAACATTGTACTGGTGCTAATTTCATCACTTGTAGAAGTGATAGATGATTAAAGCACCTTGTGAAATGCTAGGGAAATACTGAAACATGAACTGCTTGTGGCCCTTGACAACTGCACTTGGTCATCCCTGTTTTAGTGGAATGAGTGTAATGTCTTGCATACCTCACACCTTCATGCCAGAGACCTGCGGCTTGTTCATTAGTCTCTGTAGGGCAGTATCAAAGCACCTGTTTGCAGAAACAGTCTAGCACATAAGGATGAAACTTAAAACACTTTACTATATCCACACAGACTGTACGTCTCAAACAAAAATAACTTAACAATATACATATTATATATGTCTACCTAACAAAAGTGCGTGCCTAGGTCGTAGACAAAAAAAACTGGAAATAAATACAAGTCTCAAAAGTCATTCTTTGGCTAGAAGTAAGAGACGGGTCACTGTCTCACAGACCCACAAACATGACTTTAGAAAGGTCCACTGGACATGGTTATCTGCATTCTTATATATGCCTTGGATGATTGGCGCAGTTTTGATGGAATTCTGCTGCCAGACGGTCTTGGGAGGGGTCACAGAGGCTACTCTTCTAGATGCTTTCTTTGAAACCACCATCCCCTCAGCACACTCCATCATTGCCACAGCTGGAGAAGATGATGGAGGTACTAGGGGAAGATCACCCCTCTTAGGACAGACAGGATCAGGACCTCTTTGGGAACATGCCAGCTCCCTGTGGGTTTGTGTGCATCGTGCTCGGCAACCAAGAGACACTTTGGTCGCACCTGATGACAACTCCTCTCCAGATTGGCCTCATCCTGACACTTCTCAAATTGGGCATTGGTACCAGCATACATCAACCGCAAACCACCCCTTCATGACTCGCACCTTCATGAATGTGACCTCATGCCCAACAAAGATGGTACATAGTCTTTGGGGAAGATTGTCATGCTGCAGGGTGGCACGGTGGATGCTGCACTGATTTTTAGTGCCATGTTCTACTAGGAGCCAATGCCTCTTATCCTGTTTGAATTGTACCACCTTGCCTTTTGTACATTGGTTAAAAAAGTCATTAGACTTAGACCCATGCAGCCAGTCCCATGTGATGTCATCTGCATGCTAAATCTCCTTAACAAATGACATAGGGGAATGGAGTGGGAGGGGCTACTAGGAGGGCGTAAGGGTCCCCAAATGCATTGCCCTTGTTGAATGCCTCCAGAGGTGGTGAGGGTAATCAACACAACCGAGAAACATTGCCTTGTTGGTGCTCCTCTTCCTTGGGCTCCCCATAAAGGTCCTAGTCCTAGTCCTTGTGGTCTAGGGGAATGGGATCCAGGAGCTATTATTATGGTATTGCTGAACATAGTTCAAGTGATCAGAGAATTGCAAGTTCTCAGTCCATTTTTTACTTAATTGTGCTGAATTAAAAACACAGATATCACAAATAGTAACTACAGGAAAATACAAAGTTACAACTCATTAAAAAAGGAACAAAAAAAGAAACATGTCATAAATACAAAGACATTATAAGTATTAACAGACAGAATAATAAAATGTAGTAAAATAAGACTAGAGTATAGCTCATTTTAAACTGGGTCATATGAATAGGAGGGGGGTGTGGAAATACACATTACTCTCATAGAAAAACTGCTAAATTCAGTTTGTCATTCAATCTGGCTGAACCTTGAGCATTTAGCTCAATGATCCACTGAGCTTTTTTCTGTAATAACATCCTATGAAAATCACCTCCTCGTACTAAGGGCAAAACCCGTTCCAAACGTACAAACCTCAATACATCCGGATTACCTATATGTGCATCTCTGACATGGTTAATCAGTCTGGTGGATCCCTTTCCTGATAGTATCAAGATGTAATCTTTTCTGAACCTTGCATAGAGGGGTTATATGGTTTTTCAAGTGTAGAAGTGTTTACCAGGGCAAAATACACCGTAAACTATTCATTTGGTTTTGCAGGTAATATTCCATGGAATAATTTACATTACAAACAACAAATGTTGCTTTTTCCTTTCTAATCCCTGCTGTTTGTCCAAATATAACTTTTTAGTTACATGTGGAGTATCACCACAAAACAAACTGAGTCCAATTTATTGTGGAACTGAGTCGGTCGACAGGGTAGGGGGTGACTCAGATACAGGGACTGGTGGTGGGGATGATGGCTGGTCGGTTCCCGGTTCTGTGCCCTGGACCCTCAGTGGCAGGGGTGGGGGCGATGATTATGGGGGAATGGTAACGTGACACCACCTGTGGTATCTGGTAATAGGGTTACCAGTGCTGCGGCCGGCCGCTGAGGCGATGGGAATGCAGCTTTGGTAGTACAGCTTCCCATAGGTGGAGCTTTACCTCATGGCAGCGGGGTAGATGAGGGGACTCATAGTCACCTCGATGATGCTGTAGAAGCCCTCCAGGCGGCAAATGGAAGGAGATCAGACACCAGATCAGCTCAAACAGTTCTTTACTTGCACCAGGTGGAAAAGATACACAGTACAGTCAGGGTTACCGGGGATTGTAGCAGCAGATCTTGGAAGATTTTTCAGAGTCTGGCAGTGGTACCCTTAATATGGCGTACCTGGTCTTGTTCCTCTCTCTTTCTGTGCTCCCCCCGGGAGTCAAGTCTCTAGTCCTCAGGGTCTGTTACCTAAAGTCTTCCTACTTCTAGGTGTTGTGAACCCAGCTGCCGGACCGATGTTGGACTTCTTGAGAGGTGCTGTGGCTCCCTTATGGTGGGCCCACAGCCTGCCAGTCTGTGGTTAGGGATAGACAGTTGACTAACTGCCTCGGTTCCAGTATACCGGTGATGACCTGGGTTTACAGCTGGCTCCAACCAGTCCTGGAGTGGCCCCTTTCTATGTGTGCATCACCCCTCTCCTAAGAGGTGCCTTCCTGTCATGGCCGCAGGGTCACCTGCATCTATCTATTTTGCTGTCTTACACCGTCTGCCTGACACTACTCTCACTCCCCGTCTCCCGCTCTCTAGGCTCCACCCCCTGTGACCTACTGAATAAACGGTCCCCTGTACTAAGGTGGCCTACTGTATGAATTTTGGGGTGCAGGCTCTGTAGGGTCCTCCATATCCACGGCTACGGAGGCACTACACCTTCTGTTTGGGGTGTAGTACCTCCCTGTGGCGCCTTGCCATAGGGGCGCCACATTACCTCTTGCAAAAGTAAAAATTTGGGGGCTGAAACATTTTTGTAAAAAAGAAATAACATTTTCAATATGACGACCTAATGTTATAAAATTCTGTGTAATACTTGAGGGTTCAGAATGCTTCCTATATCCCGAAATAAAATCCTTCAGGAGTGTAATTTATATATCAGGTCACTTGAGGAGGGTTTCTACTGACCACATGTTGGGTACAAGTGCACTGGGCAACACATTTTATGGTCCCTTTTCTCATGCTATTCCTTGTAAAAGCAAAAACATTAGTGTTAGAGCAATATTTTAGAGGGAATTACAAATTATGTTTTTTTGTTCTTTCCACATTGTATTAATTCCTAGGTAGCACCTGAAGGGTTGATAAAATGTCCAGATTTGAAGAATATACAGTTGCACCCAAAAGTTTACATACCCTGTCAGATTTTTTTGCTATCTTTTTGCAGAGAATATGAATTATAACACAAAAATGTTTTTTTTCCACTCATGGTTAGTTTAGTGGTTGGGTGAAGCCATTTATTGTCAAACTAATGTGTTTTCTCTTTTTAAATCATAATGGTAACCAAAAACATCCAAATGACCATGTGTTGTCCCCTCTAACATCTATGACTGGTTGAAGTATTTTGTGGTAGTTGTGGATGAGGCTCTTTATTTTCTCAGATGGAAAAACTGCCCATTCTTCTTGGGAAAAAGCCTCCAGTTCCTGTAAATTCCTGGGCTTTCTTGCATAAACTGCACACTTGAGTTCTCCCCAGAGTGCCTCAATGATATTGAGGTCAGGAGACTGAGATGGCCACTCCAGAACCTTCACTTTGTTCTGCTATAGTCAATGACAGGTCAACTTGACCTGGTGTTTTACATCATTGTATTTTGAAACATCCAAGTACGTCCCATGCACAGCTTCCTGGCTGTTGAGTCAAAATTTACCTGTAGTATTTGCTGATAATGTGCTGCATTCATCTTTCCTTCAACTTTGACCAAGTTTCCTGTGCCTATGTAGCCCACATATCCCCACATCATCAGTGATCCACAGCCACACTTTACAGTAGGAATGGTGTTCCTTTCATCATAGGCATTGTTGATCATTTCCAAATGTAATGTTTATGGTTAATGGCCATAAAGTTTGATTTTTGTTTCATAAGTCCAATAACCTTGTTCCTGAAGCTTGGAGGCTTGTCTCTGTGCTGTGTGGTGAATTATCTGCAGGATGCTTTGTGGCATTTGTGCAGTAATGGCTTTCTTTTGGCCACTCAGCCATGCAGACCATTTTTCTTCAAGTGCCTCCTTATTGTGCATATTGAAACAGCCACTCCACTAGTTTTCAGTGAGTCCTGTATATCAGCTGATGTTATTTATGGGTTTTTCTCTGCATCCCGAACAATTTTCTTGGCAGTTGTGGCCGGAATTTTCATTTGTCTACCTGATCATGGTTTGGTTTTTACACAGCCTCTGATTTTCCTTTTGTTAATCACAGTTTGAGCACTGCTGACTGGCATTTCAATTCCTTGGATATCTTTTTGTATCCCTTTCCTATTTTATATGGTTCAACTGTCTGTAGATCCGTTGACAATTATTATGCTTTTCCCATGACTCACAATCCAGAAACATCAGTGGCTGGATGAAAAACACAAGAGTCTGTCTGGAACTCAGAAACTCACTCAGCTTTTATGCACACACACTGATTACAATCAAACAGGTCACAGGTGAGGATGTCACGTTTATTAACCATTCCAAAACATTTGTGTCAACTTCTGTGCATATTATCAGGCCAAAATCACCAGGGTATGTGGACTTTTAATCAGGATCGTATGGATGTTTTTGGTTATCATTATGATTTAAAAAGAGAAAACACAGTAGTTTGACAATAAATGGTTTCACTCAACCACTAACCATGAGTGGAAAAAAAGTTTTGTATTATAATTCATATTCTCTGAAAAAAGGCCAAAAAAGCAAAAAATCTGCCGGGGTATGTAAACTTTTGAGCACAAATGTAATTGGTGTGGTTTTTAACATGGTATCAATTTAAGGGTTTTCCAATATATATGCCTCTCAAAGTCTATTTAAATTTTAACAGGTCCCTAAAGAAACACATTTTGTAATTTTTTTTTTTTAAATGAGAATCTGCTTCTAAACAATAAACTTTTCTAACAGCTTAACAAATAGAATGACATTTAAAAAATGATGCAGATATAAAGTAGACATGAGGGAAAGGTTATTAATTATTTTATACAGATTGACTAACTGTTTAAAGATATAAAAATGCATTCTAGAGTTATTACCACATAAAGTGACACTGGTCAGATTTTCAAAATTTGGTCTGGTTACTAAGGGGTAAACAAACCTTCTTTGTTTTTGATACCTCCTGAATTTCTGCATCTACGGCAAATCTATGGCTGAGATACACTGGCATGAAAATCAGACACAGCATGCCACCCGCCACCATGGCTGCAGGAAGAGCCTGGTAAAGCACCTGAAAATGGCACTTCTTATAAATTCACCATTATCAGGGGTGGCTGTGGGCTGCTATTCTTTAGCATGGGGGCCCCTAAAACAATTGGCCTTCACCCCGCTGAGAATACCAGTCCTCGCTGCCAAGTTTTATCTTGGCTGGCAATTAAAAATAGGGCAGAGGCCACGCAATTTTTTTGCCAGCCAAGGTAAAATTAGGCATCTTAAGGTACCTTTACACGCGGCAACATTTCTAGGAATTTCACTGGCAACTTACTGGTTACAGTGAAATCATGGAGACATTGTTCCATTTGTACACAGCAACAAGATAGAACAATGTGTCCATGATTTCACTGCAACCAGTAAGTTGCCAGTGAAATTCCTAGAAAAGTTGCCATGTGTAAAGGTACCTTTAGGGTGGCAGCTCGCAACTGTCTGCTTTCATCAGGCTGGACTTAAAAATACTGCGAATATGCAAGTAGCTTAATAGGCAGCCCTGGAAGTAGCAGCAAGAGACTGGTAAGCCTGATCTATGTATTCTAGCATCTATCTATCTATCTATCTATCTATCTATCTATCTATCCTATCTATCCTATCTATCTGACTATTCTAGTCAATCTATCCTATCTGACTACTCTTTTCTAACTTTATACAGCATGAGAAATGCCATGTTAAAAATGCACTGCACATGGACACCACACTGATGTCACATGGACAAACACTGATGTTAGCTTAGAAAAAAACGCACAATCGCAATGCACTCGCATGCCACACGGATCAAAAAATGGATGTCACTCGTCTTACTCTCCGGCACGACAAACAGTCAGATTTTTATATGCCAGTGTGTTTCCAGCCCACAGCGAAAGTCTAATATATAATTGCCGTAGCGCACCTCCGTCATTTTTGGCGCTCCTTCTGTCGTCGTGGACGTGGCTGCCTCGCAGCCACGCGACCCACGAAGCATTGCCCGCGTAGCGGGCATTGCGAGAAGTTGGCAGGCGCGAGCAATGGCCGCGAAGCGGCCATTGCGAGTCTCCAGCCCCGTGGAAAGACCGACCAGAGCCGAGCCCCGTGGCCGAAAATAGAACCAGGGGCCCGGCCATAAATTCGCCGAAACACCGCTATGTATCTCTATAGGAAGTGAGGCGCTATGCCGATTGGTCGGCGCAGCACACAGCGACCAATCAGAATAGCGCCTCACTTCCCATAGAGATATAATGGACAAAAAGTCCTCCATTATATCTCTATGGGAAGTGAGGCGCTATTCTGATTGGTCGCTGTGTGCTGCCGGCGACCAATCAGAATAGCGCCTCACTTTCAGCGGTAAATTTGAAACTCAAAGTCGTCCATTATATCTCTATGGGAAGTGAGGCGCTATTCTGATTGGTCGCCGGCAGCACACAGCGACCAATCAGAATAGCGCCTCACTTCCCATAGAGATATAATGGATGCCTTTTCGTCCATTATATCTCTATGGGAAGTGAGGCGCTATTCTGATTGGTCGCTGTGTGCTGCCGGCGACCAATCAGAATAGCGCCTCACTTCCCATAGAGATATAATGGACAAAAAGTCGTCCATTATATCTCTATGGGAAGTGAGGCGCTATTCTGATTGGTCGCTGTGTGCTGCCGGCGACCAATCAGAATAGCGCTTCACTTCCCATACAGATACATAGCGGTGTTTCGAACAATGCATGGCCGGCCACTTGGTTCAATTTTCGGCCACGGCGCTTTGAGTTTCAAATTTACCGCTCAAAGTGAGGCGCTATTCTCATTGGTCGCCGCGAGCACACAGCGACCAATGACAATAGCGCCTCACTTCCCAGAGAGATACATAGCGGTGTTTCGAACAATGCATGGCCGGGCCCTTGGTTCGATTTTCGGCCACGGCGCTCGGCTATTGCCGGCCCAAGAAAATCGCAATGGACCTACGTGTCGGACTTACCGCGCCTGCACCGAATCACCTTTCTATCTATCTATCTATCTATCTATCTATCTATCTATCTATCTATCTATCTATTTCTATCTATCTATCTATCTAGATGAAAAAATGAAAGGCAGCACTTCCTTCAGAAAATCCATGTGGGTTTTATTTGTCCTAGGACTGCAACGTTTCGGCACCCAGCCTTTCTCAAGCAGTGACAAACAAACATAGTGCTCACATATATATAGCTCCCATGGAAGGGGCTTACAATAATTCAATTAATAAAGTGTTATACATAAATTTCATATACAAATACAATATTCAGTATAAATAGTGATAACAAGTGCATAATAAAGTGCATATAGTGCTATAAACCATCATATATGACATAGATGTCCATATCTTAGATAGTACATGACATTACATCTTAATTGCACCAATCAGGACACAGATGTCACTTATCTTATGATCAGAAGACTCCACGCTGCAACTGTACACTGTGACTTCCGCCATCATGATTTCGGCGTCCAGGCTATTCCACTGCGCATGCTCATTGCGAAAAAAAAACATTCTCCCATCTAGCAAAATCCCGTCTCTAATCCCGCGATTGTGCTATGCGCACCGGGATCGTCAGTACACCCACTGCGATTGCGCAGTAGTGCACATGAAGCTTCTACTCCTTGTCGCGTCCCCGCGCATGCGCCCTCTCTTCCGGGAATCTCGGGCGCCATCTTAGAATCGCTAGCGATTCTGTAATAATGAATATGCCGATTTACTACCTGCGTTTTTCACCCGATTCCACAGAAATTACAGCGTATCTTAACTGCGAGACGCAGTGATACAGGGACTGAGCTATATAGAAATACAGAACATGTCATAATAATGGTTTTCAACAATGCATTTCTATCTATCTATTTCTATCTATCTATCTATCTATCTATTTCTATCTATCTATTTCTATCTATCTATCTATCTATCTATTTCTATCTATCTATTTCTATCTATCTATCTATCTATCTATCTATCTATCTCTATCTATCTATCTATCTATCTATCTATTTCTATCTATCTATCTATATCTATCTATCTATCTATCTATCAATCTATCTATCTATCTATTTCTATCTATCTATCTATTTCTATCTATCTATCTATCTATATCTATCTATCTATCTATCTATGTATCTATTTCTATCTATCTATCTATATCTATCTATCCATATCTATCTATCTATCTATCTATCTATCTATCTATCTATCTATCTATCTATCTCTATCTATCTATCTATCTACAGTGCCTACAAGTAGTATTCAACCCCCTGCAGATTTAGGTGGTTTGATAGGATGCAAATAAGTTAGAGCCTTCAAACTGCAAACGAGAGTAGGATTTATTAACAGAAGCATAAATCTTACAAACCAAAAAGTTAAGATGCTCAGTTGAATTTTAATACATTTTAAACATAAAAGTGTGGGTCAATTATTATTCAACCCCTAGGTTTAATATTTTGTGGAATAACCCTTGTTTGCAATTACAGCTAATAATCGTCTTTTATAAGACCTGATCAGGCCGGCACAGGTCTCTGGAGTTATCTTGGCCCACTCCTCCATGCAGATCTTCTCCAAGTTATCTAGGTTCTTTGGGTGCTCATGTGGACTTTAATCTTGAGCTCCTTCCACAAGTTTTCAATTGGGTTAAGGTCAGGAGACTGACTAGGCCACTCCATCACCTTGATTTTTTCCCTTTTGAACCAGGCCTTGGTTTTCTTGGCTGTGTGCTTTGGGTCGTTGTCTTGTTGGAAGATGAAATTACGACCCATCTTAAGATCCTTGATGGAGGAGCGGAGGTTCTTGGCCAAAATCTCCAGGTAGGCCGTGCTTTCCATCTTCCCATGGATGCGGACAAGATGGCCAGGCCCCTTGGCTGAGAAACAGCCCCACAGCATGATGCTGCCACCACCATGCTTGACTGTAGGGATGGTATTCTTGGGTTCGTATGCAGTGTCATCCAGTCTCCAAACGTCACATGTGTGGTTAGCACCAAAGATCTCGATCTTGGTCTCATCAGACCATAGAACCTTGAACCAGTCTGTCTCAGAGTCCTCCAAGTGATCATAAGCAAACTGTAGACGAGCCTTGACATGACGCTTTGAAAGTAAAGGTACCTTACGGGCTCGTCTGGAACGGAGACCATTGCGGTGGAGTACGTTACTTATGGTATTGACTGAAACCAATGTCCCCACTGCCATGAGATCTTCCCGGAGCTCCTTCCTTGTTGTCCTTGGGTTAGCCTTGACTCTTTGGACAAGCCTGGCCTCGGCACTGGAGGAAACTTTCAAAGGCTGTCCAGGCCGTGGAAGGCTAACAGTAGTTCCATAAGCCTTCGACTTCCGGATGATGCTCCCAACAGTGGAGACAGGTAGGCCCAACTCCTTGGAAAGGGTTTTGTACCCCTTGCCAGCCTTGTGACCCTCCACGATCTTGTCTCTGATGGCCTTGGAATGCTCCTTTGTCTTTCCCATGTTGACCATGTATGAGTGCTGTTCACAAGTTTGGGGAGGGTCTTAAATAGTCAGAAAAGGCTGGCAAAAGAGATAATTAATCCACACATGTGAAGCTCATTGTTCTTTGTGCCTGAACTACTTCTTAATACTTTAGGGGGACCAAACAGAATGCTGGTGGTTTGAGGGGTTGAATAATAAATGACCCTCTGAATTAACTTTTAACGCTTAAAAAAAAAAAAAAAAAATTAAAAAATTTTTTTGGCTGCAGTGCATTACCCACTTCCAGGCTGATCTACAGTCCAAATGTCACAATGCCAAGTTAATTCCGCATGTGTCAACCAGCTAAATCTGCAGGGGGTTCAATACTACTTGTAGGCACTGTATCTATATCTATCTATCTATATCTATATCTATCTATATCTATCTATCTATATCTATTTATCTATATCTATATCTATCTATCTATATCTATCTATCTATATCTATCTATCTATCTATCTATATCTATCTATATCTATCTATATCTATATCTATATCTATCTATATCTATCTATCTATATCTATATCTATCTATCTATATCTATCTATATCTATATCTATCTATATCTATCTATCTATATCTCTCTCTCTCTCTCCCTCTCCCTCTCCCTCTCTCTCTCCCTCTCTCCCTCTCTCTCCAGATTCTAGACTCCCGATTCTTTTGAATCGGGCTCACAGCTAGTCTATACATAAAACTCAAAGTACCTGCAAAAAAGTTTATGCTGAGTGAAAAATCCCATCCACATTGGTGGAGCTGTAAGACCATGTGCACACTTTGGGTATTGGTGAGTTCTTTACCTTAGTATTTGTAAGCAAAAACCAGAAATGGAACAATCAGAGGAAAAGCGTGCATGTTGCCTTAGAGCAAAAAAGGCTCTCTATGGCAATGTCCACACACCTGCGCTCTAAGTATTTAGCGGTTCTGCGCTAAATACTTAGGTGTTGTGAGAGAAGTGCAGGTAACATCGGGTAACCAGGGGCTGCGTTTCAAGGAAGCGCCGGCACACACGCACCTGTGCTTCTCTCACAAAACCTAAGTGTTTAGCGCAGAACCGCTAAATACTTAGAGCACAGGTGTGTGGACATGGCCCATGTCAACTTAAGTGGCCCTTGCAACATAATCATGGGGTGCCAATGATCATGTTGATTTATTATCCTAAATATGCTCTAAAAAGTGTTGGCTAGAATATTTTTTTATTTTTACTTTGATCCATACAATGAAATTATTAATTTCTGCTGCACTTTGTGTACCGAATGAGAAAGCAATAAAATACACTTGTAATACTAAATTATTTTTTTTTAACTACCAATATGTTTTAATGTTTTTTAATAAATTAAATGATATAGCCCAGATATAGCCATGTCATCAGAAAAATAATAAAAGTGCCCAAAAATGTCATATAACAAATTTGGGGCATGCTTACATTTTCACTATGGAGTGCAAGTGCTTCTCAATAAATTAGAATGTCATAAAAAATGTATTTCAGTAATTTAATATATAAAGTGAAATGCATATAGAGTGATTACAGAGTCATCTATTTCAAGTGCTTATTTCTGTAAATGTTGATGATTATGGCTTAAGGCCAATGAAAACCCAAAAGTCATTACCTCATAAAATTATATAAGACCAACTGAAAAAATTATTTTTAACTCATAAATGTTGGCCTACTGAAATGTTTGTATAGTGAATGCTCTCAGTACTTGGTCAGGGCTCCTTTTGCATGAATTACTTCATAGTGCAGCACCTCCCTACCTCTCTACCCTCTTCTCTGTGCATCATCACATCCATTCTGTTTACTCTGGAAGCGACGTTAGACTAAAGGCTTCCTTACACAGTACGATGTCCCAGCGATCCAACCAACGATCAGGTCGCTGGGACATGGTTAGCTGATCGCTGCTGAGCTGTCAAACAGGCAGACTCACCAGCGATCAGCGACCAGCGAGAACGCTGGTAACCAGGGAAAACAACGCATAACTAACCAGAGCGCTGCACTTAGTTACCTGATATTTACCCTGGTTACCTGCTCCCAGTGCTTGCTGTGCGGCGCTAGGAGGAGATTGATTGTTGGTCTCTGCTGTCACACGCAGCAATGCTGGTTGCCCAACGGTAAATTTATGGTCCAGTCCATTCTTGCACGATCAACGAACATATCGTTGGTCGTTGATACATGTGACACGCTATGATGTCATTTCGACATCGCTGCAATGTCACCAAACCGGTGACATTGCAACGATATCGTTAATGATATCGTAGCGTGTAACGGGGCCTTTACTCCTGCATTAATCTGAACCTCCCACTCCCAGTTACAAGACTTCTCCTGAGCTGCACTAATTCTCTGGAATACTCTACACCAAGAAATCAAGACTATCCACAACTTACATAGTTTCAGGTGCTCCCTAAAAACACACCTTTTTCAGGCGGCCTATCATGTTCCCTAGTCAAAGTCATTTAGACATAGCTAGTGGCAACTCATGCAGCTCTTATCTATTCCCCATTTCTTCTATATGGCTTGACCATCATTGTAAATAAGCAGCTGTACTATGTGTCACCCCAACTTCATTGTTAGATTGTAAGCTTTTATGAGCATAATTATTTTGCTTTAATTATTGTATTATTTGATAACTGTTACTTATGACTGTATATGAACCTCTGAATTGTAAAGCACTGCGGTATATGTTGGTTCTATATAAATAAAGGTTATTATTATCAATGCTGCATGGCATGGAGATGATCAGACTGTGACATGCTGAGGTGTTATGGAAGCTCATGTTGATTTGATAGCTGCCTTCAGCTCCTTTGCATTGTTAGGTCTGGGGTCTCTCATCTTCCTCTTGACAATACCTCAAAGATTCTCTATGTAATTTAGGTCAAGCAAGTTTGCTGATCAATCAAGCACAGCAATACTGTGGTTATTAAACCAGGTTTTGATATTTTTGGGAGTGTGGAGAGGTGTCAAGCCCTGCTAGAAAATGACGTTTCCATCTCCAAAAAGTTTGTTGGCAGAGGGAAGTATGAAGTGTTCTAAAACGTCCTGGGAGACGACAACGCCGACTTTGGGCTTGATAAAACACAGGTGACCTGCACAAGCAGATGACATGGCTCCTCAAACCATCAGTGATGGTGGAAACTGCACACTACACCTCAAGCAGCTTGGATTGTGGCCTCTCCACTCTACCTCCAGACCTTGATTTCCAAATGAAATACAAAATTTACTTTCATCTGAAAACAACACCTTGGACCACTGAGCAACAGTCCAGTTGTTTTTCTCCTTTTCCCAGGTAAGATGCTTTGTCTATTGGTCTGATGATTGGCTTGACACAAGAAATGCGACAGTTGTAGCCCATGTCCTGGATACATCTTTGTGTGGTGGCTCTTGAAGCACTGACTCCAGCAGCAGTCCACTCCTTGTGAATCTCCCCCAAATTTTTGAATATCTAAAGTGAGAGAGAAACAGCGCATGGGGTCTTATCGTTTAGGAGAGCTTAATACCCTTACGATTGCATGTGCTCACCTGGGCCAGTTGTGTAAACCCACCACCAGTGTATGCTTTCGTACAGCTGCGCTGGATCCCCACTCCCACGTGCATAGTAGCGTGTATACAGATATCCAGGAAGTAGTGCTTCTACGATCGGTGCTGCTGTTCCAGGAAAAAAGGACCATACGAGGTCTTGCTGTAATTGTATTTATTACCTACTTGTTTCGGTGCTGTCCCAGCTCCTTCATCAGGGATACAAATAGGACTGTACATTGTGGCAACAATATATACCAGCATGAGAACGCCAGACAATTAACACATCACCAAGACGTCAGATGTTGTGAGTGGGTATAGTGACGTACAAAGAAACATGATCTCACAATATACAGTAGTACAAAACACATTTTTTGAGCTGTCTACATACTGATAGCATAAATAGAAACAGCTTGTAGTTACAAATGAAAAAAAATATATATTTACCATTTAAACAGAAGACTAAATTAAATTAAAATTAAATTAGACTAAAAACATCAGGGATTTGAGTTGGAATAGAACCTTAGTGAAATACGAATTTTAAAATGAAGACTCAAAAAAATGAATCATTGTGTAAAATAACAATTTTTTTGTTTCCATTTAGATACTCCTATATAATGGGGATAAGAACCGATAAAGTGGACAGACTACCAATCAAAACTACAAGCAATTTGGTTACGCCATGGTGTTTGTTGTTTATCAAAGATTTGGAGCAACAATTACACTCATACTAAATTATGGTTATTATTGAAAAAAAAAATATGTATTAGAGTGCCTCAGATTCTATTTGAATGATCAATTAAATTTATAAAATAGTATTTCAACTCTGTATTTTTTGATACATAAATGTAATTATATTAATTTGCAGTATTTTCCCCTATAAAAGAGCTTAAAAACTGTGGGAAATTTAATATACCATTTGTAATAAAAAATGTTTATTTAATCAATAAACTGGATATAAAATATAAATAATAAAAATAATAAAACACTGGAACCATTTTATTATATTAAATTAATACATTAAAACCAATTAAAGAGTTGGTAAAAGAGTGAAAAATAAAAGATACTAAAAAAGAAGAAATATTAACATTTATATTGGATGGATCTACAATCTATTCTAATGGAATATTTACAGAAAAATATATGGCAATAATCCCGTTGAGATGTGGCTGCTGTGGAATACTCCTACACTATGAAGTGACGATTGTGCAGAGTTCGTTTATCCGCTTGTAATGCCTTTCTCTTACTGAAAACCAGACTCAGTGCTGGGCAGTGCTGGGAAGAAGAGGAAAAACAGACCAGACAGAGACCTACGAAGGCAAGATCAAAGAACAGGAGGTGATCAGTCTCAAGGGTTCTAGGAACCTACTGAAGTGATGAAGACCACTAAATGGCATTACTAATGTAAGAATATATATTTTTTTTAGAGGTAGTTTTTATAGAATGATGTTGGCAATGAATTAATGTAGTAGATCTGCATAACCCAATAGACCCAGATCTTAGTCATAGATAGTGGTTCTGTAATGTATAATGAACATGGTCCATAGTAAATGGAACTTATTTGGAGATCAGGTAGCGAAAAGTTAAATATGAACAACTAAGTCAACTATAAAGCAAGGTGTAGTCAAATAGATGTATCATCTACAAGGATAAGTTGAAAGTAACCAGCATAGATAATGAAAGAAATGTGGGAACCCAAAAGGATTGGCACGAACCTGAATGGAGGTATACCTATGTCAGGACAAGGAAGGTATCGTAGATGGACAACAGATTATATTATTTCTGTCACTAAATGTAACCGTTTAGTAGGGATGAGCGAGTATAATTGTTACTATTTGGTACTCACTGAATAGTAACGATATTCGGGCTACTCGCTACTTCCCGAGTTTCGGGTGATTACTCGGGAGTAGCGAGTAGTCCTTTAACTTTCACAGTGTATCTATATATACACTGCGAAAGTGTACTAAAATTGAATAAAAGTTGTTAAAAAATAAAAAAAATATCATACTCACCTATCCTACGCCTGCAAAGAAGACATCCGAACAACGTCAAGGACCTGCGAGTCTGACAGCCAATCAGATGGCAGGTAGTGATCTGGCCAATCAGATGGCTAGACGTCACAAACCACCTGATCGCTACTAGCCACCTGATTGGCAAGATTGCCAGGTCTTGAACATGCATCAATGACCTGGCAATCTGGGCAATCAGGTGGCTGATAGCGATCACATGGTTTGTAACGTCTGGCCATCTGATTGGCCATATCGCTACCAGCCATCTGATTGGCTGTCAGACTCGCAGATCCTTGTCATTGATTGGATGTCTTCTTTGCCTGTCCCGCTGCAGGCATCGGATAGGTGAGTATGACATTTTTTATTTTTTAACAACTTTTATTCACTTTTAGTGCACTTTCGCAGTGTATATATAGATAGACTGAGAAAGTACTCGCCCGGCCCATTCACTGCCATTGGACTCGCTATCCTCACAACGAGTACCGAGTACCCGGACATACTCGTTGTGAGTATAGCGTGTCCGATTATTGCAGTACTCGCTCATCCCTACCATTTAGGTTTCAATGTGTTTAATTTATATATGCAGTGTTTTTCTTTCCTTTTGAGTGCCTCAAACCTATTTACTGTGTGGGTACGAACATGATATTTCAAACTTTCAAAAAAGCAAAATCTCTGTTGTGTGTTTTGTTGAAATGGTTTGACACTCCATGTTGGACAAAATCATTTTTAATATTTGATCTATGTTTATTCATAAGGGAATTCAACTCCTGAGTGGTCCTCCCAATGTACTGAAGACTACAGGGACATTCCAATAAATAGATTACAAAATTGTTGTACAGCACATCTTATGTTTAATGTAGAATATTTCTCCCACTATAGCTGAGGTAAAACTACAGGTGGTTTGTATGGTACAATAGCATAAACATCTTCTACCATTACATTTATATGTGCTTATGGGAGGAAGTTCTGTTGATGTGATATTTTTAACTTTCAAAGTTGGAATGTCAGTAGTCTTTCCCAATCTGCTTTGTCCTATTATATTTTTAATGCTGGGGGCTCTGCAGAATGTTATTCCCAAATTTTTTAATGGCCTTTTCTTAATAAAGGCTGCCTTTTTAAGGCTGTGGTTATCCCGTTGCTTGTGCATCTTTTTCTACCACACTTTTTCCTTCCACTCAACTTTCCATTATTATGCTTGGATACAGCACTGTGTCAACAGCCAACTTTTTCAGCAATGACCGTTTGTGACTTACCCTCCTTGTGTAGTGAGTCAATGACTGCCTTCTGGACATCTGTCAAGTCAGCAGTCTTCCCATGATTGTATATCCTACTGAACCAGACTAAAGGCCTCGTTATATATAATGATGTCCCAGTGACCCGACCAACGATCGGGTCGCTGGGACATCGTTAGCTGATCGCTGGTGAGCTGTTACACAGGCAGACTCACCAGCGATCAGGACCAGCGAGAATGTTTGTAACCAGGGTAAACATTCGGTAACTAAGCACAGAGCTGCACTTAGTTACCTGATGTTTACCCTGGTTACCTGCCTCCCAGCGTGTACTGTGCTGCACTGGGAGGTCGTTGATTGTTGGTCTCCCACTGTCACACACGCCGATAAAAAAATGGTCCTGGCCATTCTTCCATGATCAATGATCAACGAACTTATCGTTGGTCGTTGATACGTGTCACACGCAACGATGTCATTTCGACATCGCTGCAACATCACAAAACCGGTGACTTTGCAATGATATCATTAACTACATTGTTGTGTGTAGTGGGGCCTTAAGGGACTATTTTAAACCCTTGCTAAGCCTTTTCAGGTGTTTTGTGTTAATTATTCTAATTTTCTGAGATAATGAGTTTTGGGTTTTCATTGACTGCAAGCCATAATCATCAACATTAACAGAACAAACTGTTGAAATAGATCACTCTAATGACTCTATATATTGTATGCGTTTCACTTTTTGTACTGAATTACTGAAATAAATTATCTTTATGATGATATTCTAATTTATTCAGAAGCACTTGTATGTACTCATTCTTTGTAAGATAGATAGATAGATAGATAGATAACTAGAAAAAGTTCTCTGCAGCACTCAGTTACTACCAATGACGTACAAATGCTAACAAGCTATATGTATAAGAGAAAAAAGTTTAAAAACTTACGTTTTATCAAAAAACTCAAAAATCTTATCTTTTTATTTCTGAAGTTCTTGGTACATACATTGGCCAATGTATGTACCAAGAACTTCAGAAATAAAAAGATAAGATTTTTGAGTTTTTTGAAAAAACGTAAGTTTTTAAACTTTTTTCTCATATACATATAGCTTGTTAGCATTTGTACGTCATTGGTAGTAACTGAGTGCTGCAGAGAACTTTTTCTAGTTATTTGACCCAGTGTCCCTGCTGGCACCAGTTCACATTTAGTCTGTGAGTGCTGTGCAGTTTTTTTTCTCTTTTTTCTCTTGATAGATAGATAGATAGATAGATAGATAGATAGATAGATAGATAGATAGTAGGGAGTGACAACGTAAGCAGCTATGTATGTATACTGAAAATGTGCCTCCTAAAATAAAACTGCATTATATTTCAGCTCTACTGCACTGCTCATTCAATTCCACTGAATGAAAATCAATCCTTAATCTTTAACATGAGCAGTAACATTGAATCTACTGTATTTTGTATAATGAGGATATTTTTGATGTTCTCTCTACACTGATTACATTTGGCTGCGACCAGAGATTATCAGATCTGATTTGTTAGGTTGCAGGGTGTTGGACACCCACGACTGTGATATTGATTATCTATCTAAAGATGATTAATATAATGTCAGTAATGGACAACCCCTTTAACGAACAACCATCACAAGGTGCAGCTTCTCTTCCTTATGATTGAGTAGACATAAAAGATGCTCTGTAATCATATTGACATGGCTACAATCAATGGGAAGATTTTTACATTTGATTTTTATTCTATAAATACACATTTGGATGCTTACTGTATAAATAGTATTTGCTAAAGGAGCTGTATCATTTTCCTATCTTCAGGATCACAATGCTCCCTTGCTTCCTGGCTTCCTGCTTGACATGGAACAGTGAGTGGCTGAAGATTGACAGTCCAAGCTGGTGGCATGGCTGAGCATCTGGCTCCAACTGTGCGCTTTCTTTTCTTGCAGAGGTAGCATCAGGGAAGTCTAGGGACAATGAGGATGGATGGATCCAGTGCAAGCAAACAGATAATCCTGTGAAAACAAAGAATCTTAAAACAAGAAATATGTAAAATTGCTTGTTTTTCCAATTGCTTTAAAATTTTACCCATTTTATATGATAAGAAAACCTTTCCTGTCCTGATATAATCTGATAAATGTGCCCTGATTAATGGCCTTTGCCTGACTGTACAGGCACAGTTAAGATATAGCACATGTCCTGGGCCATGGAGGAAGTAGAAGAATATACAGATATCACAGAATGGGTTTGCAGCTGATTATTTTTGTAAGGCAAAACATGTTTTTAAACGGACAAGGGAATATTTATGCTTACAGAAAGCAGCTGTCCTGCTTCCTCCTCCCCACCCTGGGATATGTGGTGTGATCAGACCATGTCCCTGTACAGTCAGACACAGCCATTACGCAGTACACATATTGTCTATTTTTGACTGAGCTCCCATTATATATAATTTTTCCCTATTTCTCATTTCTTTAGTCTGGTAGACACACAAGGACACCATTGTGAGATCCTAACACACACCTGATCATTGTTTTTAATCGCATCCATGGACATATAAATCCATTCACCACTCACCATTCCATTAGGGCATAGTGTCAGGACCTGGCAGTGGAGGCTCCTTGAAGTGGATGCCAGGCTTATTCCTTAGTGGCTACTAACGAGACTAAGATCTCCGTTTTCATATCTAGCACAGGGCAGTTTCTGCATTATACACTTGCATTATACTCTTGATCCTCTTTTCTCTAGTGCCACTTATTGAGTTACAATTTTCATGAAAATAGTAGTGTCGCGGCAGATAACTATCTCTGTAATTACACAGTACACAGCAGGGACACATAAATAAGATTATCTCAGCACAAGATATGTGGTATGATCAGACCATGTCCCTGTACAGTCAGACACATCCATTACACAGTACATAGCAGGGACACATATATACGATTATCTCAGCACAGGAGCTGTGGTATGATCAAACCATGTCCCTGTGCAGTCAGACACAGCCATTACACGGTGCATAGCAGGGACAGATACTGTATATAAGATTATCTCAGCACAGGAATATTTTTTTAATACAGAAAATTGTAAAACCTAATTTTATTCCAAGAGCTATTGACTAAAGTGTACTTTGTTCATGGGACACCATATGTATTTTTTTAAATTTAAACTCATATTATTGACCTGACCCATTTTAAGGTTATTAAAGAGAATCTTTGTCACAATGACTATGGGTAGAGAGGTAATCTGGCCGTCTAATCAGCCCCTCAAGCTAGGAAACCCTGAACTATTCCTATCTAAGGGGTCCTGATGGTAGGGAGGACTTACTCCTTTCTTGGTCCTGCCCCTGTTAAGCCTTGAACTACCCCTCCCCTGAAACAGATAAAGACAGAAAAAGGAAAATCAAACTCAGTCAAGAAACACACACAAAGGTAAAGACAATAACAGTAGCAGAAAGGAAAACAAGAGTAGGAAAGAAACTGCAGACATCAGGGAAGAACAACAACAACCGCACCAGGTATATAGCAGACATTTATACAGTAAGTCTGAGATACCATTGCTAACAGACCAACATAGGGTAAGCTATAGCTAGCATGGTAAATAGATTCATCTATCATAAAAAGGAGGGGAGCCACTGTGATAGGCCTCCAAACACCATGTGATAAGAGAAGCAAGCAGATCCGTATAGATTAGTCCCCTTTCTTGGTCATGCTGCTGTTAAGCCTTGAACTACCCATCACCCTGAAACAGATAAAGGCTGGGGTCACACATAAGCCCTTGGTCCGTTTTTGGCCTCAGATTTTGGATTTTTTTTTTTCTAAGTCCAAAAACTGATAGAAAAACGGATTAGATGTAATAAACACCCTGTCCGTTTTTTTCTGCACCAAAAAACATTGCTAGGAATGTTTTTGACTCAAAAACGTTGCTAGTAGGGATGGGCAAATCTACTCGCTAGGACTCGTTACTCGGCGAGTAGTAAGGGACTCGCAGGACTCGGTACTCTGCGAGTTTCCCAGTGATTACTCGCACAGTAAACGAGTCCAATGTGAATAAATATCAATCCTAGTTTTGTTAGAGACGCTGACAAAACTAGGATTGCATTAGACTCGGCTACTGTGCCAGTGATAGCAGGTAAACTCGCAAAGTAACTGCTGTTACTTTGCGAGCCGAGTCCAGCTCTCTTCTCTGTGCTGGCTGCCGCAGCTCCAGGGTCCTAGAGCCCGCCTGCTCACAGAGATGATGTAGCAGTGCTGAGATTGTTCTCAGTCTGCTCATTCCCTGTGCAAAGACATCTATATCTATGCACAGGGGATGTAGCAGAGAGGACATCACGTTTTGGACTACGTCGGACGGAAGAGGATTTTTTCATTAAAGATGGAGTCCCTAATGGCTTTTTTTTTTATTTCTAATAAAAAAATTTCTCTGTGTTGTGTTTTTTTAACCCTTTATTGGAGATTCTTAGTGGCTGGGTCAAACGTGGCCTGACATTAAGAATCTCGGGCTTAATACCAGCTTGTATAACAAAGCTGGTATTAACCCCTTTATTACCCAGCGTGCCACCGCCACCAGGGCCGCTGGAAGAGCGGGGTTCAGCGCCAGAGGATGGCGCTTCAATGAACGAGCCATCTTCTGGGGCGGCTGCGGGCTGCAATTTGCAGCAGGGGGTGCCCAGAAAGCTTGGGCCTCCCTGCACTGCGGATTCCAGCCCCCAGCTGCTCAGCTGTACCTGGCTAGACATAGAAATTGCGCGGAGTCCCACGCATTATTTTTTTTATTATTTCATGAAATTCATGAAATAATTAAAAAAAAAGGGCTCCCCTATATTCTTGTGTCTGGCCAGGTACAAATAGGCACCTGGGGGTTGGGGGCAGCCCGTCGCTGCCTGCTGGATCCGGCTGGTTCCAGAAATACGGCGAAGCCCATGTAATTTTTTTTCTGAAAAATCAATAAAAGGGACTGCATCTTTATTAACCCCTGGACCATGGGCGAGGGGTTAATAAAGATGCAGTCTCTTTTTTAGGATTGTTTTACTGATTTTTCAGAAAAAAAATTACATGGGCTTCGCCGTATTTCTGGAACCAGCTGGCTCCAGCAGGCAGCGACGGGCTGCCCCCAACCCCCAGGTGCCTATTTGTACCTGGCCAGACACAAGAATATAGGGGAGCCCTTTTTTTAATTATTTCATGAATTTCATGAAATAATTAAAAAAAAATGCGTGGGGCTCCGCGCTATTTCTATGTCTAGCCAGGTACAGCTAAGCAGCTGGGGGCTGGAATCCGCAGCGCAGGGATGCCCAGGCTTTCTGGGCACCCCCCACTGCAGCCCGCAGCCGCCCCAGAAGATGGAGCGTTCATTGAAGCGCCATCCTCTGGCGCTGAACCCCGCTCTTCCAGCGGCCCTGGTGGCGGTGGCACGCTGGGTAATAAAGAGGTTAGGGCCAGCTTTGTATTATCAGCTGGCCCTAAGCCCGAAATTTATGGCGGTCACGCCAATATTAGACATGACCGCCATGAATTTCTATTAAATTGTTTTAAAAAAAACACAACACAGAGAAAATTTTTTATTAGAAATAAAAAAAAAAGCCATTAGTGACTCCATCTTTAATTAAAAAAATCCTCTTCCGTCCGACGCAGTCCAAAACGGGATGTCCTCTCTGCTACATCCCCTGTGCATAGATATAGATGTCTATGCACAGGGAATGAGCAGACTGAGAAGAATCTCTGCTCTGCTACATCAGGCAGCAGGCGGGCTCTAGGACCCTGGAGCTGCGGCAGCCAGCACACAGAGCAGACAGGACTCTTATCTGTGCGAGTTTCCCAGCGATTACTTGCAGAGTTAACGAGTCCAATGCAAATCAATGGCAGAGACTCTGACAAAACTAGGATTGCTTCAGGCTGAAGCTTCCGAGACTCATCTGTGATTTGTAAATCGCACACTACTCGCTATTACTCGCTTCCCCATTCATTAACATTGGACTCGCTAGACTCGCAACGAGTAGCGAGTCCCGGGCTCGGACTCGCTAGAGTCAAGCGATTCCGAGTAATTTAGGATTCGCCCATCACTAGTTGCTAGCAATGTTTTTGGGGGCTGTTTTAAAAAAAATAAAAAAATTTTGACATGGGCCCAATGGAAAAACGGATCCGTTTTTTTTTGGTGCCTTAAAAAAACGGATCCACTTTTTCTAGAATTTTTGTCAAAAAATGAGTAAGTCCAAAAACGTTCAGGGGTGCAGGAGGCTCAAAAAGTGCCCAAAAAAACGGATTGATCATGGAAATCACTTCCAAAAACGGATTGCTATGTGTAACCCTAGCCAAAGGCAGAAAAAGGAAAATCAAAACTCAGTCAAAAAACACACACACAAAGATAAAGACAATAAAAGTAGCAGAAAGAAATACAAGAGTAGGAAGGAAACTGCAGAACATCTGGGAAGAAATACAATAACTGCACCAGGTATATAGTAGAAGTTTCTCCATAAAGTCTGAGACACTACTACTAACAGACCAACATAGGGTAAACTATAGCTAGCATGGATAAATGGATTCATCCAGCATAAAAATGAGGGGAGCGACTGTGATAAGCCTCCCCACAACATGTGATAAGAGGAGCAAGCAGACCAGTAGAGATTAACTCTTGTTGACCTGCGTATAAAACAGTGCACAGCCAGTCATTGCCCAAGTTTGCCTGTTTTGATTCTAGACACCAGAGAAACCATTCAGAGTGTCTGAATCTGCAACCTAGAAATATGAGACAAAAATGTGCATAGGGTCTTATCTCTTAGCAGAGAGGGGCTGATGTCCTATGAAAATTGCTCACCTGGTCTGGTTGTGTAAACCCACAACAAGTATATGCGCTCGTACAGCTGCTGCTGGATCCACCCCTTTACGTTCATCGTGGCGAATAACTGGAAAACAGGACGAAGTGTCAAAGATCCACGCTGCTGTAAGAAAAACCAGGATCTGAGAAGTCTGGTGCAATGATGTCTTTATTCCGACGCATTTTGGAGCATCCTCTGCTTCTCCTTGAGGGATTATCCCTGAACAAGGAGCAGAGGCTGCTCCGAAAAGTCCTGGAATAAAGACATCATTGCACCAGACTTCTCATGCCCTGGTTTTCCTTCCAGCAGCGCGGATCATGACACTTCGTCCTGTTTTCCAGAATCTGCAACTTGAACAGAACCCTACGCCACCATGACAGTCGGCAAAGTTTGCGTAAACTTCCACCAATTTTTTCAAGTTAAATTGGACAACCCAAGTAATAGTGACTACATGTTAGAATACAGGATCTTAATGTATTTTTTTTTTTTTTACTTCAAATATTATCAATGAAAGTATCTTTCATCTAAATAGCTAATTAATTCCAAGTGAGTTTTATCAGAAAGGTTTTCCTTGGGGGGCAAATACTCCTCTGTTACATTGCCTAACCATAAGCAGACAGCAACACTAAAACCTAGGAAGAAAAATCTCCCACCATAGTTTGAAGCAAATTTCTCAGTGTGCAAGCTGTAATCATACATCCCTTACCTTTTTGGCTATCCTATATCATGAGTCAATGTGTGGAGAAGGTGAGTGAAGCTGAGGTTAGCTGTGTCATATTATATAAACTTTCATCAGTTTTCTTCCTTTCATATCATAGTATGCTCTGCTGTGTTGTCCTTCCCCCCACTATGTCTGTTGTTCTTAACTTGTAAAGCTACTCAGTGATTTTAGAGCAGGCTGTCATTGTAAATCACACATGAATAGTCTAAAAAGTAGCCTGCCTACGTATTGTAGCGGGGAAGCGCTAGCTGAGCGCAGACACCGCACTTCCCTATGTTTAACATGGGGATGCACAGTGTTTGCGCTCGGGGTGCGCACCCGTTGCCCGCCATGTGTGATTTGTAGGCATGAGGATGCTTTCGTACCAATCACACATTCTCGGCCGCACCATGAACGCGACATGTCGCGTTCATGGTGAGGATGAGAATGTGTGATTTGTATGCAAGCATCCACATGTGTACAAATCACATACGGAAGTCTATCAGTGCGCACGGCTATGCGCAGCCGAGCACATCACCGTGCGTCCCCATGTTAAACATAGGGATGCGCGGTGTCTGTGCTCGGCTTGAGCTTCCCCGCCGCAATACGCAGCGGTGGGGAAGCGCACGTCTGAAGGGACCCAAAGGCAGATTACACCCATGTGAGATATAATGACAATCTTGACCTCAAAACAGAGTAATTACTTGTATGAATACAGCAGTTGTAGTATGAGAATTAGACATCTCTATGTACAAGCAATATGGTTTAAGGGAATTATAAAAGCTGATAGAATGGTTTGTAATGGAACACAGGTAAACTCAGCTGCGCTGACCCCCCCAAACATACCGGCCCATGCTGGAAATTAGACCAAGAACTGAGAGCTGTATTAAAAGATTTCACACACTGAAAAACCTGTTCTAAGCTACAGTTTTATCTCCTTAGTGGTATAATTGGTCAGCATAATACATGGAGAAGAAATACATGCCCCGATTAATCTCTCTGATAACAGCCCCCTGGACTTATCGAAAAAAATAAACTATTAGTTGCAAAATAATTTGATTGCTAATATCTCTACAATGGGGAAGCAAAATGAAAAAAATAATTCATTATTTATTCTTATCTGCAGCCAAAATTGTTTGGCCAGTTCAACGTGAAAAATTTGGCGAAAGGTCCCCTTTAAAAATCTCTAGTACCTATTAATAAGGTAGAGAAAATATTGGATTCCAACTATTAGAAAGCTAATGTTAACATTTATGTTTTGCGGTTACATTTTTCTCTTAGTTACTATGATTGAATTTTATGAAGCCAGCACTTAATTTATTTTTCTCACTAAAAAAAATTGTATGTTCAAAAATGCAAATGCGCAATATGTTCTTAATATAAATGAGTTTACCTTTAGAAAATTGTTGATAACTTTGAAAATATTATCTGGTGTATTTCAGTTTGAAAATTCTAATCTAAAATCTAAATCTATATGAGAAACATCTTCATCTTCATAATCAATTTCCAAATTTTTTAGGATACATTCACACTGTGCATTTATTTTTTTTTTTTAATTCTTTATTTTATTTTCAAACAGTATAAGTATACAGAGTAAAGACATGACAAACGTCTCCCATTGTGCAAATCATATGAAAGACATACTAAAGAAGAGACAACACTCTGGGCAGCATAGTTGTCCCGAATGTATGTCCGTTGTGTAACATATGCGAGACGTAACTGAAAACATAAACATTATTCACAAAGAAAAGATAAAAATATAGTAGGAAATTTAGAGAAAAGAGAGAAAGAAGTAGGTTCAGGGGGAGAATGCAGGAAGGTGGGAAGGGAAGGAGGGGTTGGAGATTGGGTGAGTGGGGGCCCTTCCCTCCCGTCCTCAAGGGGCAAAAGAGCTCGGCTGCAACAGCATTAGAGAATCGTCAATCAATTAGAAACCTCTACTAACTTTATATACATCCGTGTCCATAAATCTCATCCAGGAGAACCATGTCTGTTTAAAAGACTCAAACGAGTCGTGTACCGAGGCCGTTAAGTCTTCTAGGTGCATTAAGTCGTTTACCTTTGATATCCACATCGCCACCGTCGGGCTTGTCTCCGTCTTCCATAGTAACGGGATACAAGACCTAGCTGCCATCACCAAAAAGCGTAGGAGTGACCGCTTATATCTGGTTGTGGGGATCTCACAGTGGTGGAGCAAGAGTAGACCAGGACCCATCTCTCCCTGGAAGTCAGTAACCAACCGAATGAGTTCTATAACCCTCGTCCAGAAAGGCCGAAGTCTATCACATTCCCAGAAAATATGTAGCAATGTACCGTCAGCCTCCCCGCACCTCCAACACTTAGGGTCAACAGACGGGATGAGTTTATGTAACACAGCAGGTACTCTATACCAACGGGTTAGTATTTTGTAGTTCGCTTCCTGTAACCTGGAACAGATGGATGAGGAGTGAGCTAAGCTAAAGATCCTCTTCCTCTGTTCTGTAGAGAGAATCAGGCTCAAATCCCTTTCCCATGAGAGCATGAAGTGTGGGGTCGGTAGGTCCGGTTGTGAGACCAGATAGGAATAGATCTGAGATAGTGCATGTCTGCTACTCACCGTCGTGGTACACAAGATCTCAAAGGGCGTCTTGGTAAGTTTATATGTCGCTTTTAAGGGCAACTCACGAAGGTAATGAGTTAGCTGAAGGCATCGCCAAAAACCCAGGGGAACCGGTTGCGTGATTAAAGTCAGACTTTCCAAAGTCGGCCATGTAGATCTGTCTCCCTGGGTCGCTACTCTGTCTATTCCAGATTGAATCCATGACTGAAAAACAGAGTCACCTACGCTAGGACCAAACCTAGGGTGGCTCAAGACCGGGGTCTGTGCTGAGTCGGTCGGTAACATCAAAGCCCTAACCAACGGGAGATTACAAACCCTCAAGGTGGCTCCTATAGTCGGATGCTCCCAGAGCGTCTCTTTTTTAGGGAGGGTCACCCAAGGCAGCGTCTGTAGGTTGTAAGAGGAATGGTCCTGTTCGATCTTAACCCATAATTTGTTATCCTGGTGTCTGCACCAGTCCACAACTCTGGAGAGATGACTTGCTATGTAGTATAGTTTAACATCAGGTAAATTTACACCCCCGTCTTCCTTCCGTCTGGACATCAGGGTTCTCGCTAATCGAGGTTTCGCTCTGTTCCAAACAAAGGCGGTCTGCATCCTCATTAGTATTTTAAAAAAAGACGCTGGGATGGAAACCGGTAATGTCTGAAAAAGATACAAAATCCTGGGGAGTATAGTCATCTTAAATAACTGGCATCTGCCAGACCACGAGAAGGTAGACTTCATCCAACGCTCCATGTCCGACTCGATTGCACTAAGCAATGAGGGGAAATTGGCACTATATAGGTTTTTAGGATCAGCTGTCAGCATGACTCCCAGATATTTAAGTGCTTTGTTAGCCCAATGGAAAGTAAATGTAGACCGAAGTCTGTGGTATTGCACATCAGGTAATGAGATATTTAGGGCCTCTGATTTTGTTCTATTGATCTTGAAATTGGAGAGAGTATGGTATATCTCCAATTCTTTCAGCAAATTCGGGAGAGACAATTCAGGTTTCGTGATGAAGAATAAAAGATCATCAGCGTAAGCTGCCATCTTATATTCTGATCCACCGTGTTGTAGACCAGAGACATCACCACTGGACCCGACACGACGTAGAAAAGGTTCCAGCGTCAAAATAAAGATTAGCGGAGACAGCGGGCAACCCTGTCGAGTACCGTTGAAAATGTCAAACGGCTCGGAGAGAAGCCCGTTGATTCGCACACTCGCTGATGGGACCGAATATAAAGAAAGTATCCAGCTCAGCATCTGGTTACCCAGACCGATGTGGGAAAGCGTCGATTCGATAAAAGACCAATGAACGCGATCGAACGCCTTCTCCGCATCGGTGGATAGACACATTAGTGGTATCTTTGACTTTCTGGCAGTCTGTATCAGGTTTATTGCTTTAGTGGTGTTGTCCCTGGCCTCACGCCCGGGGACAAATCCCGCTTGGTCCGGATGTATCAGGCCCGGAATAAACGTGGAGAGTCTATCTGCCAATATCTTTGCGAAAATTTTAATATCTACATTCAGCAAAGATATAGGGCGATAACTTGTTGGTAGCAGAGGGTCTTTACCTGACTTGGGTATTACTGCTATTGTGGCCCGCAGGGTATCTTTAGGCGGAAGACTAGTGTGGGACATTGCATTGAAGAATGTGCACATATGTGGGATAAGGATGTCTTTTAATTTCTTATAGTATCCCACTGTATACCCGTCGGGGCCCGGTGCTTTACCCGAAGGGGTCTGGGCTATGGCTAGGGCAATATCTTGTACCGTGATAGGAGCTTCCAAAGAGCATGCGTCAGCGTTCGACAACTGTGGCATACCAGAAGACTCGATATAGGCCTTGATACGTGATTTAAGGGCATCTAAAGCCAACGGAGATCTCACATTGTCCAAATTGTAAAGGGACGAGTAGTATGCTCTAAACGCTTCAGCTATGTCCCTAGGAAGCTTAGATCGCTTATGAGTAACGGGGTGCTCTATCTCCGGGACATATGTGGCTGTCCTTTGTGCTCTAGAAGCTCTAGCCAGAGATTTGCCCGCCTTGTTGCCATGTTCGTAGAAATGTCGTCTACATCGAGATAGCACTCCTTTTGCCTTGATTAGCAAGACTGTGCGCAGTGCCTCCCTAACTCTAAGAAGTTCCCTGCCCAGTTCTGTAGAAGTACATCGTTTGTGTCTCGTCTCAAGCTCCCTTAGTTTTCCCATAAGTGCGGAAGTTTCTGCATCTCTAGCCCTTTTCAATCTGGCTCCATGTTTTATGAGGATCCCCCGCACCACACATTTGTGTGCTTGCCAGGTCACCACCGATGTCACATCTGGGGACACTGTGCATTTTTGATACGTTTTTGATGCATGTGTTTTGCAGTGAAATGCAGCGACCCAGAGCATCCCAACTAATTCAATGGGTTTTAAAATTTGTAATTCAGACCCAACATTTTGTGAGGATCCATTTTTGGGCTCAAAAACGGATCCTCACAAAGAATGAGCATGTCAATTTTATTTGCGTTTTTCAAATCCACTTTTTCCACTGACTGTCATCTCATCTAAAGTGTCCCTATTAAACATGTGAAAAATAAGTTTAAACTTACTGCAGTCCCCGAGGTAGAGGGACTGGGAAAGCGTGGCCACGCTCCATTCACCACTCCTCCGTGGTGTAGTGCACACCCCGCTGGGTGGCATTATTATGTCCTCTCTGCCCCCACCATTTGGAATCTCCCGCCCTCTGTGTCATTCTATGCACCGGCTAGACGTCACATCCAGCGCGGTGCATTATGGGGCCGGCCTCAATAAGCTCATTGCGCATGTGCGGAGCCAGGCCGATCACGTGATCAAGGCCATAATGCACTGGGGCCGATCACGTGATCGGCCCCATAATGCACTAGGGCCGATCACGTGGCTGGCCCCATAATGCACTGCGCCTGATGTGACGTCCGGCCGGTGCATAGAATAACACAGAGGGCGGGAGATTCCAAATGGTGGGGGCAGAGAGGACAAAGAATAATGCCACCCAGCGGGGCGTGCACTACACCACGGAGGAGTGGTGAATGGAGCGTGGCCACGCCTTCCCAGTCCCTCTACCTCAGGGACAGCAGTAAGTTTAAACTTATTTTTCACATGTTTAATAGGGACACTTTAGATGAGAAAGGGATAGATAGGGAGCAGCTAGGAAGGTGTAGGGACAGCTGGTGATAGTGTATGGACTTAGATTTAGGTGACAGGTTCCCTTTAAATCAGCACAATTTTGGAAACAGAAATTTTTTTTGTTAGGTACTTAGAAGTGTTCAAAATTCATCAGCAATTTTTCATTTTTCCAGCACAATTTACAAAACCATTTTTTAGTGACCACTTCACATTTGAAGTCCCTTTGAGGGTTGTACATGAAAAAAAACACACAAAAGTGACACCATTCCAAAACTTGCACCCCTCAAGCTACTCAACACTACATTCAAGAAGATTATTAACCCTTCAGGTGCTTAACAAGAAGTAAAGTCACATGGAAGGAAAAAATGGACATTTTAATTTTTCCAACAAAAATGTTTTTTAGCTTCAGTTTTTTCATTTTCATATGGGCAACAGGATAAAATGGATCCTAAAATGTGTTGGACAATTCCTCCTGAGTACACCGATACCTCAATGTGGTCATAAACCACTGTTTGGGCACACGGCAGGGCTCAGAAGGGAAGGAACGCAATTTGACTTTTTGAATGGAAAATTAGCTACAATTGTTAGCAGACAACATGTCACGTATAGAAAGCCCCTGTGTGCCTAAGCATTGGAGCTCCACCACAAGTGACCCTATTTTGGAAACTAGGCCCCCCAAGGAACTTATATAGATAAATAGTGAGCACTTTTAATCCCCAGGTGCTTCACAAATTGATCTGTAAACATCAAAAAGTACTTTTTTTCACAAATATTTTCTTTTAGCCTCAATTTTTTCATTTTTACATGGGTAACAGGATAAAATGGATCCTAAAATTTGTTGGGCAATTTCTCCTGAATACAGAAATACCTCATATCTGGCAGAAACTCACTGTTTGGGTGCACAGCTGGACTCTGCAAGGACAGATTTTGATGGCATTGTCTGTGGGTGTCATGTCCTGTTTGGATAGCCCCTGATGTGCCTAAAGAGTGCAAACCCCCAAGTGAACACATTTTGAGTTCACTGCCACAGGGAGCCCTGGTGACTTATCGAGTGACATCATCACTCCCCTGTGGCAGTCTCTGACTGCCATGGGTGACGTCACTCCCTGCAGTCAGTGTGATTGCAGACTCTGCATGGAGAGGACTCTTGCTGTTTCCCTGCAGACTTTGGATGAAGGATTGTGGAAGATTATGTGAGAGTAATAATGATTGAGTTGAGATGTTTGTTTTTGTTCTAATAAAATTATTTTTCTCTGAGTGTTGTGTATTATTTACTATAGATTCCTAATGGTGGGGTCTAACATTAGCCCGGCATTATGAATCTTGGGCTTTTAGAGCCAGCTGCCAATAAAAAAGCAGGAATTAACTCCTTCTTTACCCAGTTTGCCATAGTCATCAGGGCAACTGAAAGAGTCTGGGTACAGCACCAGAAAATGGTACTTCTAATGAAAGCAAAATTTTCTGTGGGCTGCAATTCGCTGCATGTGGGGCACATAATGTTTGTGACTTTCCACCCTGATGATTCCAGCCCCCAGCTTTTATCTGGCTGGCAACCAAAAATATGGCAAAGCTCCACATCTTTTTTAGTTGTAGGAATAATTAAAAAAAAAAAAAAGATGTGGGCTTTGCCATATTTTTGGTTACTAGCCAGATACAACTTGGCAGCTATGGACTGTCACCCACCCCAGCTGCCTAGTTGTACTTGGCTGTCAACCAAAAATACAGTGAAGCCGGGCATAATTTTTTTTATAGAAAAAAAATTAAGTGGAGCTTTGCCATATTTTTGGTCCAGACAGGTACAACTAGGCAACTGGGGGCTAGAATCCTCAGTATTGAGAGGCCCAAGCGTTCTGGGCTCCCAATGCTGCGAATTACAGTCCGTAGCTGCCCCAGAAAATGGTGCATTCATTGAAGCGCCATTTTCTGGCGCTGTACATAGACTTTTTTCATTTTCCCTGGTGCAGGTGGAAAACTGGGTTATAAAGGGGCTAATGCCAGCTTTTTTATTGGCAACTGGCACTAAGCCTAAGATTCATACTGTAGGTCCAATGTTAGACCTGGCCATTAGGAATCTGTAGTAAATAGTAAAAAATACACCACACAGAGAAAAATCTTTTTATTAGCAAAAAAAACATAAACAAAATTTAGACTCCATCTTCATTAACGTCCGATATATCGATCGCCTCTATCCCATCCAGAGACTGCAGCAAGGGATCAAGTGTCCTCTTGTTGCAGTCTCTGATGTCATAGTGATGATGCACTGTATAGCAGAGCATTGCCATACAGTGCAGCATCACTGTGTAAAACCAAGTCTCAGAGATCACATGATCTCTGAGGCTTGGCACATAACGGATCACTGTTCCCAGGCTGTCAAATCGCTTCTCTGCAACCTGATTCCCCTGCAAGGAGACCAGGCTACACAGAAGCGTTCTGACAGCCTGGGCACAGTGATTTGCTATGTGCTCACTGTACCCGGGCTGTCAGATCGCTGCTCTGCAGCCTGATCCCCCTATAAGGAGATCGGGCTGCAGAGAAGTGATCTGACAGCCGAGCACAGTGATCTGCTCTGTGATCACTATGCCCGGGCTGTCAGATCACTTCTCTACAGCCCAATCTTCTTGCAGGGTGATCAGGCTGCAGAGAAGTGATCTGACAACCCGGGCACAGTGAACACATATCAGCATACCACGCTCAGGCTATCAAATCCCTTCTCTGCAGCCTAATCTTCTTGCAGGGAGATCAGGTTGTAGAGAAGTGATCTGAAAGTCTGGGCACAGTGATCTGCTATGTGGTCACTGTGCACAGGCTGTCAGATCCCTTATCTGCAGGCTGATCTCCTTGCAGGGAGATCAGGCTGCAGAGAAGTGATCTGACAGCCCGAGCACAGTGATCACATAGCAGATCACCATTCTCGGGCTGTCAGATTGCCTCTCTGCAGCCTGATCTTCTTGCAGTGGGATCAGGCTGCAGAGAAGCAATCTGACAGCCCAGGCACAGTGATCACATATCAGATCACCATGCTTGGGCTGTCAGATCCCTTCTCTGCAACCTGGTCTCCTTGCAGGGGGATCAGGCTGCAGAGAAGCGATCTGACAGCCTAGGCACAATGATTTGCTATGTGATCACTGTGCTCGACCTATCAGATTGCTTCTATGCAGCCTGATCTCCTTGCAGGGAGATTGGGCTGCAGAGAAGCGGTGGCGGGCAGCAGGTGGCGGCAGGAGGCTGGTAGAGGCAGGCAGTGGGCAGCAGGTTGTGGCAGGTGATGGGCAGAGGCAGGAGGCAGGCAGCGGTCAGAAGCAGGCAGTGGTGGGCACTTGTGCCCTGCCAAGCAACCATGCTGATGATGCTGATGGGATTGATCATTAGATCACTTCCCACAAGCCTTAGATAGCCCCTTCCATAACTGGATAGAAGTATCACTGTGATTGACTGTTAATTAGCCAATCACAGCAATCGGGGGGCAGGGTTGGGAATCCACCCCCTCAGATCAAGCCCCGATGTACTGTGATATGAATCACAGAACACTGGGGCCCGATGGCGATTACCTCAGCATCTGGTCGCGGTAACCGCCTTGATGCTATGTAGGCGTCACAGGTCGGGAAGGCACCAACTTTCATGACACCTACATGGCATCACAGGTCGGGAAGGGGTAAAAAAATGAAAAAACGCACCAAAAATGATGTGTATGAAAGCAGCCTTACTGTCTTTTTCAGTAGTGTTGCCTATTTTTACAAAACAAAATAGAGAAACAGCAGTAGGAGGTATTATTGCATTTGAATATTATTTTTACTACTTTTGAATTTGTCAGCAACTGAGAGAACAATTATTTTATTACTGCTAGAACCTGTTGACATGATCAGTTTGTCATTAGTATTTGCAGACAAAATCTTCTAACAAACTTACTGTCATCTCTGGAACCAATCAGGTTGGTTTAAACTATTAATCTTAAAATATAGGGATAAATCTGCATGTTATAATGACCGGCAACTGTACCAAAAGTGTTGCACAAGGAGAAAATTAACTTAAATCTTGCCAAGAACAACTGATATTCATTCATACAGATGTGCAGGTATGGTGTCAGTCAGCGCTCACTTGAGTGGTGACTGAAAGCGCAACTGTGCACTTTGATTGACAGCAGTACATCAGTGCACAGTAGAGTGAGCAGTGACTGAACCTGCTTCACTATGAGTAAAAGCCAGCAACAGTATTTATTAGGGATAGGCGAGTCTACTCGCTAGGACTCGTTACTCGGCGAGTAGTAAGGGACTCGCAGGACTCGGTACTCTGCGAGTTTCCCAGCGATTAACGAGTCCAATGCAAGTCAGTGGCAATCCTAGTTTTGTCAGAGTTTACTTTTTCTCACTCGCTAGACTCGCTATATCACATCGCTATGTAGCTTGAATCTCCCCAAATCGTTTAAATAATCGCACCGCTTCACGGATACCCGCTGTCAGTTCAGCAGCAAGTCTGGGCGAGTCTGAGCGAGTCTACGAATCCGAGTCCTGTATACTGTAGTCGGGACTCGCGAATACAGACTCTGTTATGTTCCGACAAAGCTTCCGAGACAGCCTAGCGTGTTAGGTCAGAAAACTTGTGAAGATGGACAAGCATGTTAGCCAATCATATTCAGTAATGCCACAGCCATGTTGGTTGTGGCAGGACTATGATTGGCTTCTGTCCATCGTGATGCCTATGTCATGTATGAGAGGCGAGGCTATATATAAGCCTTGCCACCGCCATTTTCTCCACATTCCTGTGACGATCTGAGCTAGTGCAGGGTGACGTAGATGCTGGAGCAGATCATAGGGAGTGTCAGTCAGTGTAGGGAAACTTCAAGATTCCTTATATTTACCCCAAAAAGCTCTTCTGAGAGCTACCAGGAGGACAGGGGAGTACTGTGTAGAGGACTGTAGGCAGGCAGGGAGGAGCAGGTGGGTTTACACGTTGCGATATCGACATCCAACTACGACCAAAAGTCACGTGGTTTGTGCGTTGGACCCGATATCGTTCCTGCGTTGTACGGTGTGAACATCCAATACGATGCAGGAACAATGGTAAACCGATATCGGGGGTCGAATGAGCGTGCTATTCAACCGCCCAATATCAGATGCCGGTTGGAGCCGGATCGTCCCGTGTGACAGCCCAACTCCGATGTGTACTGCAACATCACCCATTCACTCCCATGTTAAATGGTCGTTCCTGGGTCGGGGGGTGTACACATTGTAGGGACGTTGTATCCCGATATCGCAGCGTGTAAACCGCCGATGCAATTCAGGGAAAACCGGGCACAAAATGCGCGCCGTTGTATACGATATCGGAACGATATCGTGACGTGTAAACCCACCCTTTCCTAATAGCTGAAGTCAGAGGCTTAGCTGAGGTACTATTTCTTATTTTTTTGCACCTGATAGATTTTGGGTCATAATAACCCCTTCAGCTTTATTTTCTCTGTGGCAGACCAGTGCGTTGCTGCTCTCCTACCTGCAAATAGCACGTACGCCACCTGCTTGTGCGACTACTTTTGCGCACTTAATAAATTTTGCAGGGACTAGTGTGCTGGCTTCACTGCCAAGTGTTAGCACACACTTAACCTGCCAAAACGGCAATGCGAGCGCTTTCCGAGACACATCTGCGATTTGTAAATCGCACATTACTCGCTATTACTCGCTTCCCCATTAATTGACATTGGACTCGCTAGACTCGCAACGAGTAGCGAGTCCTGGGCTCGGACTCGCTAGAGTCAAGCGATTCCGAGTAATTTAGGACTCGCCCATCACTAGAATTTATCTTTGAACAACATATCTCCCGATTCATTTACACGGGTAATTTGTGCGACAATTAGAGTGAAGAGAGTGCTGGAGAGTGGTGCACCAAATTCCATAATAGTCATGCACCTCCTTAATTGATTTGACATGTGTAAACAGCAGAAATGTTTGTCACTTCTCTGCTTGATCATTGTGTGTTTTTCAAAAAGTTAGCAGATCTAGCCAGAACTGGTGTAAAAATCTGAAAAGTCCAAAAATTATTATGCAACTTTAAATCGAGGAAACATTTTTGACATTTCAAATAGTTCTACCCCAGAATTCTTGCAAAAATTCCTTAATAAATTGGACCCATGGTGTAGCGATTGAACTTTAAAATAAATTTAACTGAATAGGTTAGTTAATTTTAGGAATGATAAAGAACGTCTATTTTTACCCTGCAATGTTTAAGTCAGTTAGGGATTATCACAGATTGTAATACTTTCAACATTACTAAAAATGCCAATTTGGCTTGAATTTGCACACAAGCAGATTGGACTGGTTGAAAGTTGACATAATAATGACTTAATTGTAAAGGAAATAGTCATGCAAATTGAATTTTCCCATCGTGGACATCCACACCTGATAGAATAACGGAGAAGGATCTATCACTGTAAAATATGTATTTTATCTTCTTGCAGAAAAGAAATATGAATTGGAAAAAAGTTAATTAGGAAATGTTGATAAATTGATGAACTGAAGCAGCCAGGGAAATTTGTACAAATTACAAAATCATTTTCATTAGCAAGTCCTTGCTGCAGTGAGTGAATATTACATTACATTAGCATGCAGTAAGAAAAGGCTTGTTAAGTAACAAAGTACATTGTATTCCTTTGTGGGCATGAAATGAATAAAGGTTTTTTTGTGGATACTCTTTTTATGGATGTGGGATATGATAGATGTGCAAGGCAGTGAATGCAGCACAGCTGGGAATAAAACAGTATTAAAAATGTGCAATTCAGCACGTGTGGGCTGCTATTGAAAGCGATAATAGCATCAAGCCTGGTCAGTGATGAATGTGATGAATGAATCATCATATAAATTCACTTTGATTGGCATACTTGGCACTTGTCACCATTACAGTAATTTTACAATTATTTGACATTTTAAATATGGCTACTTTGAGAAAAAGTTAGTGGTAACCTTTAAATAAATACTAAAAAATGATTTTCTCCCTGAACCATGGCTTACTGTTTAATACATGCCATACATTTATCAAACATGAAATAAACCCTGTTATTTCCTGACTGCTAACTTCTAGTATAGTTCAGCAACTTGATAATATATGGCTATTTTTCACACACATTATATTTTGTTATGCTGAAAAGAAAACTGCAGACCGATCTAGCTAAATGTGAACTTGATGCTTTGCATGGATTTTCTAAGGCAATAGGATTATCAGAAAATGTATTTTCTATTAATTAATGACTCTATATTAGGTTCATCCAGATCCCACAGCATAATTAATTTAAGATGTAAAAAATAAAAAATAAGGCCCTGGTGTATAGCATCTGATGCGAGAGAATTGGATGCTATATGCTAACAACACTCGCCTCAAACTCTGCAGCGAGCATGACCAAGTGTCATTCACTGTGATTCGATTCTCTTGAAAGCAAGAATCAGCTCACAGGTGCAGAGAAGATGGAGAAATTAATTTCTCCATCTTCTCTCTTGTCTGTCTTGGTGTATTTCGGACTGCACTCAGATATCGTAGACTTGAATGGGTGCACACAATTTGAAATACACTACCAATTGCCACTGTTTTCTCTTGCTGAATCAGCATGGAAAAAATCACAGATGTGCACTGCCCCATAGTATAATATTAGACTGAATGCAGTCCGATGAAACATCAGATAGCACTCAGCTGTTTTATACGCTCATGTGAGCGCTGAATCTCTGAAGCTTAGCATGCTATTCAGGGTTTTTAAGCTTTGACAAAGCCCTGGATAGACCTGTGCAAGCACATGTAATGTCACAGTATCATTACATCAAGGCATGTGTGGAATTTAGTGTTCTCTGTGGTGATAAGAAGGTGCGACAAGGACCAGGCTTATGACAGTGCACAGTGGACAGGCCAAACAGAGTAGGGATTTTTTATATATTTTACTTATTGATGTTCTTTTAAGACTCACCAAGTTGGTGTCTATAGGGAGCATTGTTGGTGAATCTGTACAACATCAAATTACAAAACATCAAATTACAAAAATGATCTGCATTCAATTGAAAGTGGATATTTGTAATTCAATTTCACTTGAGTATACTTGCACTAATTGCTATCAAATTATTTCTACTGCTCTGTGGGCAATTGAGTGAGCTTAATATTTATAGGTGTATGATCTGAATGGTGCATAACTTCCTGTTTGTTTGTCTGGATTTATGTGTATGAGATTCTTCTGAAACAGCCTAAAAGGGTATGTGCACACAACATTGTTAGGCTGTGCTTACATGATCCGGAGGCACTGCGTGTTGGACACAGTGCCTCCAGACCTGCAGGAACCCTTGAGTGCACACAGGGAAACCAGAGCCTGTACTCATGATCTTTGGTCGGTGCAGGGCTGCTTCTCCCTGCATGCACTCAATAGTTATCTCTTACGACTCCACAGCATGTTAATTTTATGGAGGTCCGGCAACCTACACCACAGCTGAAAAAAAAACACGCTGTGGTCAGGAGAAGCATAATGAGCATAGGATTTCTAGATATCCAGTACACTATGCTAGTAATGTACAAGGATGCGTCCAAAACGCTGCCTTTTCTCACAGCCTAATACTGTAAAACCTGATGAGTTATGAAACAGAAGATGCTTAAGGAAATAACCAATGGAAATTTTTTGGAAGCCTCTTTTTTGATACGTTTATGGCTGTTTTTTGATACAGCTTTGTAGATGGTATTTTTTACTTGTGTGTATGAAATATGTACGGTATATATAAAATGCTAAGTGGCTCTTAATTGGAAACCACCAGAAGAATGGTTAAGTCAATTCTTTTCAGCAGTTCACATCTTTGTAAAACTAAAGCATTTAAAAGATGCTCTAATAAACATATGCATATATTCGCTCTTCTTACTTTTTTATACTATTTGAGGTGGATTACATACCTGCCTGAAAAAGACTTCATGTGCACGTACTTTAAGGGTTGCTTCCCATGCATCTTGATGCATTTTGAGTAACATTTTTTTTATTATGCACAAATGATTTTTACTCTAAATACCAATAGGGAGATTTTTCATCCTTTTTATGCCAGGAAACTTCAGTTAAAAGTAAAATATTTTGCAAAATGTTTTGACTTTGTTCCATTTTGCATTGGCCTAGTGCAACAAATTTATTAAAAAGTGTGACAGAAAAATGGAATACATTCAAGCTGAAATGTATGCCAGTTTATAGCTGACGTAGATTTCATTTTCTGATGCATTAGCAACCCAAAGATGTGCAGAACCTATTAAGAAGCATGCATATTTAATACATTCAGACAACCTGACTCCAATGGGCAGTAAGAGCAATACAAAATGCAAATCTTTATACCTTCCACCAGGTTTTAGATTTTGCTGTTTTGATGCATTTTTCTCCCTTTGAATTGTTATTATATATGTCCTCTTTTTGTGGATATCATGATTCTGAGATGCAGTACTTGCACATGCTGTAAATACTATATATTATTTCTCCTTATGAACTATTTGGTTAGTTTATTTAGACAGGTTTATAGGTATATTTATACTTAGATCTCGATGCTAACAGGCAAAAAACAATATATTTGTTTCCTGTTGTCATATGGCTGATATATTGAAATATTAATATCCCCACTGATTCTAACAAAAAAACATTTATCTGCAGTAACCCGTAGATGTTCGGGTTTGCTGGGTTTGACAGGGTTTTAGTTAAAATTTCAATTTGGTAAACATACTTGAATCGAACTTAACCCCAGAACCTAAACCCTATATTAATCAAGAGGGACCTTAACGTTGGGGTTGTAAAATTGCTGTAAAACTGCCATAGTAAGGGCTAGGAGGTTGCAAATTGAATGAAATCGCTGGAAAGAGCAAGACAATTGCCCTGAAAATAAATGTAGACAGAGAATAAGTAAAATAAAAATGACATGGAATCCCGGTATATTTGGTTACCATCCAATGTAAAGCAGAAAAAAAGGTAATCTTAAATAAAAGTGAAAGATTGCCTCACCATGAGAATATATCCAGGTTAGGCTGGGGTCACACATAGAAATCAGTTTTTGGACTTAGAAAAAAAAAATGCCAAAAATGAAGCCAAAAACGGACCGAGGGCCTACAGTGCCTACAAGTAGTATTCAACCCCCTGCAGATTTAGGTGGTTTGATAAGATGCAAATAAGTTAGAGCCTTCAAACTGCAAACGAGAGTAGGATTTATTAACAGAAGCATAAATCTTACAAACCAAAAAGTTATGTTGCTCAGTTGAATTTTAATAAATTTTAAACATAAAAGTGTGGGTCAATTATTATTCAAACCCTAGGTTTAATATTTTGTGGAATAACCCTTGTTTGCAATTACAGCTAATAATCGTCTTTTAGAAGACCTGATCAGGCCGGCACAGGTCTCTGGAGTTATCTTGGCCCACTCCGTCATGCAGATCTTCTCCAAGTCAACTAGGTTCTTTGGGTGTCTCATGTGGACTTTAATCTTGAGCTCCTTCCACAAGTTTTCAATTGGGTTAAGGTCAGGAGACTGACTAGGCCACTCCATCACCTTGATTTTTTCCCTCTTGAACCAGGCCTTGGTTTTCTTGGCTGTGTGCTTTGGGTCGTTGTCTTGTTGGAAGATGAAATTACGACCCATCTTAAGATCCTTGATGGAGGAGCGGAGGTTCTTGGCCAAAATCTCCAGGTAGGCCGTGCTATCCATCTTCCCATGGATGCGGACCAGATGGCCAGGCCCCTTGGCTGAGAAACAGCCCCACAGCATGATGCTGCCACCACCATGCTTGACTGTAGGGATGGTATTCTTGGGGTCGTATGCAGTGCCATCCAGTCTCCAAACGTCACGTGTGTGGTTGGCACCAAAGATCTCGATCTTGGTCTCATCAGACCATAGAACCTTGAACCAGTCTGTCTCAGAGTCCTCCAAGTGATCATGAGCAAACTGTAGACGAGCCTTGACATGACGCTTTGAAAGTAAAGGTACCTTACGGGCTCGTCTGGAACGGAGACCATTGCGGTGGAGTACGTTACTTATGGTATTGACTGAAACCAATGTCCCCACTGCCATGAGATCTTCCCGGAGCTCCTTCCTTGTTGTCCTTGGGTTAGCCTTGACTCCTCGGACAAGCCTGGCCTCGGCACGGGAGGAAACATTCAAAGGCTGTCCATGCCGTGGAAGGCTAACAGTAGTTCTATAAGCCTTCCACTTCCGGATGATGCTACCAACAGTGGAGACAGGTAGGCCCAACTCCTTGGAAAGGGTTTTGTACCCCTTGCCAGCCTTGTGACCCTCCACGATCTTGTCTCTGATGGCCTTGGAATACTCCTTTGTCTTTCCCATGTTGACCATGTATGAGTGCTGTTCACAAGTTTGGGGAGGGTCTTAAATAGTCAGAAAAGGCTGGCAAAAGAGATAATTAATCCACACATGTGAAGCTCATTGTTCTTTGTGCCTAAACTACTTCTAAATACTTTAGGGGACCAAACAGAATGCTGGTGGTTTGAGGGGTTGAATAATAATTGACACACACTTTTATGTTTAAAATTTATTAAAATTCAACTGAGCAACATAACTTTTTGGTTTGTAAGATTTATGCTTCTGTTAATAAATCCTACTCTCGTTTGCAGTTTGAAGGCTCTAACTTATTTGCATCTTATCAAACCACCTAAATCTGCAGGGGGTTGAATACTACTTGTAGGCACTGTATGTGTGACCCTAGCCTCACTCTGTTTCGTATATAATCAAGGACTCCAACCCAAGCCAAAGCATGTGGCTCCAATCAATCCAAGAAAAGGGGTGAATCACACTTAGTATAAAAGCAAAGTTAATTTCATATCCACAGAATTAAAATTGTATGATAGCGGAGGAAATCATCCTTAGGGTAATGATCGTTAGGATTGCTACATTCTTTAGCAGTGAATGGGAGAAATGGCGGAACACATCGTTATCGCGGTGTCACACTAGACAAAGCAGCAGATTGCATGATCGCAAATCTGCGATGAGCGATACGACGCATTATCGTAGTCGTATCTCGGTGTCACAAGCTACGATATCGTTTGGACATCGCAGCCACGCCCCCAAACCCGTGACGTAGGTGCGATATCGTTCACGATATCGTGATGTGTAACGCCGCCATCAGACTAGTTTCAGGCATATGCCCTTTGTCAATGAGTCATGGGACCCTCATTGAGGACATGTTAAGGATACAGCTCCACCAATCATAGATTAATACATAATAAATTAATGACAAACATGTATTTTTGGCTACACATTCAAACAGAGGGAGAAAAAATCCTGAGTCTAGCTATACAAATATTTACAAGAGACAAAGAGGTACAAAATGCAAAAAAAACCTGTATTGGATGCACCATCCGTAAATTAATATGTAGAATTTCGGAACACATTTCCAACATTTCTAAGAAAAACACAGGGTATTTGGGAGCCACAAAACATTTTGTGGAGACACATGATGGAGACCTGAGTGACCTTGAGTTCTATGGTATAGAAAGGGTTAATTTTCCAGTGGAATGGGGGGACTAGAAAAAGGTGATGTTGAGAGAACTGTACTGGATAATTAAAATGAACACAAAATTCCTTATGGGTATGAATTATAGAAGTGATACATTGTTCATTTTCTAGTGGATGTCACTTTATTTCTTGTATATATTTACATAGCTAGTCTCAGAATTGTTTTTCCATCTGTATGAAAGTGTAGCCAAAAAAAGTTTATACCTGTTAGTTATTAATTAGTTATGTATTCATCTATGATTGGTGGAGTTATATTTATAACATGTGTTCCACGGGAGTCTCATGATTCATTGATAAAGGGTGTATGCCTGAAACTAGTCTGAGGATGATCAGACGGGTGTTAGTTCCCTTGACTAGTTGGTCCACCTAGCATGTTATTCCTCCCCTGTTGGTGTGATAACATGCTTTCCAAAGCAGCATCATCTGCATAACTGATGTGCATGGTGTGCATATGTGCTGCTTTGTATCCCTCCATTGAGCTTCTCTGATGCCAGGGATGTGTACCCCCAGTTTCAGAGAGGTTCACTGCAGATGATCAGAAGTTGACTGCATGACTGGTCATGTGCACTACTCTGAAGGCGGGTGTTTAGAAAGGCATAGTGCGCATGACAAAAAGTTCAGAACACATTTGACCATATGTAATGAGTATCTCTAAAATTGGGGTTCATACACCTGGCATGAGAGAAGCTCAATAGTGAAAGTTACAAAACTGTGCTCACGTGTGGCTTTGTATGGCGACGCAGAGTGATGTTGTAATGGAAAACATGTTATCACACTCACTGAGGTGGAATAACATGCTAAGTGGGCCGACTAGTCGAGGGAATTCATGCCCCCTCGACATGTTAAAGCCCTAATTAGCATTTCATAAACAGACTGTAGAAATACTTTTTCTAAAGATCTATTTTATGTATAAATGCTGGGACTGTTAAGCAGGGACTATAGATATGTGCACATAACTGCTTATGGTTCTGGGTGCCCAGTGGACCTGACAGATTCTCTTTAACAATCAACAGGTAAGGGTGTACAAGGCCGTGCCACGTCATGGCATGATCTTGTCCACACATACCCACGGCCATGCTACATGTCCTGTAATCTATGAGTCTCCACTCTACATTGGGTTTTGTATGCAATCACATGACCCTCATTTGTAAAGGCATCTTGGTGAAGGCCAAATAAATCAAAATGTCGTTAAACTCCATAAATGTGTATGGGCTGCTTAATAGAAATCCTTTTCAGCAAGAATTCTTCATATCTTTTTCTAAATGGTGTTTTCTCAGGAGCACCCCCACTCATTATAAGGCAGTTGGAGCAAGACTAATCTATATATTAGTCAATTCAAAAACTATAATTAATATTTTATTTTGTTTATTTTGATGCTTAATTTTATTAGTAAATGGAAAATGTCTGCAATCATTGTTGATAATGACCTGTGTCTGAAGCAGACATGATCAAGTAAAAGTTTAGTGCAATGTTTTAAAGCAATGAAGGTGACTTTTATGTAACTGAAACATTGGTAAAATAAATCACGTTGTAAAAATGAATGTCCTTGTATGCATTCATAATTCACTCCACTGTTGTTCTGATGAGCTGAATGAATTCAAGTACAATTCTAATGGTATCTACAGTTCTTAGAAAATACATATAAAATGAAAAAAAGAAACTTCAATAGCTGAATTGTAACCGTAAACATTGACTAAATTGTTCTATTTTTTTATTGTTATTTGGGCATTCATTTTAATAGTAAACTAATTCTTGCTATGGAATTCAGATGGGAACTGAGAATACAACAAACCTCTTTCATTTGCATTTTGCTTTATATTACATATACAGAATTGAAGCCACTGCTTCAACTGTGGAGTCCTTTTAAGAAAATGGCCTAGGATAAGGAATAATGTTTAGGATTCAAGCACTTGGCAGGACGTCTTATGTCAGGATATGGCGCCCTGTGACAAGTATATGGTGCTATGTGTAAGTATATTATCTTGGAGTAATATTTGAGTCATGTGTAAGAGACCTGACACACACTAAACTAACCTCCAAGATGCTTCTATATCAGCATCTGTATCAAAGTCTTCTTAACAAGGATTATAAATTAGAGGGTACAGCGGAGATACCTTTATCATGCCATCTTAACATAGGAAGGTTGAGTGAAGCAGCCGTTAAAGGGAATTTGTCACTAGGTTATTGCTTCCTAATCTGACAGCTGCATAATGTAAAGACAGAGACCCTAATGTCATTGATGTGTCACTCATTGGGCTGATTTTTGTATTTTTTTTTTTACAAAATCACTGTTTTTCAATAGGAGATTATCAATAAGGAACTACTTTGCCTGCTTTCAGGTAGTCCAACCATGCCTCATCACTGATTAATAAATTTCTGCCTATGCATAGTGTTCACAGAATGCTGCTAATCAGTGGCATATACAAAGATCAGCATTAAAAGTACTGTTAGACTTTCAGTAGATATAACAGTTTTCAATCAAAACTGCAGAAACCATCAACATACATGATTCATTGCTTGAATCAGGGTCTTAGTCTCTACATCATACTGCTCTCAGATGCATTAGGAAAAACCTGGTGACAGATTTTTTTTAACCCTTACATTAATACTTGAACAAAAATAGTATTAAAGTATCTTATCCATCTAATGGAAAGGAAACCAAAACCTAATGAAAGCAAGGGACATACCGTACATTTTCAATTTACCCATCAAATGCCTTTTTGGTAATTGATGTTGCTGCAGGTATATTTTATTTGTTAGTAATGGATCAAATGAGTATAGTGGTGTGCTTTCTCTCTTTACCTACTTTACCTGTCACAAAACCTGCTTTTTCTGTGGTCGTAAAGAAAATGATAATTATTTTCATTTCATTGACTAACGTTTTCTATTGTATTTCATTCTCTTAGCAAACAGTTTAACATCTACATTTATAAGCGTGAGCGTGTGATAGCTGACAAATGGTTGGGTTGTTTCCTTTCTGCTTGTTGATGTTTCAGCAAGGGATGCCAAGTAAAGATAAAATTACAAAGAGAAGACACAAGTTAATGAGACTGAATTTATCAGCAACTTCCAGGGTCTCAGATCGATCAGAGCATGATAAGTGCAACACTTAAGAGTGATTATTGTAGATAAAGTTGAAATGGGCATTTTGGGGTTTGCAAGCCATGGATTAGCCTTCCTTATTGCTATGTAGGTAAGATGCATTAGACTTGAGCCATATGCATCTTTACTTTTTCACTACACAGTTTGTGCTTAAAGAGAACCACTTGGGTAGCACATTTCTTATGTAGTCCCTACAGTTTAGCTGTGTTGTGAAAGGTTATTTATTTCTTGAGTCCTTTTTGAAGTATGGGTACACATGCTTTGTGATGGGGTTTCCCACTCAGCTGCAGGTCGAGGCAACAACAGGAATAATTTCCATTTAATCAATCCTTTTGGTTTATTGGTAGTTTCATAAACAGCTCCAAAGGATAACACAAAGTTGGCCTTTCTCTAACATAAAGGTACAACAAATGGTATTAACAGTACATTTAGCTGCAGCATTGTCTGCTTAGGAAAGAAAACGTCTCTTCCACAGGAGGTGTAGCAACCTCCTCAAACACAGCACATGAGAAACCAACATATTCAATTTTATACACATGTACATGTACCACTCCCTTGGGTTGGGGTAGGTGAGTAGCTAAACCCACCCCTTACTCCAGCTGCTCAGCCCTGAAAAGCCTTAATTCCTTATTTTAGTACTTTAAGTGTACTTTCTCTGCACTCGGGTTTACACCAAAGAGGAAAGACACATTTGTGATATATACCTCTCATCAACTGCACGTCTTGCCATCTTACATAGCCCCCTCTACCTAAAGCAATTGGACTTAGCATCTTCTCAAACCAGACAAGGGAGTATAGATAGTGCATCATTACAATGCAGAATCCTTACTCTGTGCTCAATGTGGAAGCAATAATACTTGAGGGCTTAGAACCAATGGGTCACTTGCATTTTTCACTTTTTTCTCCCTTATCCATCTCAGTGGGGCTTCGTCTGAAAAGAATCTAAATTTTCGGCCTAGAAGGTAGTAACGCAATGTGTCAACCACTCAATTTATCAATTTACGGATAAGGCTGGGATCACACTTGGCATGAGTTTTTTTTAGTGCCTTAAAAAACACGCATGCGTTTCTGCATGCATTTTTTAAGGTGTGTGATGGCACCCTGCGTTTTTGCATGCGTTTTTTAGAAAACGCATGCGTTTTTTTAACATGGGCCCTTATGGAAAACGCATGGTTCTAATGTACCATGCGTTTTTGCATGCGTTTTTGATGTCAGCTAAACACATAACTGCAAAAACGCACACAAAAACGCATGGTACTGTCACACATGGGTTTTTGCTATTACGATATGCGTTTTTGCTATTAGGGCATGCGTTTTTTAACATGGGGGCATATGGGTGCGTTTTTACATGTTTTTTTAAAAATGCAGGTCTCCAAAAACTCATGAAAAAAATGCAAGTGTGACCCCAGCCTAATGCATTCTTTTTTCACAGTGGAATAATTTTTCTCACAGGTAGACTATTTTCTACTCAGGAAGAGAATGGGATGTTCTCTATTTATCTCTCGAAAGAAGAAAAAGGTACGGTACCGTGTTAGCCAGTTGAGAAAATGTTGATTGCTCTCAGTGTGAGAAACAAGATAAAAATCTTGTGTTTGTGATACCTTTTAATGACTACCAAAAATAAAATAAATGATATTATAAGTTTTCGCAACGACTCAGGTCTCTTCATCAGGCATGGTATGACAAGATATTGAATGAAACTCAAAATATATGCATGCACAACTAAAATGATTGGAGATTTGACTGAATAAACATTACAGGGACCGGACATTTGGCAAAATAAACAAAGCAGCCTTGGAGAGGATCTTCAGTCAGGCAGGGCTAGTGGTCATAAAGTCTTTAGGACACTAATTTACTAGAAAACTTGGTATCTTTAAGATTTCCATGTCTTTGAACAGCATTCTTTAGACGTGGTAATGAGCCATAAAAAACTGAATATATTTTCACACTGAGAGAAATCAATTTTCTCTCAAAAGATTTTTTCTTGATGTCAAATGGCACCAGGACCAGCTGTTTTTACAAAGAGCTACCTTCAATTCTGGAAAAGTGGTCTCTGCTTCTAAAGTTCACTTGGCCATAGCAGATGGTCCTAACCTGCATTTTTTTTTAGAGAAGTCTCGGTCAGTTTTAGATTTCATACTCTGTTGATCTGAGGTTTAATCTTGCCTTTACCTACAACATAAGTACTCAAGTACTTGGCCTCTTCTCTCCCCATGGCCCACTTCTTTGAGTTTATAGTAAACCCTGCCTTCCTCAGGGCAAGGAACACCTTTTGGACTTTTCCCAGCTGACTTTTCCAATCCGGGTTGAAGAATTCAATATCATCCAGGTATGCCACCTCGTAACTGTTATGGAGTGTCCAGATCCTCTCAATAGCAATCTGGAAAGTGGCTAGAGCTCCCTGAAGTCCAAACAGTATCCTGGTGTAATGAAAACATCCATAAGTTGTAGAGAAAACCATCTTCTCCTTGGCATCTTGTTGAACAGCAAAAAAGATGAAAAGGGTATCCGAACCACGCTCCAGTCTGGGGAAAACAATTCACTTCCAAAGACTCGGAAAATTTGATGGTGATTTGTTATTTTCAATGCGTTTCAGGAGTGCAAGCCCCCTACTTCAGGTAAAATATCACAGATGTGATGTGACATCTGTGATTTTTTACGTGAAGAAGGGGGCGTCCACCCCCGAAATGTGTTGAAAATAAAAAATCACCATAAAATTTTCAGAGTCTTTGGAAGTGAATTGTTTTCCCCAGACTGGAGCGCGGTTCGGATTCCCTTTTCATCTCTTTTTTTTCGTTGCTGTTCATCTTTGTTTTTGGAGAACTGCTGCAGACCATCATCAGGATTAATTTCCACATATGTGTTCGGTGTTGTTGTGACCCTCAAAACCTGAAAAAGGTGAGCAAAACCTGTTTTTTGTTCTCCACCTGTTTACACAGGTATACGCAATTTGCGCTTTCTCCTTTCCAGACACTACACCTTGCCATCTTGTGACATAGGAATTTGACAATAACCCTTCATTAAGTCCAAGGTGGCTATACATTGTGCCAGGCCAAGTCTTTCGATCAGCTCATCGATGAGGGGTATTGGATATGCATTGAACTTTAAAACCTCATTCAACTTATGATAATTGTTACAGAATCTCAACTCTCTATTTGGTTTTAACACAAGGATGATCAGGTTGGAACAGCCATACCTGAATTCTTAAATGACTCATAGATTTTGTATTTACTTTACCTTTTTGGAGATCATTCCTCATCGGGCTTTGAGAATCTCGTATCTCGTTATGCTTTACATTCACCCACACATGACGCTCTCTCAGTACATCGTGTTCTGTGACCTTTGTGCACTCTGGTAATTCCGAAAATAGGTCTCTGTTTCTTAGAAACAATTTTGACACTTTTGCTTCTGGTCCCCTTATGGCATCTCTGCCATCGTGGCATCTTCAGTGTCAGCTTCCGGCTTGGTCACCAGACGTGGCGTCTCCACCGACTTCCGGGCTTGCCATGGATTATTCCGATCGAAATACTAGACTTCGTATTCTTTCGTCATCCAGGCTTGTGAACTTTGTAGTTCACCTCTCCAAGATTCTCTACTTCTCCATAAGGGCCCTGCCATTTTGCCAGAAACTTATTTCTACTGTAGGAATCAACACAAACACTTTTTCCCAGGGGCCGAAGTGCCTCAACCTGACTGATTGGTTGAATACCTTTGCTTGGGCCTCTTGCGCTTGCAGTGGATACAATTTTACAGTGAGCATTACCTTTGCAATTCTCTCCTGCATTTTGGCATCATGCTCTATGACACTTTGCTGGGGTGTGACTTCAGCTTTATAGGTCTCCTTTGCTATATGCAGAAGTTCACGACGATATCGGCCATACAGGGGTTCAAAGGGAGAGAACCCAATAGAGGCTTGTGGAACATCCCTGAGAGAAAACATCATATAGGATGGTAGACAATCCCAATGACAGCCATCCTTTTCCATAACTCTCTTAAGCATACCTTTTAAGGCTTTGTTAAACGTTTCAACCAAATCGTCAATCTGCGGATGGTACACTGACGTCTTCACCTAGGAAATCTGCAGAGCCTTACTCTTGTATCACTTTGCTCATGAAGGAAGTTCCTTGTTCCACCAAGATTTCTTTTGATAGACCCTTTTGGGTAAAGATGTGGACCAGTTTACAGGTAATACTTCTCATGGAGGAGTTTCTTAGAGGTGTTCAGTCGCAAAGTCCAGCACCACCAATATATATTGGTGTCCATGAGAAGACTTGGCATGTGGACCCACCAAGTTCATGACTATTTGCTCAAATGGAACCTTGATGATTGGTAGTGGCACTAAGACACTGCAAAAGTGTGAGACTGGAGTGGCTAACTGGCACTTTTAATAGCTTAATATTTGTCAGTAACAACGTGGCCAGTAGACCATCCACAGTATCTGATGTAATGCGCACACAATACATGCAAATGAGCCATATACAACACCCTACGCCTATTGGACCTTGATACCAACAGTTGCTAAATTAACGCTTCTCTCTGATAACCTGGTATAATAAGACCTTATTCATTGCATAGTATGAAAATTGGTGTCAGCCCCTGTCTCTTGATCTACCTCATTTATGACAGCTACCTTTGCAAATGCTCACTGTAGATTTGGGTCCCTAAGTTGAATCCAAAATTTGCCCTAGTCACATCTAGCTCAGCAACGTCAGCCCCTGGGGTTGCTATATCTCTTCTTCATCGCCCCAAAGCACACACAGAAGAAAATAGTCAGATCCTGACTGTGATTGGGCTTCTTTAGGTGCAATCCAACTTTTGTCCAAGCAACTAGTTATTCATCCCTTCCCAAAACAACACAAAATCCTGGCCTTTTATGATGGGGTGCAACAAGTCCTGGACTACACCATCTTATGCAACTCCATAACCTGGGCTGTATTAATGATCACTCTCACCACTGGATAGTCTTTAGCATCTCCTATGGCTGCAGCAGACACTGATATTCTTCCCAGGGATCAATTGAAGTGGAAGTGTGATCCTCACCAGGGTCACCAAACAACCCGAGTCCAGCAGATCAGTTATTTTCTCCCCATTTACCATTAAGGCTCACACATATGGTCCTTCGCTAGTTTGACAGTCCACACTGCAGGCAAGATACATGTTTATGAACATCGCTGACCCAGGCTGCCATCCATCTATCTGGTTTTGAACCACTATATGACCTAGGTCGTTACATCTCCAACAAATTACATCCACAGATGAGACTTTTAACACTATGTGAGCCTCATCTTTTGATCGTGGATACCCCACCCCCTTTTTGGAACCCCAATATGAAAATGGTAAGTTTTGTTGCTTCCCCAAGCAACCCTTCACCACTTGTTATTATTCAACAAGCCAACCAGGTCATCTGCGTTCTAGGGATCTCTGTGGGCAACCTATATCTGTATCAGCCTTGGGAGGGAATGCACAAACTGGTCCATCGCAACAAGTTCTACCATAAGTGCTATTGTTGAGGAGTCCATTTTTTAACAAGGTATAACAAATCTGTGAACTAGGTGGTTTGTCACAGAAATATACCAAGAGATAGACCCATTGTGCCCTGACAGTCATGGTCACGCCCAGGTGTGAAAAAATTACAGTTTTTAAGGCTGTGGTCACAGTTGCCATGCGTTTTTTTTATTGATTTAACAAAACTCATGATTTTTTTCATGTCAGCATGACTTTTGTAAGGTGTGTGATGGTTCCCTGCGTTTTTGGGTGCGTTTTTGAATCTGCACCTAAAAATAGTGCTTGTAGTATTTTTTTGAGCGTTTTGAAAAACGCATGCGTTTTTGTTGAAAACGCATGCGTTTTTATAACATGGGTTCCTATGGGAAACGCATGCAAAAACGCATGTACAATTAGTACCTTTTAGTGCCATTCAAAAACGTATGCGTTTCCCATAGGAGCCCATGTTAAAAAAAACGCATGCGTTTCCGGAAAAGCATGCGTTTTTATAACATGGGCTTCTATGGGAAACGCATGCGTTTTTGAATGGCACTAATTGTACATGCGTTTTTGCATGCGTTTTCCATAAGGCCCCTTATTAAAAAACGCATGGGACTGTCACACATGCATTTTGGCTATTAGGGCATGCGTTTTTTAACATGGGGGCCTATGGGTGCGTTTTTTACATGCGTTTTTGAAAACGCAGGTCTCCAAAAACGCATGTGAAAAATGGTACTGTGACCCCAGCCTAATTTGATATATTCTTTTGTGTCTTGTTGGGCTAAATTATAGTAGGTCTTCTGTGGCTCCCCCATGAAGTATGTCACCAGCACCTCAGCCCATTTTTCCAGCAGGAGTCTGTTTTGTTCAGACTGACTTTTGGGCATGGTTAGAAAGGCATCTTTTCCATCACCCGAGGTAATTTTCTACATGGCTCTCATTACCACTTTTCAGGCATTTGAGTCATCCTCTCGCCTCAGAGTCGGAGATGCCATGCTATGTACCACCTCTTTAAGAAGATTTATTTGCTGCTGAAAGGCTTCCTGTTTCTGCAATAGCTGTTGTTGCTGCAGCTGGACATGTTAAATCAGCAGTTTATTAGACTCCTATTGCTGGAACAGAGCTTGTTGTTTCTGTATACTATCCTGTATCTGTTGCTTATTCATCTTGTGTTGAGCTTGCTGCTGCTATATGTTGACCTACACCAGCTGCTTGGTCAGTGATGTGGTTACTCTCTCAGCTGCAGGTTGAGGCAACAACAGGAACAATTTCCACTTAATCAGTAGGTTTGGTTTATTGGTAGTTTCATTAACTTCTCTAAAGAAAAACATAAACTTGACCTTTCAATGGCATAAAGGTACAACAAAAGTTATTAACACTCCATTTAGCTGGCATTTCTTTTCCATGCAAAGGTCCCACAGGAGCTGTATCAACCTATTTGCACTCAGCACATAACAAGTAGACTCCATTTTAAATACATTTTCCACGCTCATGGCCGGCTGCTTTTTAAACCCATCCCTGACGTGCCCTTATTCCTCACTTTAGTACTTTTAGATCATTCATCTCCGAGGATAGCCACCTCTGCAATACAAACTTCCCACTGACCTTGCATCCTGCCAAAATCTTACAGCTTTTAAACACTCTTGCATAACCGATTTTAGGTTTCCAATGCTTTAACCAGGGTACATCATCAATATCATTTACTAAAAAAAAAAAAGGAAAAGTGCTGTTTCAGTTATATTTTTTGCCTTGTGGAACATAATAATTTTAGATTCACACTTGTAGAGTGCAACAAATCATTTGGCACCATCATATATAAGGGGATGATGCTGAAAATGTGGTGAGCCAAAAATATCTGTGCCTTTACATTTTGCAGTCATGAATTGAAAAAATCCTAATGATGATCTGCGTCATATGGAGATAAAATGGGTAATTGTAAAACAATACAAATCTGTAAGTTGCTGTCATTACATAAAAAATATACAAATCTGGAATCGGCAGATTGCCTTATTTCTTCTAGAGATGAGTGGATCAAAGCAAAATTCAAATTCACCTGTTAATCATTTTTTCAGTGAAATTCAATTCAAAGAGAAATTATTTTTCACAAGTTATTATTATTATTATTATTATTATTATTATTATTATTTATTTATAGTGCACGATTGATTCCATGGTGCTGTACATGAGAAAGGGTTACATACAAACAAATTAAAAATACAATGAACTAACAGTGACAGACTGATACAAAGGGGAGAGAGGACAAATGTAATGCCTCATACTATGCTTTTACTCTCTCCAGACCCCAGAACACAATTAACCTAAAATAAAATAGTAGAAAATCCCTATTCTTACTGCTGACATCCCCAGCTTCTTCCTTACTCATCACACCTACTGATTCTGGCAGCATTTTCTCATGCCCCTCATGCTGAAATTCCTGGGACTCTCATGCTAAGCCAGGACTTCCATCTCTCATAAGACACACAAAACTTTTGCACAATAAAACTTTTGCACTGATATATGTGTATGTTTAAATCCTGGTTGTTATGTTTGAAATTACAATAAAAACTTATTGAAACAAAAAAAAACTTTTGCACAAGGTCACGATGCCATGATGCCATGATGTGAGCCGTAACCTTTTGCAGGTAAGCGGAGAACTTACCAAGGATTCCAGTGTAAGTGGCAAGGGATAAATTAAATGTAATTAATAACTTATCACTGTTCCTTATCAGTGATGTTACATAGGACTGCAGGTGGCATCTACTTTGTTATCTGTGCTGAGAAAGTTATCACTGCTTATTGCTGTTGTACACAGGACTGCTGATGACACACTACAATTGTAAAAAGGGTAATGTCACATTGTGCGTTTAATGTTAGTTACCATTATGTTCCTTTTTTGAGAGATGAACGTGAATGTAAATGGTCAGTCTACAAAAGAAGTGTGACTTTTCTCAAAAATTTTGCAACACACCAAATTCCGGGTTATCCTTGAAGGTAGTTTTCAAAAGTTAGCAAATATGATTTAGGAGATGATGTTTTATTACAAAATTTGATTTGCTCTCACTTTGAGTTTTAAAAAAAAAAAATATCAAAAGTTATACTGGATTTAGAGATGCCAAGAACAAAATCTTTTGGTATAAATATGGTAAGCAGAAAATGAGGTGCCATTTATATATAAAAGTCTGAAGCTTTTTCTGATATACATGTGCTTCTCAATAAATTAGAATATCATTAACAATATCATTTATTTCAGTAATTCAATACATAAAGTAAAACACATAGATTTATATACAGTCATTACAAACAAATTGATCTATTTAAAATGTTTTTTTCTCTTAATGTTGATGATTATGGCTTTCAGACAATGGAAACCCAAAAGTCATTAGATAAAAAATAATAATAATAATTAACATGAAACACCTGCAAAGGCTTATTAAGCATTTAAAATGGTCCCTTAGTCTGGTTCACAATCAAGGGGAAGACTGCTGACTTGATAGATGTCCAGAAGGCAGTAATTGACAACTTCCACAAGGAGGGTAAGCCACAAAAGATTATTAGAAATAAAGATCCCACAGTCTGGAGGAAGAGTGGAGAGGATCACAATCCAAGCTGCTTGAGGTCTAGTGTGAAGTTCCGCAATCAGTGATGATTTGGGGAGCCATGTCATCTGCTGGTGTAGGTCCACTGTGTTTTATCAAAACCAAAGTCAGTGCTGCCGTCTACCAGGAAATTTTAGAACACCTCATGCTTCCCTCTGCCGACAAGCTTTTTGGATATGGAAATTGCACTTTCCAGCAGGACGTGGCACTCGTACAAACTGCCAAAAGTCCTTGATTGGCCCACAAACTCGCCTGACCTAAACCCCAAAGACAATCTATGGGCATTGTCAAGAGGAAGATGAGAGGCACCAGACCCAACAATGCAAATGAGCTGAAGGCTGCTATCAAAGCAACCTGGGCTTCCACAACACTTCAGCAGTGCCACAGGCTGATCGCCTCCATGCCAGGCCACACTGATGCAGTAATTCATGCAAAAGGAGCCTTGACCAAGTGTTAAGTGCATTTAGTGTAATCATGAAAGGGAAAGGGAGTGGTTCACTCACATGTCTCCAGGATCCTGGTCAGCTGGCTGGATGGCTGGTTCCATCCATATATAACAATAATATAGAAAGGATTTTGCTAGAGACCGTACTTCTATTTTTTTCCTTTATTAAGACGTGGTTAAAATGAAAGGCAGGACCGAATGCTGGACGTGTTTCGGGGCCCCTTTCCTACTTTGTTCCTATTGAACATGTGTAGGTTTAATGGGCTATCATATATACATTTAAATAAATATCTATCTATAAGAAAAATATCAATATACACATATAATTTATGACATCAAAGATGGGTATTGTTTATATGTATGTAATAAATGAAACGATTAAACTAGGATAAAAATGAGAATAAAAATAAAATAAAATAATAATAAAAATAAAAACTAGAGCAAAGAAAAGAAAATACAATTATTATGCAATTTTTCATATATATTCACAACATGTGAAATTATTAACATATGACAAGATGTAATATGGTATAATACATGTATGAGTCTTTTATATATTATATTAAGGTTTCAGCCCTTATATAAATATGATGTGTGTCAATCACTATGACTCCTCTGAATGCACTTTTGCTCTGAGCCCAGCACTGTAAGAGTTAAACTAATTCCTAACTTTATTTGTATCACCTGTAAAATGAACAGCGTTTTATGTTTAAATACTTGTGAATGATTTTATTTGTTATGCTGAGGACTAAGGGGGTGCTGTCCCCCGAAACGCGTCCAGCGTTCGGTCCTGTTCATTTTAACCACGTCTTAATAAAGGAAGAAAAATAGAAGTACCGTCTCTGGCAAAATCCTTTCTATATTATTGCATTTAATTAATAGAAAACTCCAAACAATTCTCATACACATTTTTAGGAATGAATAATTCCCAAACTGTACCTGGACTAGAATATTCGGTGGTCGCAACACCCACAATTCAATCATAAACAACTTCTGCGACACAACAATGAATAATATTAAATTCATATTTATTAAAGTTCAGTATAAAGTGCAATGTGCTATACAGACATGGTGACAGGGTATTCAGACTGTAATACATAATATGGCAGAGGTCACATGGTATTATATACATCAGAATATTTATGTATCATTCTTTACACCATTATAACTATAGTTACATTGAGTCTTGTTGAGAATATCCGCACACTCATAGAATATCAGGTGTAAGTGACATGCACATTCCTATAGAAAACCAGACCCTCCCAGGGTTCATGTGATGTATACTGGATGGTTTTTCCAATTCCAAATAGCCAAAGTATACTGCTTATATATGATGTAGTGAATATTCACAGCATGGGTTGCCCACAAAGCTATATATATTTTGGATTGCAGTATGCAAAACAGTGGGTAACTCTGTGCATATTATAAGATACCCAGCATGGGTGATGGTTATATATTTAATTGCCCATGACACATGATATTGTTACCAAGTAGTACTCATCAGGAGATATAACTTGTAACTTACACAACCATGCTGCACAATGTGCACTGTTATACCCATGCAGTCCATAGACCAATACACAGTCACTGTGGATTATTGTGTATATCTCATAAGGCTATACCTTGAGCGTGGCAAGGGAGAGTCCAGTGTGGCGTCCTATACACCGGGTCCTTGCGCCCCAATGCGCATATCGGTCCTCCTTCGTCAGGGGGCGTGAAACAAGTGAGGGCTAGTGTGTGTTAAAAAGGATCCCACAACCAATCCCGTCCGGTGTTTAAATCATGTGACGATCATCACAGCTGTTAGCTATGATGATCGGTATTGCTGCTGTCAGAGACTGGTGTCACAGCTCCTCCCTCCTCCCGTCATGTGACCTGGGCGTCATCCATGAGTGGCACATCGCGTCCTGGCAACGGATACATCTCATCCGTACATCCGGACTCTCATGAGTCTAGGCACGCCCATCCTCGTCATGTGATCGGGCGCCCAACTGTGACGCTCCGGTCACAATGCCTCATCATCATCTCTATGCATCGCGTCCCGCCCCACAATCGGCGCGTATCACATGTGACTCCCCCCACTGAAGTCATGTGCCATCTGTCACTCAGACTTTACTATTGGAGGCGTACATTATGTCTCTAAGCAGAATATTCTGCAGAGTAGTCACTAAGGTAATTCCCATTTGCTAGCGTTCTATAGATTATAGCGTATATAAGGTTATCAGCGGGCATTGAGTCTTTAGATAATGAGGCATATGGGTAACAGGATAGCCACTCTGATATGATCATTGACAATCATCAATGACGTAGTGTGTTATAGACTATCTGCTCACTGATTATATATTTTATTGACATCCTCTATTGGTCACAGTTGTAATCAATCCCAGGTTGTGTCACATCACACCATGTAATTTACAGAGTGGGATATGGCACCCCAAAACAGATCACAATCCTGGGAGAGAGGATCTATAATAGTGCTTGTGCACTTGATGCAAAAGCTCTTAGGGCCCTTTCACATCAGCGTTTTTCGTAATTCGCGGCAGATGCGGTGAAAAAACCGCATCTGCCGCGTTTGCCGCATAACGGTTCCACTTGCGGCACGGTTGCGGTTTTTTCCATAGGAAGTATAGGGGGACTTGCGGCAGATGCGGCAAGTGCGGTATTGCACTTGCGGCAGGTGCGGCAGAGAAAAAAACCGCAGTAAGCCGCGGTTTTTTTCTCTGCCGCACCTGCCGCAAGTGCAATACCGCACTTGCCGCATCTGCCGCAAGTCCCCCTATACTTCCTATGGAAAAAACCGCAACCGTGCCGCAAGTGGAACCGTTATGCGGCAAACGCGGCAGATGCGGTTTTTTCACCGCATCTGCCGCGAATTACGAAAAACGCAGATGTGAAAGCACCCTTAGATCATATGAATATAGGGCGAAGACAAGTTTTATTTTTAATGTTCCACTTGATTTTGGTAGATATCGCCCATTGGGTTTCCCATTTGGGGTATCAACCATAGTATCAAAGATGGCCTGAAAAATGCCAGAAATTCACTCAGTTGTCTCTCACAGTGTGGCTCAGCCACAACCCATCTGTTCGCCACAACTATGAGTGATTCCCATCCTTGCATACCCTTATCAGTCGCCCTGATTCATTGACATCCTATACATTCAATTGAACTATCACTATATCTCCAAACATAATATTACATATGTATACTGAATATTTTTTCTTTCTCTTTCCATAACGTATCACACATGTACCTTTGACATTCTAGGACATACGTCATACGTATATGACTATACAATCTCACAATACATATATTTGAAGAGACTTCATCGTTACATTATTGTCACGGGGCTGTATAGCTCCATTCAATTGAAATATCTCGTAGAGGACTTTGTAGTTATATACTTTGATGTAGTACGCTTGACAGCAGTCCATAATCACAACATCTTATCAGTCAATACCTCCGGACTGTGTGGGGATTCTGAAAATTAAAATCAAAAGTTAAAAACAAGTACATAATGTACATAAAGCACCCTGGATCTCACTTATTACGACTTCATAGAAATGGTGAGAAACTATTATGTTCATTTAGACCTAATGGCTTGACTGTTTTTAACCGCCATATCCATCTTGTCTCCATTTGACCTAGCTTCCTTGTTATATTACCCCCTCTTATTGTTGGTGGGATACAGTCAATCCCTCTAACTTTAAGCATTGTACTATCACATGCATGTTTCTGCCTAAAGTGTCTCGGGATCGTTTTTAGTTTGTCCACGTCTTCATCTTTTACTTTTTTTGCGCCCTCAATACCTAATACATGCTCCCGTATTCTGATTTTTAATTGGCGTGTCGTCATCCCCACATATATCAGTGGGCAGGGACATGTGGCAAAGTAGATTACTGCTGACGTCTCACAATTGATGGTTTTTAATATTTTATATTCCTTATCACCAGATGAATTAGTGAATATGGAAGTTTTTTCCACATTCGGACAGGCTACGCATTTGCCACACGGTTTACTACCCGTCCCTTTCGGAATTTTATCCAAGAACGTTTGTTTAGGTGACCCTTCATAGTGACTCCTCACCAATAAGTCTTTTAAATTCCTACTTCTCCTTGTAGAAATTAGGGGGACATCTGGGAGAATGTTATTGAGGATAGGGTCCGCTTTCAATATATGCCATGATCTACGCAATATATGTCTGATGTTGTCCATAGCAGGATTAAAGTTAGTGATAAAGCGGACAGGTTGTTCAGTGCTTTTTTTATTTTGATTATAGAGTAACTTCGTTCTTTGACTATATTTAGCCTTGTGGTATGCTTTTTTAACACTTTTCCTGCTATAACCTCTCTCGATAAATCGTGTACTCATGGTCTTTGCCTGTTCCTCAAAATCGTTCTCATCTGAGCATATACGTCTTAGGCGCAAAAATTGGCCTGTTGGAATAGGCGCGGATCACATGTCGGGGATGTGAGGAGGAGGCGTGGAGAAGTGTATTAGTAGATGTTGGTTTACGAAAGAGTTTCGATTGGATACACCCTGTACTATCTTTATATAGTGTTACATCTAGGAAGTCGATGGAGTCACTAGAGTATTGACATGTCAAAAATATGTTTCTGCTGTGTCCACTGGAGTTCAACTGTTCAATAAATTTTTCTAGTGATCTCGTGTCACCCTGCCAGATCCAGAATATGTCGTCGATGTAGCGCGTCCACATCGGGACGCATTTAGTGTATACACTTTTCATTAGGTCGACATTTATGAGTTAAACATCATTTTCAGTTGGTTTTATATAATATTCTAATTGTAATTCTAATAGATTGCTTTGTTAGTAATAACTCTATATAATATATGCATTTCACTTTATGTATTATATTAGTGAAATACATTTTTATTTTATAATATTCTAATTTATTGAGATGCACCTGTATATGCAAATGTAATGTGAACAAAACCTTACAGTCTTAAAACTGGTTCAGGATCAAATACTAACTGTGAATAGATCTGAACAGAGTTGGGCATGAAGAATAGGATCAAGATATATTGATTCCCTGAGAGGACATTTAATTTTGTCTAGGCAGGGTCGACTTGATAGAAATAGGAGAAATGAATATCATTTAATCTAAAATGTGAAATCTTTGTAAGGGTGAGATGGATTTAAGGCTAAAAGGTCAATCTATAGGTTTCTTTAAGAGAAAGCACATTTATAAATATTCAGCCTATGCTATACCATCTGTACATAACCATTAGTTTAAAGAGACAATTTAATTAACAGAAACAAGATTTTAAGTGGAATATTATTAATGAGTACTTGAGCATTGTAATGTTCATTGTAATATTCATGGGATACAGAAAATTCAACTGTAATCAAAGGTGAATTCAAGAAAAATGACATAAGAATAGCTGCTTAATAATCTGTCACAAACAAAACAGAAATACAACAAAAATAAAAAACAAAATGTATAATGGGTCACACATTGATCATCATTAATACTGTCTCACTTGACAGTCAATAGATTAAATAGGAGTGCAGCTGCCATACAATATTTATTAGGTGTTAAAAATAAATTTAACTCCCATAATTGCTGTTTTCCTGGGAATAAAGTTTAAAAGATTTAACACACTGTTTGTGTAGGTGCATGGGATAACAAATCAACTTCTTGTTATTTACACTATAGACATTTATTTGGCTATATTTATTTAATCATATATTTATTTTTCTTAATATTTAATATAATATAAATTAATACATTATGTTATATAAAATATATTAAAAGTCTTTAAAATACATTCTCTAGTCCTTTCCACTGTTTCAAAGAAAATTAATATCTATTGAGAGATTTATATTTTATTAATTGGTTGTATATGCGCCACCTGTATACTGTCTAAAGCCGGCGTCACACATGTCAATGTCGCCAGCGATCTGATCGCTGGCGACATTGAGGGATGATCGCTGGTGAGCTGTCACACAGGCAGACTCACCAGCGATCATTTTACCAGCGACATCGTGGAAATAATTTAAATATCATTTCCACGATGTCTGCAGGCTGGTATCCAGGGTAAACTGCGGGTAACTAGGCAGCGCGTGCTGCCTAGATACCCGATGTATACCTTAGTTACCAGCCTTCTCCGCTCACCAGCTGGTATCTAAGGTACACAGCGGGTAACTAGGGACCCTAGTTACCCGCTGTGTACCTCAGATACCAGCAGGTGAGCGGAGAAGGCTGTTAACTAAGGTATACACCGGGTATCTAGGCAGCGCGCGCTACCTAGTTACCCGCAGTTTACCCTGAATACCAGCTCCCAGCGCTCCCTGAGAGGCACTGGGAGCTGGCTGATCGCATCTCTAAGTGTTACACGCAGCGATGCTGAGTGTACACCGGGCGACCATCGCCAGGTTTTCGGTCCACTCCGAAAACCTGGCCATGATAAACCAGCGATTTATCGCTGGTTGATTCAGCATGTCACATGCGTCAATATCGCTGCAACGTCACGCGCAGCAGCGATATTGACAGCGATATTGATGCGTGTGACGGCCTCTTAACAATAAGACCTACTATAAAAAGTCCCAACTAGACTGGAGTGCTGCAAGTTAGCAAGAGAATACCACCCTTGTTTGTGGTACAGCATAAAGATATAACAATAAAATAAATTATGCTACTGCACACGTCTATGCACTAAAAACCTAAACAACAAGCAACAAAGGTGTTAAACTGAGTTCACAAGATTAAATATACAGACAAGCAATTAATTTATTAATCATAAAATACTTAGTCAGCTCCCAATTCTGGATTTTAATAATATGGGCTCCTTAGTAAGGATTAAATTGAGTATCTATACTTCTAGTTTGTTTATATTAAACTTTCTGCTGCTCCCAACCTGGTTCAACCAATCATTTATAGTATGGAGGCGCACCCCTAATATAACAATGTTTATTTATGCTCATAAAATTATTATTTGCAAAACAAGATATACAAAATATATAAGGTGTGCCAATATTGACCTTACTCCAGATTACAATGTTAAATATTTGTAGGGAAGACAACAGTATGGCTCCTATATTCCTAAAATCATCACCTGCAATCTTAAAAGAAATTAGTGTATCTGCAGGGAAATTAAAATTGATCTATCCATCATAGATGTGTGTAGATGTATGTCGTAGATGTGTGTCATAGATGTGTAGATTCTGTGATTAATGAATTAATTGTTTTTTGGGATATTTATTCTTGTGTGCTCAGTTTAACTCCCTTGTTACTTGTTTAGGTTTTTAATGCATAGTAGCATAATTTATTATATTGTTATAGATTTATATTTTGTTACAATACTTTATATTGGTTTTAATAATGAGGAGGTAAAATGAGGGATCAGAGTAGAGAGGGAAGAATGGGATGTGGTTAGTTAACCCCTTTACCCCCTGGCTATTGCCTGTTTTTTAGTTTTAATTTTTTTTCTTCTTCAAATAGCCATAACATTATTTGTTTTATCAATATCGCTATACAAGACTTTGTTTTATGCAGGACAAGTTGTACTTTTTAAAGGATTCATTTATTGTATAGATTGTAAGTCCGGTTGCCACGATGGCATTGTCTCCCACGGGGGAAGATGCCATGCTTAGAAACAAGAAGGGGTATCCACACCAGGCAAGCCAACAGCATGCAACACTTTCCTGACTCCAGACCAGAAGCAGATTAAGGTTCACCCCGGGACAGAGACTAGCAAGCATAGGAGAGGGTCTGAGGAAGGAGGGAACCAGGCTTAGGGAGTGGAGCCAGTGATCGGGCTCACCCTACAGCAGAGTGCCAGGAGCAGACACCAGAGTCCGAGGTTGTGAGGGTATTCCAGGTCCAGGAGCCAAAACCAGAGGACAGGAGATACCAAGTCTTCCATCCACAACAAAGCCCAGGAGTCAAATAAGCATCCAAGAGCTCAGGGACAGTAACCAGAGGAGAGGTGCCTGGAGAGGGCTTGAACTGCCTGCCATACGAGTGAGAGACTGTACGCAGGAAAAGAGGGTCGCAGCTAGCTGCAGGCAGCCAGGACAAGCAAAGTGCAAAAGGGAGTCCTCAGAACTCACTGGGTGAGGAGATCTCCAACTTGCTTCTAGGCCACCTGGATTCCCAACATCTCTTGTGAATGGTACCCTGGACTAAACCAGCTACTTCTGCCAGTAAAGGTAATGGAGACTACGTACTGTGGGTCTATCAGTTATTCCGTGCCCTTGGTACTGCACCCCCAATGGCCTACCACTGCCATAGACTTTATCGGCTGCGCTGAGGAATCCCTCCACCTGTGGGGAGCGAAACCACCATAGCAAGTTGTAAAGAGAAAACGTTGAACCAACAAACTGGATGACCAGTGGGAGGCAGAACCATACACAGTGGTGCCTTCAAGCTTTGACAACACAAAGGTCTGCTTATTCAGCAAAGATGGAGGGGAGACATCAACAGCAGTTTCAAGAGATCATTTAAAGAAATGCCCTGAATAGCTTAAAATCAGAGAAGTCCAAAAGCCACCTAAACCTCAAGACCCAAAGGAAGAGATGATTCACACAGTTCTGAGAGACTTCCCAAAACATGGACTTAGATAAATGGAGCCATTGTAGTCCAAGTATTGACTTTTACTCAAGTAGTCGTGCCTGAACCAGTTGAGACTCAAGAAAAATCTGAAGAACCACCACCTGCAGAAGAACAAAAAAGCCAACCCCCTGCTAACGGTGAATCTGTCAGTTCCATGGTGAGTCTAAGATTACCATCTGCTATACCCCTGCTATCTAGGTCTACACGTAGACTAGTGAATAGTGCACACACAACACCAGTGGTAGACACTATAGACCAAAGTAGAAAAACAGAGGTACATGTACTGTGTAGATCCACTCATAGTAACATAGATCAAATCTCATCACGTTATAGGGAGACTTAATAAATTAAATGGACATGCGTAACCAGGTTTTCAATGTAAAAATGTTTTTTTTTAATGCAACTAAGTAAATCAGTACCCGCCAAGCGTACGGTGCCAAAAGGACTTACTGCATAAACTTTTACAAAATCTTGAACTTTTAATTAAATATGGACCAATAAACCACAAGACCGGTTGAGGTAAAGACAATCTTGTATATAATTCTTCATCAGCCAACGGTGAAAGGACTAAACTCCGTAGTGACTGTGTTTTTCAATTTTTCTTGGTTTTTGTAATTTTTCAATTTTGAGACTCTGTTCATTATCTACTGTTATTGTTATTTTCTGTCTTTATGTCTTGCAAAAATGTTTCCTCAGTTCAGGAGTACTGAATTTTACTAGGGGGAATGTGGCACCCCAGATTCCGGTTGCCACAATGGCATTGTCTCCTTTGGGGGGTGATGCCGTGCTTGGAAGCAAGAAGAGTAAGTCCACAGAATGCAACACTTTCCTGACTCCAGACCAGAAGGGGGAGTTCTGAAACGCGAGTTCAGGGGAGGAGATCCCCAACTTGCTTCCAGGTCACCCAGAATCCCAACATCTCTTGTGAACGGTACCCTCGACTAAACCTATTACTTCTGCCAGTAAAGGTAATGGAGACTACATATTATGTGTCTGTTAGTTATTCCGCACCCTCGGTCCTGCACCCTCAACGGCCTACCACCGCCATAGACTTTACCAGCTGCTCTGGGGAACCACTCCACCTATAGACCCATAGCAAAACCACCATAGCTGCACTCCCATCATCTGCAGAGGTCCCGCACTGCATCATCGGTCACTATTAGCCGCATACCAAAGGTGGCGTCATGACAACCATCCCTAATACACCATCCCCAGAACTTTTAACTCGATACCCAGGGCCACAGAGCCGGTTCACGACCCCCGTGACTTCCCAGCAGAACTGATAGCCGATTCCGAGTCCCCCACGGCCCTGGGGTGCAGCATAAGCTTGTGAGCAGGGACCTCACTCCTCATGGTTTTTGAATTTTTTGCTACTATGTATTGTCTCTTATTGTCATATCCCCTCTGAATTGTAAAGTGCTGTGTACTGTGTACTATGTTGGTGCTATATAAATAAAATTATTATTATTATTATTTTACCATATATTGTACTGAATACTGGGGACAAAATTCCAATCGCGATAAAAAAAAAATGCAGTTTCACGATTGTTTTTGTTTTGTTTATCTACCCTGTTCACTATATGGTGAAACTGACCTGCCAGCCTGATGCCTCAGGTTGGTACGAGTAGATACCAAACATGTAGGCTTTTACATAAGTAGTGGAAAAAAAATTCTGAAGTTTGTTAAAAAAAAGAATTTCGCTTTTGTTGCCTTTTCTGAGACCCATAGTATTCTCATTTTTCAGGATCTGGGGATGTGAGATGACTTAATTTTTGTGCCTTCAACTGACATTTTTAATTATACTATCTTTGAGTGGATGCAATGTTTTGATCACCAGTGGTTGAATTTTATTGCAATTTACCAAGAAAATAAAATTTTGGAATTTTGACTGTTTCTTCCGTTACACAGTTTACCAGTCAGATACATTTCTTTTACAATGCATTAATACCAAATATGTGTATTTTTTAAAAAATAGTTTTATTCCCAATGGGTAATAAGGTGGGTGGTTTTGAACTTTTATCTTTCTTTCAATTTTTTTTTCATATTTTTAAAAAATGTTTTCACTTTTTCTTTATTTTACTTGGCCCCTTAGACTAGAGTCAGATTAGCGCTATTTGCTGTGCTCAGGGGGGATCCGTTAAAAACATAGAATTTGGGAGCCTTGACATAGTGTTACTGGCATGGTAACGCTACGTCAGCTTTACCAATTCATCCTTATGGTGATGGAGTCCCAAGCGCAGCTCAAATTCCGGCATCTGAGTGCCGGTGTTTGAAATCTCATGCTATTTCCTAGCACATTACAAGACGCTTCATGTGATAGGCTAGGAGAAAGTGCAAAATTTCAAACATTGGCACTCAGATGCCAGCGTTTGAGCTGCGCTTGGGGCTCCATCACCATAGGGATGAATTGGCAGCGCTGATGCAGTGTTACCATACCGGTAACACTACGTCAAGGCTCCCAAATACTATGTTTTTAACGGAACACCCCTGAGCACAGAAAATAGCCTTAGGCTAGGGTCACACTTGGGACCTTGCATATATGTTCCATGCATTAACGCGTGCATTCCCCATAGACTCCCATGTTAAAAAAAATGCATATATTATTGCAAAAGCACCCAAAACCGCTGCAGACCGTATTTTTTGGTGCTTTTACAAAAACACCTAGCGTCAAACGCATTGCACTTTGGGCAATGAGTTTTTCCCATTGGACCATATGGGTGCGTTAATGGATACGTTTTTCTACATTTGCACATGAAAAAAACGCTGGCTTTTAGTGTATGCATGGTGCTAATCTGACCCTGGCCTTAGTGTTTGATAATGCAATCTATAGGGTTACATCCACCCACGCTGTTACCTGCACATGTCAGATATTCAGATCAGCTAGCATGTGCAGGGAAAGTTGCAAGCTTTCATTAAAGGGAAGACAGCAACCTAGAATGTATCCAGTATGTCACAGGTTGTATAGAGGTTATCAACTAGGTTAGACCTAGAAATGTTTCAGAAAACCAGTGACTTATACATGCCGTCCGTGGACTGAGCAGCATCTATTAGTTGTTAGTTTCACTTGCAGTGCTAAATAAAACTTAGAATACCACAAATTATAAGATACACATACCAGATACAAAATGATCGAGTGAGGAAGTAGCAGCACGGCCATCCGGTAGGTAAAATATTTAGGTTTATTTCAACATATGAAAAAAATGTATCCAAATATGGTAAAAAAAAACAACTCAAATATTACTGGCAACCAGTTCACACTTAGTTATATTCTATGATTAAGGGTGAACTATTTGTCAGAAACACATCACTTTTTATCCATGTACGGACACATTTTCTTTTTAATAGATTGAAATAATATTAAATAATTTATCTGCTGGATGGTCATGCTGCTACTTCCTCCCTCCCACAACTTTGAATTCAGTGCTGTGCTGCAACAGTTGGATTGGCACCATCTGGATTCAACATTCAGTGGCATATCAGGATAAAGAATGAAGTGGTGAGCTCCACCCTTTTTTCAATGAAACATACCAGATATTATACATTTTCTAATTTTTCTTGAAAAATATTGAACCTGTTCAGTTTTATTATAAAAATCAAGTTATAATTGTTCCATCATATAATAGAAAGCCACGGTATTAAAAAGCTCTAGGGCACCAAATGTTAATTATAATACACACCTTTAATAAACTGTTGCACTCTCCTCATGAGACGCGTTTCGAGCACTGCTTGAGAAAGATAGCTAGTCTATTGAAACGCGTCGCATGAGGAGAGTGCAACAGTTTATTAAAGGTGTGTATTATAATTAACATTTGGTGCCCTAGTGCTTTTTAACACTGTGGCTTTCTATTATTTGAATTTCCACGTTTGTGAGCCGTGGAGCTGCTCTGGGCTAAAGGACCTGTGATGATGTCATAGGAAACGCCCACCGGGTCACATGACTGCAAATCTGGATAGTGCCTCCCAAAGTAGGAAGCAACGCTGGCAGACGAGCGAGGTGTTCACACTCCAGGCTCTCACCTTAGTTGTGCAGGGAATGCACAACAACAGCAGGTGAGAAATAAATTCATAGAACCGTCCAGTTTTTGCAATATAAAGGTCTTTACTTAGCGCTCCTTTGTTTTATCTGTTTAATTGTTGCATTATGGTACTGACATTTAATTGTAATATCATCAATAGAATAAGATTTGTTATTTCTAGTGCTGAGTGAATATACTCATTACTATTTGTTATTCGCACAAATAGTACATTATTCTCAATTCTCATTACTCGGCCATTAACGCTGGTGTTCGTGTAAGATGTGTTGATTGTAGCAATCTAACACAAATTGCTGGCTCCCTTGAGTGAACAATGGGAACCGCCACCCCAGTGAGAGACGACTGAATGGAATGCTCTCACTGGGGGTAAAACAAGGTGTTGCATGCAGTGAAAACTCAAAAAAATCCCCCCTCCTGCCCTGCCTCGGAAATGCTTGTTTTATGATTGGCTTTGTGCAGGCGGAGCCTATCACTATTTGACTAACATTGGACTCGCCATTCAGATGAATACGCAAGTATTAAAAACTACTTGCAAATCTTCCGAAGCCGAGTATTTCACTACCCGCTCATCACTAGTTATTTCCCTTCTTTCCCCAGCATTCCTAGATGCAGCGTTTCAGAGTGAAACGTACCTGGCTTAGTTCATAAAGCCAGTGCTTGATTTTGCTGCTCACGGATTTGGCAGCATGAAACAGATGTCAGGTTCTCATTGAACATGGATACAAAAAGCAATTGTTGTAGGAGTCCCATCTTATTGAATATTCTTCATTTAAGTTGTTTGTCATTGCATGGTTAAATTTACATGAATTGTGTAGAGATATTTTCTCAATATCTTCATAAAGTTTATAGATCTGTTTTCTCCCACTTACATTGAATAATATGTTCAACCACTAGGAGTCTATGTACAGTATGAAGATAAATAAAGATTTGTCTTACAGATGCTCAAAACACATGGAGGTAGGAGCCTTTCCTGGGGAAAGTCATCTTGTTTTTTTTCCTAATCAAAGCTGATATTCCATCCCACAAGGATTAGAGGGCTAGGCATTCTTAAGAAGTCTGAAATAAGCTTCCTTGGTTCTAGTAGTTTCTCCAAAATAAAGCGGATTAACTTGGAAAGGTCTTTAGAATTTATCAGGTTTGAAGTACCAAATGGAGACCACTTTGTAGTGGGTCTCTGGGTCTTCTGTAAAGTAATGTTTTATAAAGTATGCAATAAGCTTTCACCCATTCTTCTCCAGTAAAAGAAGTCCTCAAATCTTTTTCATACCTTAACATTTATTTGTTAAAATATCACATTTTTGGTAAAAATTTTGAAAATGTCACAATAAATAAAAGTTTCCACTTGTCTACTTTACATCAGCACTACTTTTTAAACAAAATCTTTTGTTAGGAAGACAGATAGACATTTGAAGTGACTTTGAGAGGCCTATGTGAAAGAAAATATCCAAAAGTGACATCATTCTAAAAACTGCACTCAAATGCTCTAAACAAAATTGAAGAAATTTTTAATCATTTAAGTGCTCAACAGGAGTTAGATAACTGTGGAAGGAAAAAAATAAAAAATTAACTTTTTCTCCACAAAAATATTGTGTTAGTCCCAATTTTAAGTTTTCACAAGTAAAAGGATAAAATGAATGATAAAATTTGTTGAGCACTTGCTCTTTGGTATGCCGATGCCACATATGTTTTGGAAAACTGCTGTTTAAGTACATGGAGCTCATACGGGAAGGTGCTCCACATGACTTTTGGAATGCAAAAGAATAGATAGCGGATGCTGTGTTGAGTTTGCAGAGACCCTGAATGTGCATAAACAGAGCTTTGTGGGGACTCATATTTTGTGAGACAAGATGCGTTTTTTCAGTGATACAATTTTTATTTACATTTGAGTATTTGATCGCATTTTATTTTACAGTATGATGAAAAAAGCAGTTTTATTTTATTTTATCTTATTTATTTATTTTATTTTTTACATTTTTATTTATATATTTATTTATTTATTTTATTTTACAGTATGATGAAAAAAAGAATAGTTATTTCAAGGTTTGAATTTTTTTTTACAAGGTTTACTGAAAGGGTTATCTAGTGTGATGGTTTTATAGATTAGGTCATTCTGGATGTGATAATGCCAAATGTGTATTTTTGTATTTTTAACTTATTTTTGTACATAAATATACTTGTTTTTTGTTAGCATTTTTTTTCATTTGTTGTGTTCTTTATTTTGTGATTTTTATTTACAAGTCTTTTTTTTACTTTTTGAATTACCGTATATACTCGTGTATAAGCCGACCCGTGTATAAGCCGACCCCCCTACTTTTGCCCCCAAAATCTGGGAAAACCTATTGACTCGTGTATAAGCCGAGGGTGGACCCCAGCACAGGTATACAGCCCCCAGCAGTGTGGTATACAGCAGCCTCCCCAGTGGTATATACAGCCCCAGTGGTAGCATCCAGCAGCCCCAGAGGTATATACAGCCCCAGTGGCAGTATCCAGCAGCCCCAGAAGTATATACAGCCCCAGTGGTAGTATCCAGCAGCCCCACAGGTATATACAGCCCCAGTGCTAGTATCCAGTAGCCCCAGAGGTATATACAGCCCCAGTGGTAGTATACAGTAGCCATAGAGGTATATACAGCCCCAGTGGTAGTATCCAGCAGCCCCAGAGGTATATACAGCCCAAGTGGCAGTATCCAGCAGCCCCAGAAGTATATACAGCCCCAGTGGTAGTGTCCAGTAGCCCCAGAGGTATATACAGCCCCAGTGGTAGTATACAGTAGCCATAGAGGTATATACAGCCCCAGTGGTAGTATCCAGCAGCCCCAGAAGTATATACAGCAGCCCCAGAGGTATGGCTTATATTGGCAGCCAGCCTACTTACATACACATACACACATATATACACATGCACACACACACACACACACATACACATATATACACATACACACACACATACACACACACACACACACACACACACACACACACACAACACACACACAGCTTCCTACCTTGTCCCCCATTCTGCAGTGCTTTCCGGTGTCCTCCGTGCTCTGTTCCCGGTCTGCTGGGCCTTGTGGTTCCTCCTGGTTCCTCCTCCTTCGGTTCCATCATGGGGGCTGCCATCTTGTTTCTTCTCTCCGCCCCCGGCCAGTGATGTCAGAGCAGGCCGCGCTGTGATTGGCTAGCACCCGTGACATGTGATCACGGGTGCTAGCCAATCACAGCGCGGCCTGCTCTGACATCACTGGCCGGGGGCGGAGAGAAGAAACAAGATGGCAGCCCCCATGATGGAACCGAAGGAGGAGGAACCAGGAGGAACCACAAGGCCCAGCAGACCGGGAACAGAGCACGGAGGACATCGGAAAGCACTGCAGAATGGGGGACAAGGTAAGAAATACTGCGCAGCGCCCCCCCACCCCCCGCGCCCCCTCCCACCATAGGATTACCGTATTGACCCGTGTATAAGCCGAGGGGGGGACTTTTCAGCCCATTTTTTGGGCTGAAAAACTCGGCTTATACACGAGTATATACGGTAGTCCATTTGTGACACTAACATTTATTATTCTAATCACTGATTTAATCCATTACTATGCATATGCATAGCAATGGATTATGCTTGTCAGTGTTACTCTAACAAGTCTTTTAGACCATGCTGCTGGTATGGTCTAACAAGCTAATGTAGATGGCAGACCTTGTGTTCATCGTGATCTTAGGTTGTCATGACTGCCATTGGTCCCTCATATTACATTGTGGGGGTGTCGATGGCATGGGAGAGGTAACACACTCCTTCTCTTAGCTTCCTAAATGCAGCAATAGTTATTTATCACAGAATTAAGAGGGTTACACAGCCAAGGATGTTGAAGGCATCATCCCTGGCTGTGAGAGATAGAACTTAGTTATCACGGTGGCAGTTTTGCAGGCACAGCTCATTTTGCATGCATGATCGTCATGACATAACTCTACATCATCAGTTGAGAGCCCCTACCAAGCATGATGTGTATGTACATCAATTGTCATGAAGGCATTAAACCTTTGCATAAATTGCAAATTAGCCAAAGGTTATTAAGAGGATATTGGAAAAGATCTACTACATTTTAGGGGACTAGTCTGTTTTACTTGATTTTTTTCCATGAAGTAAATGTTAAGTTTTCTTGGTTTTAAAGAAATACATTTTATGTATGGTTTAATGTCTTTCTTACACATTTACATGGTATAAGATAATGTTTATAGGTGCAACATATTACTTCATAAGTATGTTGCTGCATTTTGAAATGTAGAGCAGAATATGCAAAAAATGAATAAAGATAAGGAAATAAAATAACTGATTTTACTGAAGGACAGAATGTTACAGAAAGAGCCTTACTCATGAGGGGTAAAAGGGGTTTGGAGGGAATAACTTTCTTCAAACTATTTATTTATTCAGTTCATGGTTAGTGATATGTTAAAATAACAAAATGTACTGTTATCACCCTCTGATGCTTTATTAAGGGTATGTGCACATAATCCGGAGGCACTGCGTTAGGCATTTAGGGCCTGCGTCCCCGCATGATGTTTTATCTTGACATGGAAATAAAATACTGAAGATTTTAATGCAGAGACGCCTGGTGGTGGATCTTTTCTTTTACCTTTGCTATTGTAGTGCCTCTGGACCTGTCGGATCCCACAAGTAAATGCATGGAGATCACAGCCATCATGTACTCGCGATCTGCGTTCTGTGCGGGCTGTTTTCTCCTTCATTCCCCCAATGGAGATCTCTTCCAACTCTGCAGCATGAAATGAACAGCTGAAAACATGCTGCAGTGGGGATAAGCACAGTGAGGATGAGATTTTAGGAAAACCCATCCACTATGCTGGTCCTATACAATGCAGCAGTTTGGTTATAGTGGCAATACTGACCATGTGCATGCACCCTAATGCCTCTCCATCATTGCTCTACACTTTGTCACAGGCTGCATCACATTCATAACTTCTATAGTGTACTACTACTGTAGACAATCACTCCATTCTGCAGCTCGTGCCAGCCATGTCACCAGGGCCCATCAATTCAGCGATTAGCAGAAGCAGTGATGTGCGACAAAAGCAACCTTATAAATTAAAGCGTGGAGCAGTAACAGAGATTCTTTGCTGAAACAGCAAAGGGTGAACAAAAGTTCTTTTTATTATTTTAACCTATCTAAATTTATTCCTGGAAAACCCTTTTTAAAATCTATGATTAAAGGGGAAAGAGACCTTAGTTTGAGGATTGAAGCTACTTATGGAAAGGCTTTGGGGCAACATTTGAAGGAAGGCAGACAGCCTGATAAATTGAAGTAATGAGTTCTTGAAAATGAGAGGTGCACAGGAGAAATTACTATGGAAGAGTTGAGAAAAAGGTCTTGGAAAGACAAGAGATTATGGCTAAAAATATAGCTGTACATAGGGCAGAGATTAATTGAGCTGCCAGATTGTAGACTGCTTTGTTTGTCATTTTCAGTGTCTTAAAATGAATACACTCTGTAGGTAACCAGAATAAGGACTTAAATACAGAAGAGATAGATGAACAAGAGGAAGCCTAAAAGAATTGAAGAGGATTTAGCAATTTCCTAGGAAGTATATGAGCAGGATATATGCAATATATACAAGTAATTGTGATGATTATTCTGGACTGTCCATGCACTATAAGGCCACATCCACACATTATGTATTTGGTGAGGTTTTTTTACATCAGTATTTGTAAGCCAAAACCAGGAGTGGGTAAAAAATAGATAAGTAGTGCATGCGTTTATATTATAATTGTTCCTCTGATGGTTCAACACCTGTATTAGACTTAGAAAAAAAACCTCACCAAATCCTCAATATGAGCATGCGGCCCTAAGGTTCACTCTCAGCCCTGTACTAATGTCATAAAATGTCAGTGCAGACAAATCAGCTAATTACAAGATCATAATGGAGGAAAGCTGGCTGTCAGACTCAGCCATACATCCCAGAGAGCAGATAAGCAGGTTTTATTACCATGTTTACCTTCTTGATCCCTGTATACACAGCTATGAACTAGTGATGTATATTATAGATTAGGAAGCACTTACTCTGCTTCTCCTTGGACAAGTGAATATATGATCACTGGATGTAGGGAAGCAACAGTAGCTGCTGGATCTAAGGAAACCCAGACAGCTGTGCTATGCAGTTAGCAGGATGAAATTCCTTGTTGTTGTGGTTCATATACCCTTTCCACTTACAAGAGGAATCAGCAAAAAAAAAAGGTTGCATTAATGTGTTAAAATGCATTCTTTTCATGGGTCTTTTAAAACCTAATGTGGGGTAAAGAGTACAAAATAATAAAAATAAAAATAAATAAAATATAAAAAAAAATATAAAAGAGATAATAGAAAACAGTATGAACAAAAAAAAGACAATGCCAGTGTAAATAACTGGTTCTAGTGTTACCCCATTGAAAAAAACATGTCCAATTCTCAAAAAAATATATTTTTATGGAATAGGAGCACAATTATAAATGCTTTTAGCAGTTTCTTGTGATCATAAATATAAAATGAAAAAGTGAAGAATAGACACCTATTTGCAATTCTTCTATACATTTTCCATTTATGTCAGCAAACAAAAAAAGAATATTCAAGTAGTATAAAAATAAGGTTGATGTGTTGAGAAAAAAGAGGTAGAAATGATTTTAATATCCAAATGAAAAATTAAGAGCTGGTTAAAGTGTAACCGTCGTTTACTTTTGCTAATTGTTACTTCAGTTACTACCTAATAAAGGTAGCAATCCTATAAGTCATAATCGACTCTTTAACAAGCCTTTTAATAAGACTTAGGATTTGTGCCAGATTAGAAGCCCATACTGCAGACCCTGCATATTGGGGAGACTGCCCCTCATCAGTGCAGTATGTGGGAATTCTGATCTGGCTGTATGAGAGGCTAAGACGAGGTCTAGGGGAACAGCTATTTTCCCCGTGGAGAGTATTCTGCCAGCCGGCAGTGAGAAGACTTAAATCCGCAATGCTCCTCACAATGTAGAGCAAATAAACGTTCAAATATACTTTATCAGAGAAATCTGGTGGAAAACCATTCATAAACCTTCCACAAGGTGTCCCCGATACACTGTGTGTGAAGCAGACATATGTTCATTAGCAGTCAGATCAGTCTTCAAACTGAATATTGGCATATAACCATATAAAGGTGGGGGTGGAGCCTACACAGTGTGCAAACGTCTGATTGCAGCTAATGAGGTAACACTGTATCAGATTACTTCAGGCTACAGTACAGTTGCTAAGAAATATCAGAATGTCGAATCAGTGTAAACTCCTCTTTCCTTGGGCATAAGCTTCAGATCTGTCATTTGGATCCACATGACACAATCACTGATCTCATGAAGACCAGTCACTCCTAAACCAGGCTCCACAGACTCTGTTTGCATATTTGGCTCCACACAGCTCAGTCACAACATCTGTTAACCCCTTCTCTGTTTTCACATCACACTAATCCCTATCAGTCTGCTCTCAGATGTTGTGGAGATACACACACAGTGCTGGCAGACACTGGTCATGCCCACGCACCCATAAAATACAGTGTTGAAAAGAGCACAGAAAAATATGAGAAAATAAGTCATATTGCACAAAAAGCATTATTTTAGCTGCTATGTGATCCATTATTAACAACCAGTGCAGTATTGTGTTTTCTTTTTTTTTTCAATGAAATTACATCTACATTTTAAGGAGAAGGGAAATGTGAGCAATGGTTTGCAATCTCTTTATATAATCGGGAGTTTGGAATTCGGGCACTGTAGCCGAATTCCAAGCTCCCTTGCGCGACTGCGAGCGATGACGCTTGCGTCATCGCGAGCCGCAGCCGCACTACCTCACACCGACGTTCCCTACACTATCTGACGAGTTCTGCCACACCCCCGGCCCTGACTCACGCTACCAAGATGGCGGATCCCGCCCCCCACACCACAGCAGTGGAGCACCTATCCCGCTCAGCGCCGATTGCACTTCTCTGCACCCTCACCTGCCTGACGCTGCCCTGCGCCCCAGCCTCAATGCACTGCGGCGCCGGTGTCAGCGGGAGCCGCCGGAGACCACCCTCCGGGAGAGCCGCCCACTGCCTTCCTGCCGGCGCAGAAGCCTGGAGCTGAGCCAGCGGTGTGGACGGGGCACTGGAGCGGAGGAGTTCTGGCACACCCCCGGCTCAGTCACCTAACCAAGATGCCGGATCCCGCCCCTCACCCCTGCAGCGGAGCAGCTATGGCGGTAAGCGCCGCAAACTCTTCTCTGCACCCTCACCTCTGTCACGCTGCCCTGCGCCAGTGTCGCCGGAGCCGCCGGAGACCACCCTCCGGGAGAGCCGCCCACTGCCTTGGTGCTGTTACAGAGGGCTCGAGGTGAGGGAGCAGTGTGTGGACGGGGCACTGGTGCACTCATACAACGCCCTCACCTGCAAAACACAAGGGGCTGCAGTGGAGAACACTACAAATGCCAAGGTGGCCCACCTTCTATCCACACACTCACCAGAATCATTAAGTATAGCAGCATCTCTCCTCACCCCTCCTCCAGCCTGACCTCTCCTCACCCCTCCTCCAGCCTGACCCTCCTCTCACCCCTCCTCCAGCCTGACCTCTCCTCACCCCTCCTCCAGCCTGACCTCTCTTCACCCCTCCTCCAGTCTGACCTCTCTTCACCCCTCCTCCAGCCTGACCTCCTCCTCACCCCTCCTCCAGCCTGACCTCTCCTCACCCCTCCTCCAGCCTGACCTCTCCTCACCCCTCCTCCAGCCTGACCTCTCCTCACCCCTCCTCCAGCCTGACCTCTCCTCACCCCTCCATCCAGCCTGACCTCACCCCTCCATCCAGCCTGACCTCACCAGTCCATCCAGCCTGACCTCACCAGTCCATCCAGCCTGATCTCACCCCTCCTCCAGCCTGACCTCACCCCTCCTCCAGCCTGACCTTTCCTCACTCCTCCTCCAGCCTGACCTTTCCTCACCCCTCCTCCAGCCTGACCTCTCCTCACCCCTCCTCCAGCCTGACCTCTCCTCACCCCTCCTCCAGCCTGACCTCTCCTCACCCCTCCTCCAGCCTGACCTCTCCTCACCCCTCCATCCAGCCTGACCTCACCCCTCCATCCAGCCTGACCTCACCCTCCATCCAGCCTGACCTCACCTTCCATCCAGCCTGACCTCACCAGTCCATCCAGCCTGACCTCACCCCTCCTCCAGCCTGACCTCACCCCTCCTCCAGCCTGACCTCACCCCTCCTCCAGCCTGACCTCACCCCTCCTCCAGCCTGACCTTTCCTCACTCCTCCTCCAGCCTGACCTCTCCTCACCCCTCCTCCAGCCTGACCTCACCCGTCCTCCAGTCGCACCTCTCCTCACCCCTCCTCCAGCCGCACCTCTCCTCACCCCTCCAGCCTGACCTCTCCCCTCCTCCAGCCTGACCTCTCCTCACCCCTCCTCCAGCCGCACCTCTCCTCACCCCTCCTCCAACCGCACCTCTCCTCACCCCTCCTCCAGCCTGACCTCACCCCTCCTCCAGTCGCACCTCTCATCACCCCTCCTCCAGCCGCACGTCTCCTCACCCCTCCAGCCTGACCTCACCCCTCCTCCAGCCTGACCTCTCCTCACCCCTCCTCCAGCTGCACCTCTCCTCACCCCTCCTCCAGCCTCACCTCACCCCTCCTCCAGCCTGACCTCTCCTCACCCCTCCTCCACCCGCACCTCTCCTCACCCCTCCTCCAGCATGACCTCTCTTCACCCCTCCTCCAGCCTGACCTCTCCTACACCCTCCTCCAGCCTGACCTCTCCTCACCCCTCCTCCAGCCTGACCTCTCCTCACCCCTCCTCCAGCCTGACCTCTCCTCACCCCTCCTCCAGCCTGACCTCTCCTCACCCCTCCTCCAGCCTGACCTCTCCTCACCCCTCCATCCAGCCTGACCTCACCCCTCCATCCAGCCTGACCTCACCCCTCCATCCAGCCTGACCTCACCCGTCCATCCAGCCTGACCTCACCAGTCCATCCAGCCTGATCTCACCCCTCCTCCAGCCTGACCTCACCCCTCCTCCAGCCTGACCTTTCCTCACTCCTCCTCCAGCCTGACCTTTCCTCACTCTTCCTCCAGCCTGACCTCTCCTCACCCCTCCTCCAGCCTGACCTCACCCGTCCTCCAGTCGCACCTCTCCTCACCCCTCCTCCAGCCGCACCTCTCCTCACCCCTCCTCCAGCCGCACCTCTCCTCACCCCTCCTCCAGCCTGACCTCACCCCTCCTCCAGCCTGACCTCTCCTCACCCCTCCTCCAGTCTGACCTCTCCTCACCCCTCCTCCAGCCTGACCTCTCTTCACCCCTCCTCCAGCCTGACCTCTCCTCACCCCTCCTCCAGCCTGACCTCTCCTCACCCCTCCTCCAGCCTGACCTCTCCTCACCCCTCCTCCAGCCTGACCTCTCCTCACCCTCCAAATGACTTACTATCCAAGCTGAAAATAAAGCTGTCAAAGTAACCAGTCGCTTACATTTCACCAGTACATTCAGCTTATCTACCTACTCAAGGCTACCATACCCTCTCCAGCCTACCTTCTCACTCTCTTCAAAAAGCCTGTTAATAAGACTTTATCTCTCCAGCTGACCCTACTGCAAACCCTGCATATGGCGTGACTGCACCCTCATCAGTGCACTATGCTGCGAATTCTGATCTGCTCTACCGTCAGGCTAGACGAGCCTCTAGGGAACACTATCTTCCCCCTCCTCCAGCGCATCTCTCGCCAGCCAATGGCTCAATCCGCAACTCTCCTCACACTCTAGAGCCAAACGTTCAATCTACTCTTATCAGACGACATCTCGTCAACACCCATTGTCTCCTCAGCCCTCCAGACTCACGTCCTCAACGAATTGCATATCCACTAGAAGCGTGTCTGTGGGCCTACACAGTCGTGCAAACATCTGACTCCACTAATGAGACACTTATGCTTCTCAGGCACAGTACCGCTCTAAGAATGTCAGAAGCCAGAACAGGCCCTCTATTCCTTGACAACAGCCGCCTTTGCATTGGACCCACACAGCCATCACTGATCTCATGGGACCACACCAACCAGCTCCACGCTCTATTTGCGAATCGCCCACACAGCCGCCTACATCTGCTAACACCCTCCTCTATGCTCTCGCACACACAACCATCAGCCTGCCTCTATGACTCTTGGAGACCACACACAGTCTTCCCTGCACACCGCGTCATGCTCGCACGCATCCATCATACATGTTGCGACCCACACAGAAACTTAATAAGCTCATGCACCAAAAGATTATTAGCTCTATGTGACCACATAACAACAGTGCAGCTATTTATCACATAAATGCATCTACACTTAAGGAGATGCAAATGTGGCAATGGTTTTAATAGATGTAATAAGGACCTGAATGTTTGGTCTTAATGATAGGCTAGAACCAAAAGTTAGCTAACAGCATTAACTGTGATCAATAGTTTTTGGGTGAATAACATAAGGATGAGGTGAATTTGGTTTTGTTAATGCTAAATATTTGAACGGGAGGGATTGCCAATAACCACTAGGAAATTTGTAATTTCATTTTTAGCTGAATCACAATAATGTAAATGACTTTGCTGAAAATGTATAACCCGGTGAGGTGAATCAATTCTATCATCACTGTAGATCAGAAACACTAAAATCCTTTCCTCCATTGATTCCCTAGACTTGACTTTCCCATCTTTAATGTTTAATCACACGATTACACAAGAAATAAATTGATCCTGTCTTTGTTCATCTGTACTTGACTATCTGCAGAACACGACAATCTTACAATGTTTGTCATAATATTCCTTAATAATATGAATGTATTAAAATGTTAATTAGAGGACACAACTGTTGTTGAATGCGACTTTTGTGATTTCATAAGTAACAAGATCTCACAATAAGTAACAGTTAAATCTATTAAAGTTTCAAATATAAATATTTTGGAAGCAGCTTTTTAATGTAAACATTCATTTAAATAAAAAGGAACGATTGGACTTCTAGATTTCCCTTGTTAATGCGTCCCTGCAATACGCCATCTGGCTCCATCTGTCAGACATCCCATTTTTCTCCGTGTACCATAGACATGTAAAAATAACTGATTTACACACTGACAAGTTACTTTATCTTCATTATAACAGTGATAACAAATGTTTCTGAACATTGCAAACATTTTAATTAGACAATTAGAATTTCAAAGCCTGCCCTGTAAATCTTACCTTTTTCTTAATTGTCTACATTTTATGCATAGGATTTCTTTGGCTTGTGGGGTTAGCAGCCTACATTTTGCAAACAGTAAATGCTTGCAGTGTTATATAGCATGAGAAAATGAATTCAATGTAAGGAACTGACACAGTATAAACAGAGAACTATAAAGCATGAATAGATTTCAATATTTACTCTATTGCATTACTTATTTGTCAAAATCATATTTTCTCAGTTTACTAGTTTAAGCTGATCAGTGAATATTTTTATATCCAACTAGTTGTGATTGATTTACTTATTACTATTGACTGTTTGCTTCAATAAAGATCTTTATTAGAGATACCCTTCTAAAATAGAGGGCGTCTTACATCAAAAAGTAAAGTCAGTTTTATATAAGGGGACCAGTTACCAGCTTGAAAATACCAGTTTTTGCTCTTATTTTATTCCCACTGTTCTACTCAGTATTGTTTCTTTTCCCCTATCAGAAATCTATACTGTTTCAGCTGTGCAAAAATCCTTCCTTAAAAATTACTCTTAAAGCGTAATCTCTGTTTAATTTTTATTTAATAATAATGTAGAGCAAGTGATTACAATTACATTTCAAATCCTTGAAAACCATTCATAAAACTTCCACAAGGTGTCTCAATAGACTGTGTCAGAAGCAGACATAGTTCATTCTCAGTCAGATCCATCTTCAGGCTTCTGACACTGAATATGGAGCATGTAACCATATAAGGGTAAAGAGGGCAGGGGAGTCCTACACAGCGTCCACACTGCTGAATGCAGCTGATGAGGTGACAATGTGTCAGATTACCTTAGTCTACAGCACAGTGCTAAGCAATGTCAGAGTGTTAGGATCACTGCAAACTCCTCTTTCCTTGGCACAAGCTTCTCTGACCTGTTATATTGCTCCACGCAGCTCAGTCATGATCTCTGTTAAGCCCTTCTCTGCTGTCAAATTGCACTGCTCCCTATGCCTAGGGTCACACATGAGCCCTGGATCCATTATTTGGGATCAGTTTTTCAACTTTATAATTCTAAGTCCAAAAACTGATGCTGTTAACTGATCTTGGACTCAAGTGTGACTGCTCTGCTATGCGTTTTTTTACAGGAACCAAAAAATGCTGCAAGCAGAATTTTTTGGGCGCAAAAAAGAAACGTTCAGTTTTTTTTAACATGGGGCCCTATGGAAACGGATCCGTTAAAAAAAGGCACCATCCGTTAACGGATCCGTTTTTTCCAGCATTTTTTGGAAAAAATGGCAAAGTCTAAAAAATGCATAGTTGCACAGGAGGCTCAAAAAACAGCCTAAAAAAACTCATTTGTTATTGGAATCATTAAAAAAAACTGATTGGCATGTGATACCCTAGCCTATCAGCTACTGGTCACACCCACACATCCATAAAAGGCAGCTTTTAAAAGAGCACAGACAAATTATTATTATTATTATTATTATTATTTATTTATTATTTACATAGCGCCGTTAGATTCCATGGAGCTTTACATATGGAAAGGGTAGATGAGGACAAGTACAATATGTATGGATAGTTTAGTCATACAGGTACAGGAGGGTAGAGGGCCCTGTCTGCGAGGGCTCACAGACTATGAGGGAGGGTGGGGATACAGTAGGCGGGGTAGTGACTATTGTGACATGGTGCAGTGGACCTCATCTCATTGTGGGTTGTAGGCTTGTCGGAAGAGGTGGGTGTTCAGGTTTTGCTTGAAGGTTCCCAGGGTAGGCATGATGTGTTGGGGAGAGAGTTCCAGAGTATAGTGGTTGCACTGGAGAAGTCTTGTATGCAGTTGAGAAAGGAGGAAATAAGAGGGGAGTATAGAAGGAGCTCTTCGGAGGATTGCAGGTTGTGTGAGGGTAGGTGTCGGGAGACAATGTCAGATGGCTTTGCATGTCATGGTTAAGGTTTTGAAGCGGGATCTCTGAGAAGTGGGGAGCCATTAAAGGGCTTGGCAGATGGGAGAGACTGGGAGTAGGTAGTGGAGAGGCAGGTGGATTAGTCAGCAGCGGCGTTTAGGATAGATTTCAGAAGTGCGATGGACGTAGTGGGGAGGCTGGTTAGCAGGAGGTTGCAGTAGTCAAGGCAGGAGATGATGAGAGCATGAACAAGTGTTTTAGCAGTGTCATGGTCAAGGAAAGTAAGGATCCGGAAAATCATTAATATAAAGCATAATGTGTCTGAAAAAAAATCTAAAAAGCACTAGGATATGCTGAAGCTGTCACTACTGTATATAAAATAACACATCAGCTTTTAAAAAATTGCGTTTAGCCTTTATGGTGAAAATTAACTTGGTCTCTAATGGTTAAATTACTTGTATTTTCTTAGTTTCTGCTGGATTACAGATTTTGGTAACGCAAGAACATTAATACAGTATATTCAGCATTCTCTAACAAAAAAGAAGTGTGTGGTCATTAAGGTGTTAAAATAATTGAAAGTATAAATTAAACACTACTTTTATGTTTTTCAAAATGGCAAAGATTTACATGAACAAATTGAATCTTATATGATAAAAATTGCAGTGTATCTGTGAAAATTGCATGCAATACGGATGGTCCAAATATAATCCAAATTTCTTCCACATCCATAAAACTGAATGGTGAGTCTCATCTAAATTATGCATGAGAGTAGTACATGGTGCAATTGTTTTCACAAAAACAAAATCAGTAAAAAAAAGAAAAACGTTGATCTGAGTAGTCATACTGCATAATATTGATTTTAATGATTTCAAAGTTTTCAAGGGCAACACATGGAATGAAAATACACTCAAAAGAACTTGTCATTAACCTATTCACAACCTTTGATGTACATGTCTGCATCTTTCCTAGCAGAAAATGACTGATTTAATCAACCATCATGTGACTTTAACTTTCACGGATGGAATTGAGTCTTACAGAGTAGTCCTACTCTGTATTTGCTACATGATCTTATTTATGCATCAAGATTTTGATATCATGCATAACGGTACTTTGTGATTCTGGGTATAAGACTCTAGGGTACTATTTTCAATTGTTGTACTATAGACTTTATTTTTATTCAATCCCATATGTGACTACAGGGTGACTGACCCACACATCTCCTCTGAAGTTCTTATGTGTATTTTAAGTTTTTAGTGTTTTTAGATTGTTTGTATTTTTGCACATAATACATTTCTTCGATATATTTTCACTATTTGGTGTGCTCCTAGAGCTTTTACTGCACATGATAAACATGGCTCCTAGTGCAATTTTTACACAATTTTCATAAAAAATGTTTATTGTGTGCATTTGTTCTATATTAAGTAGTGCCATCTCCTGATCTCCCTTTCTACAAAAATTCTGGTTCATTTTACAAGTGTTTTTGCTAGATAAATTGCTTTTAGTTAACAAATCATGGAAATACTAAGAAAAATGTTAACACAAAAACACTAAAGAAAACTGAAATTATTGAAATATTGAGAAAGCACTCAGGGAATGAGCCTGGAAACTCACTGGCGAGTGAAAAAAACGGTCCGATTGACGTATTCGAGAGTCGGACAAGTGTCGTCCAATTTTTGATCCGTGTGGCATTCGTGTACTGTCCGTGTGCAATCTGTTTTTTTTCTCAGCAGGTATTTACTGTATAATCATCATTTACAGGAACATTTTTTACAGTTGTCTAAGCTACAGAATGATAATGTATCAGTGAAAAATCAGATGCCTCTCGGATGGTCAGTGTGTTGTCCAACTGTTGTCCGTGATTTTTTTAGGACCCATAGACTTGCATTGGCGAGTCTTGGCCATGAATTACATACTGTTGCAGCATGTTGCGACTGCTTTGTTGTCCATCAAGCGGATGAGAAAAAAAATCCGACACTTGGAAATGTGCTCTCAGACATTGAGTAACATCGGTCCGACTGCAATGCGATTTTTTTCTCGCATTGCAGTCGTCCGAGTTTCACGCCTGTGTGTCCATACCCTAAAAAGAAGAAAGGATGATTCAGGAAAAAATATGCTAGTGTTTAATGGTCTTACGCTTGACCCCTTCACTACCAAGCAATTTTTCATTTTTGCTTTTCATTTTTTCCTCTTCATCTGTAGAGAGCCATACTTTTTTAACTTTTATATCATTACTAGCTGTACTACCCAGCTACGCCCGGGTTAATAAATAACTGATGTTAGCTATAACAAAATAAAATTTGAATATGTCATATTAATGACCTGTAAGAAAATAGAAGCTGAGCTGTGATTGATTGCTATAGGCAGCCTAATAAATCTCCAGCCAACAGTAAACGCTCCCCCCCGGCCGGCAGTATATGTTACCTCACACATACACATAATAGACAGCTCATGTGACTGACATCTGCCTTAATTCCCTATATGGCACATGTGTTGCACATTGGCTGTTTTTAATCAGATGTTTATATTTGGAAATTAAGGATAGCACACGTATGAGGCGAGTTGTGTGAGGTGATTTGTGCACATCTGTGTCTGTCTGTGTGGTGTGTGTGTCCCTGGGGTGTGTGTATGTGTGTGTCCCTGTGGGGTGAGTGCATGTGTCCCTATAGGGTGTGTATGTCCCTGTGGGGGGGGTCTGTGTGGTGTGTGTTTCTGTTGTGTGTGTCTCTTTGTGGTGTGGGTGTGTCCCTGTGGGGTGAGTGCATGTGTCCCTATAGGTTGTGTATGTGTGTGTGTCCCTGTGGGGGGGTCTGTGTGGTGTGTGTGTGTCTCTGTGTTGTGTGTCTCTCTTTGTGGTGTGTGTGTGTGTCCCTGTGGGGTGAGTGCATGTATCCCTATAGGGTGTGTATGTGTGTGTGTCCCTGTGGGGGTGGTCTGTGTGGTGTGTGGTGTGTGTGTCTTTGTGGTGTGTGTGTGTGTGTGTCCCTGTGGGGTGAGTGCATGTGTCCCTATAGGGTGTGTATGTGTGTGTGTCCCTGTGGGGGGGTCTGTGTGGTGTGTGCATCTGTGTTGTGTGTGTGTGTCCCTGTGGGGTGAGTGCATGTGTCGCTATAGGTGTGTGTGTGTCTCCGTAGGGGTGTGTGTGTCTCTGTGTTGTGTGTGTCTCTTTGTGGTGTGTGTGTGTTTGTTCAGGTGCGTGGTGAGTATCCAATATTGGGGCTGCACTTTAGTGACTATACACTTGCTGTTACTCTTTGTGGGCATGTGGTGTGTATAGATGTCCCCGTGCGTGGTGAATATCTCATGTTGGGGCCCCACCTTAGTGACTATATGCTGGTATGAGCTGTTAGTCTTTGGCGCTATCATTAAGCCCGTCTCATTCACAACTGTCAACTGGTAACTGTCACTTTTTCCCCATTATGTAGATAGGGGCAAAATTGTTTGGTGAATTGGAATGCGCAGGGTTAAAATTTCGCCTCACAACATAGCCTATGATGCTCTCTGGGTCCAGACGTGTGATTGTGCAAAATTTTGTGGCTATAGCTGACAGCTGTCGATTTTCCTCAACACTTTTCCATTCACTTTTTCCCCATTACGTAGATAGGGGCAAAATTGTTTGTTGAACTGGAACGCACGGGGTTAAAATTTCGCCTCACAACATAGCCTATGATGCTCTCGGGGTCCAGACGTGTGACTGTGCAAAATTTTGTGGCTGTAGTTACGACGGTGTAGATGCCAATCCCGGACATACATACATACATACATACACACATACATACATACACACACACATTCAGCTTTATATATTACATAGTCATATGAGGGCTTGTTTCTTGCAGGACAAGTTGTACTTTTGAATGACATCATTCATTTTACCATATAGTGTACAGGAAAATGGGGAAAAAAATTCAATTGCGGTGAAATTGCAAAAAAGTAAAAAAATGTTGCCATATTCATACAATATGGTAAAATTTACCTATCAGTATGATTCTGCTGGTTGGTACAACTTTGGAGATACCAAACATGTACATTTTTATTTTTATCTAAGTGGTGAATAAAAGTCAGAAGTAAAAAAAAAAGCGCTTTTGTCGCCTTTTTCTGAGACCCATAGCATTCTCTCTTTTTGGGATCTGTGCCTTTGTGATGGATTATTTTTTGCACTTTGAGCTGACATTTCTTATTACACCATTTTTGGGTAGATGTGATGTTTTTATCACCTGTTATTGCATTTTATTGCAATGTTGCAGTGACAAAGAGCCTTTATTTTTGGCATTTTCCTTTTTTTTCCATTACTCAGTTTAGTGATCAGATTTATTTCTTTTACATGTTGATAGATAAGACATTTTCTGAATATGACAATACTAAATATGTGTATTTTTTAAAATAGTTTTATATTCAATGGGGCAAAAAGGAGTAATTTGAACTTGTGTTTTTTTTTCATATTTTTTTAAAAACTGTTTTTCACTTTTTATTCATTTTATGGGCCCCTTAGAGCCTCAACACTGCAGTGTCCAATTGGTCAGTCAGGAATCCCAGAAAGTGAGTCATGACAGCATCAGGGGTCATAATCTAACCCCTTCACTGACATGGCAACACTTTGTCACCTCGTGATCTTGTCACGTTGTCACTCATGGTGGTGGGCAATGGTGTGATTCCAGCTGGCACACGTTAGATTGTGCTGTCTGAAGTAGATTGCACTACCAGGGTTTCACAGTGCAACCTAGCTGGTTATTTAGACAGCCAACATGTGCAGGAAATGATATGAGTTTGCATCAAAGTCAGGGATATGAGCTATGAAGTATTGGTACATTATATGTTATAAAGGGGTTGAAAAATAACATAGACCTTGGCTTGTATGCGTGATAAAAAGATGTTGTGCCCATTTCTTTAGACTAAAATCCCTTAATGGTAGTTTGTGCAAAGTTTTGTTGTTTTGATGCATTTTTAAAAGTTTTATATGCCTAAAAACTTTGCAGCCAGATGTTGATTTAAAGGTAACTTTAAGGGTTCACTCACACAGCCATAGTTTCTCTCATGTAAGAGAATCAGGAAGATTATGCTACTGTGGCACCCCAAGGGTTAAAGTGCCACAGAAACATCAATAAAGGGTTAGCTCACCACACCATACAGCACTACACTAGAAAGTGGGAGGAGTTTAGGTGGCACCTGCACTAGTGGGAGGAGCTAATGTTGTTTACCACAGAGCAGGAGTGACAGTAGTCAGTTGAGTTTGAGTTTGGAGCAGGAGTAGAGTCAATCAGAAGTGGAGGTCCTGAGAGGTCTGAGGAAAGGAGTCAGAGGAACAGTGGAACATACCCGGGATAAAGAGTTACCCCAAACTGAACCCCGGAGAGGTGCTTAAGACAGATACGAATCCGAGGCTGTGCCTGAGACAGACAGGACAGTAAATACCGGGATAGTGAAGGTCCACCATCTTCACTGTACCATAGCAAAGGAACACGGAGGGGTCAGTGACACAGAGGACTCAAGTTGCCCAGCAGATTGGTACCCGTGGGAAGAGACAGGGCCAGCAGTTCAGCTACAAGCGGCAGCAGGGCCACACACAGCACATAACTAGGAAGCCAAGGACCCGGTCAGGGTGGGAGCAACCCGGTACAGACTCCGTGGACAATAATCTGCTTTTACCATCTGCAAGTAAAGACTTGGAAAACTACAGAAACCGTGAGTGGGTGTGATCCTTATGCTGAAGCCCCACTTTCCCTCATAAACTGCCATTGCCTCCACTCTCACATCTCTAATGCTACCCCTACTATCCTGCAGCATCAGTAACCACCATCACAGACTTTAACTACTACCACTGCCCCGGGGAACCCAGTTCTGCCCACAGGAACTATTCCATCTTAGCTGCCAAAACATCATCCCCGGAGGTTCTGCAGCAACGGTGGTCCCCTTTATTGACCACACAATGTGGGTGGCGTCACGACTGACAAATCCCCTGTAAATAACCCCCAATTTATTGTGCAGGCCCGGGACACGGTCCGGACCAGGACCGCCGTGACATCCCAAAGCAGCACCCCGGTCTGGCACCGAGTACCCCGTCCCAGTGGGCTCCACAACCTGGCATCACGAACAGGATCTACTGTGCCGTGATTAGTGACCTTTTGAATCAGCCGCCATTGCTGGGCGCGCGCCAAGCTGAATTTTAACTGCACCACAGAGACTGTAAATTTCAAAATCCGCCATTACAGAGCGCGCGAGCGCGGGAAGAAAAAACCGCTCACCGCTCTGACGTCATCCGGAAGGGAAGGAATCCCTGCTGCGCAGCGGAACCTTTGTGAGACATCCAGATGGAAGCGGAAGACGGAGGGCGGACCTTAACTAAGGGGGCACAGGATGTCGCAGCCAGCGGTGCCAAGCAGCGGTGGAGCAGCCGGTGAGAATCCAGCACCGGATCAAGGAGCAGCACTCAGCGGTACAAGGATCAGCGCCTATTATGCCGCTCCTGATGCCGTATACTCCAGGGGCAATGTGGCTGCCTCAATACTCTGGTGAGCCTAACACTCTTAATGACTTTTCAGTAAGATAAAAGCATACTATGTGATGCACCCCCTTACTGAAGCCCAACGTGTAGGAATGATTATTGGGCAATTAACAGGCAATGCACAGCGGGATTCGCATCCTGGCTGGACACAGATAAAGGTTCAATAGGAAGTGATCCAATTCTATAGTGGCCACGCTCCCCGTGGTAATGATTTTAAGAACTTCTTGTGCACAAAAAATGTTATTCCTCAAAACATGCGAGAAATATAAAAACGGATACAACTGTTTGCGCGAGACAACCGCTTCTCAGGTATCTGAGCAGCAGACCCGGATAAATATCCAAAGCGTGAGGAGGCTTTGGAAAAACCATATGCTTGAAGTTTTATGGCAAGAGGAGTGCATAAAACTTCTTTAAAAGGGCGACCAGAAGTTACATTGGTAACGCGCTGAGATTTGGCGCCGCATGTTTGTTTTTATATATACCCTACAGGGAATCTCCTTACTTGGACACAGATAAGGACACTGTGGAGCATCTTATAGCTGGATTAAAAGCAGCATTTGAATCTACTGCTGATACCGGGACTAAAATGAGGTTCTTTGCATGTCAACAAAGCCTGAAGAGGATGCCAGAGACTTTGCCTTAAATCTGCAGGAAGCACTCAAGCGCTTAAGCTAGCAGAACCTTCCTTAGCCCCGGGAGCTAACAAAATGTTATTTGACCAGTTCATAGAGGGTCTCCTATCCCCATCCCACAGAATACAGCTGAGTATGATGCTCATCCAGAATCCTAAAATGACATTTGCTGGTTAAAAGACAGAGCTATCGTTGCAGCAGGTAGAGGAGCCCCGGAAACTGCAATCTATACAGGCCCTGCAGCAAACACCTCAGCAACCGGATAGCATCAGCAACATCTGCTATGTCAGCAACTGCTGCTGAGGCTGGGGAATATATCTCTAATGCAGCCCTCAATCAAAAGCTAGATGCCCTGAAAGACACCGTCATCTCAATGGCCAAGGTCAACAAGGAGCTGCGAGAGTCAAGACCTGCACCCAGATCAAGTCGGCGACCAGCAAGGACGATGTTCCGTGAATGAAGCCCAGGAGATACCCAGCAGCAAGAGGATGACTCAGCGATCTCTATTAGCCGGATGGACAGCCCATTTGCCGCCATTTAAAGAAACCAGGTCATTTTGCCCGAGAGTGTGCTTTAAACGGAGATTCCCTGGGCAGGCGGGCCGCTCCTCAGGTATGAACTCTATAGGTCCTTCAGCCTGGTTTGACAGATTCGTGGGAGGACAGCCGGTGATCCCTATCGTGTTGAATGGCATTCCCTTTAATGCCTTGCTGGATACCGGATCACAGATAACATCGATTCCACATGTTCTTTACAAAAGGTACTGGGCTGATTCAGACATTAATAGTGGTCCATCAGACTTTAACATGGAAGTATGGGCTAGCAATGGACAATTAATACCACAGGTTGGGTTCAGAGAAATGACCATTCAGATTGGAAAGGTAGAATTCCAGTACCAGGGTGTTATAATTATAGATGTTGACCGGCGAGATTGTGAACCAGTGATGTTACTAGGAATGAATGTAATTGAAAAGTGATTTTCCGAGGTAATTACTGTTTTGCAGCAGATCGCCGAGACTGCCGGAACCGGACAGCAGAGGCTTTTGCACAAAGAAATAAAAGCTCTGATGTTAAAGCAACAGTAGAAATATCCGGAGGTGAAATCGGCAGTGTACGAGTAAGTGATCCAATACCCATTGTAATACCTCCCAAAACTGAAATGTTGGTCTGGTGTAGAGCCGCAATAGGTATTAAAGGGCAAGACTATCAAGCCCTGGTAGAACCCGTGTACTCAGACAGTAGGCCCACCATACTTACAGCTAGAGGAGTGGTTGAGGTACACCGGGGAAGAGTGCCATTACGCTTACTAAATTGCGGAGAGGATGAGATCACATTACCAAAGTATGCTACCATGGCTAAATTGTACACGGTTGATAATAATGCCATCACAGCCGTCGAGCCCTTGGACCCGTCAAGTCAGACGGATGACAATGGCTCAAGGGAAAAGCTGGAGGATTGGTGCCAAAAGCTATATGTAGGTACCAGTTCTACACCTTCCCATCACAAGCATGGAGTATACCGGGTAGTGAAAGAATATGAGCAGATATTCAGCAAATACCCGTTAGACTTTGGGCGGGTAGAGCACACTATGCCCACAGGTAACCATCAGCCTATAAAAGAGAGGTATAGACCATTACCACCCCTCACTAACAAACCACCAAAGACATGTTCAGAGAAATGAAATCTGCAGGGGTAATAAGAGACCGTTGTAGCCCTTGGGCAGCACCTCTAGTGTTAGTTAAAAAGAAGGCTGGGACCATGAGAATGTGCGTAGATTACCGGCAGATTAACCGCATCACACATAAGGACGCATACCCATTACCTAGGATTGAGGAGTCATTAGCTGCATTAAAATCTGCTAACTACTTTTCCACCCTTGATCTGACTAGTGGGTACTGGCAGGTCCTGTGGCCGAGGCTGACAAGGAGAATACAGCGTTTACTACGCCGATGGGCCTCTGTGAGTTCAATTGTATGCCGTTCGGACTCTGCAACGCACCCTGGACCTTCCAACGCCTAATGGAAAGCTGCCTAGGACACAAGAACTTTGAAACTGTCCTCCTGTACCTAGATGATGTCATAGTCTACTCCAAGACGTATGAGCAACATCTGCAAGACCTGGCAGAAGTGTTCGAAGCCTTGTCCAAATATGGCATGAAAATCAAGCCATCTAAATGTCACCTTCTCAAACAAAAGGTACAGTACCTGGGACATGTTGTGAGTTCAGAGGGAGTAGCACCGGATCCTGATATAGTCACCGTGATAAGGGATTGGCCAAGACCTACAAATGTGAAAGAAGTGAGGCAATTCCTGGGCCTGGTAGGCTATTATAGAAGATTTATCAGTGGATTCACGAAGCTAGCAGCTCCTCTACAAGACATCCTGGTAGGACAATCAAGAAAGTCTGCAACCCGTAACCCTCCTTTCCAGTGGAGTGAAAAGAAGGAAGATTCCTTCAACAAACTCAAATGTGCACTGACGGGAGAAGAGATCCTGGCATACCCTGATTACAATCAACCATTCATTCTATACACGGATGCCAGCAACGTGGGACTGAGAGCAGTTTTGTCGCAGAAGCAAGGAGGCAAATAAAGAGTTATTGCCTTTGCAAGTAGGAAGCTCCGGCCTACAGAAAGAAATCCCGAGAACTACAGCTCCTTCAAGTTAGAACTACTGGCAGTAGTTTGGGCTGTAACTGAATGTTTTAAGCATTACTTGGCGGGTGCAGAATTCACCATCTACACGGATAACAACCCGTTGACTCATCTGGATTCAGCAAAATTAGGTGCATTGGAGCAGCAATGGATAGCCCGGCTGTCTAACTACAATTTTGTCATCAAATATAGGGCAGGCCGCAAGAACGGGAACACAGATGCCTTATCCCGGATGCCACACCTGAAAGACGTGGAAGAGGAACCGTAAGCGTTGGAAGAAATTGAACTACCTGCCTTTCATCGTTCAAAGGTAGAAAAGTATCAACCCGGCATCTACCAAAGAGAACAACAGGCAAGTCTTAACCCTGTTAGCGCACCATGGATGGCTGAAACCCCAGATAGTGATCCAGCTGTGAAGCTAGTGAAAGAACTGCTTACACAACAAGGTGCGTACCCTAACCAGAACGCCCCGGCGGAGACTCAACAGCTCTGGAAAGAGAGAGGCAAGTTGTTCCTATATCAAGGGAAGCTCTGCAGAAGGCATACCAATCCAAAAACACATGAATTGGTCTGGCAGATAATCGTAACCAAGCGAGACGTCAAAATGGTCTTAGAAGCCTACCATGACGGTGCAGGTCAGTTCGGATGGAAGAAGTTGGAAGTGCTCCTAAGAGAGAGATTCTATTGGGTTGGCATGAGAAAATCAATTGAAGATTGGTGTAGAAAATGCGGCCCATGCAACCTCAGAAGAAAAGATCAACAGAGAGCCCCACTCCAGTCCATAGTAACCAAGCAACCACTAGAGTTAGTCGCATTAGACCACGTCAAGTTGACACCAAGCCGGTCAGGCTATGTCTATGCCTTAACCATCATGGACCATTACTCACGCTTCTTAGTGTGGTACCCATCAAGGACCTGACAGCGAAGACGGCAGCAAGAGCATTTCAAACTCATTTCTGTAGACCGCATGGTTACCCGGAACAAGTCCTTGCAGATCAAGGTTCAGCCTTTGAATCAGAGATTTTCCAAGAATTTTGCAATATGTACGGCTGTAAGAAGATCCGCACAACAGCGTACCATCCCCAAATAAATGGCTTATGCGAGAAGATGATCAATATTGTAATAAACATATTGAAAACATTACCAGAATCTGAGAGAAATCAATGGCCAGATAAATTACCTGAGTTGGTAGACTTATACAACCATGTTCCAGTGAGTTCTACAAACTGCACCTCAGCTTATTTCATGCGTGCAAGACCCGGCAAGCTACCAATTGACTTAGATATGGGAATCGTGAAACCAGACGCAGAAGTTGAAAAATCTAATTGGGGTACCCTACGTCAGCAACACTATCGCCTAGTACAAGAGTGCGTAGAGAAAAATTTTCAGCAAGCTAGAGCAAGACAAGAGAGAACCTATAACCAAAGTGCTCAAGCAACCCTTACAACCCGGTGAGCAAGTTCTCAGAAGAAAGAGACGCACTAACAAATTGGATAACCAGTGGGAAACCATCCCATACACAGTCTTACCATCCAATTTAGACAATGCTAAAATGTGTCTAATAAGCAAAAATGAAGGAAGAACTTCAGTACTTGTGTCCAGAGACCATCTCAAACCGTGTCCTAAAACCCTGAAGACACCAGAAGTAACAGAACCCGTACAGGTCCAACCTGTCAAGGAAAAAGAAGATGAAGTATTTCATACGGTGCTAGGAGATTTCCCCAAAACATGGCCAAATTACTACGGAGCTTTTGTAGTCCCAATGATTGCATTCCCTTCAATGGTGGAACCAACACCAGAACCCGTGTTACCAGAAGAAGTCCCAAGACAAGAAGAACTGGAAGTAGAACCCGTAGAGGAAGAATCAATTCCTGGTCCCAGTGAGCTTGCCTGTCCTACAGTCAGATCTCCATCTACCATAGTACCAAATACTACAAGTAGGTACATGCCCACCAGCACCAATAGGCTACATGCAAGCAGTATACCCGTTTTACGCAGATCAGAGCGTAGTACCAGAGGGCGGTTACCAGCTAGGCACAGGGATTAAAGGGTCAAATTAACTGTAAAATGTAAATATGTTTGTGTAAATTTAAATTAAACCCTGTAGATAGTGTCCAAGAGGGTGGAGGAACTGGATTAACCCCCATGTACATTAAGTTAGGGAAAGAAAGTGCCTGGGGTGGTGTAGAGAATCCAGGCCTCCAAAGCAGATACGCCCGTGGACAAATGTACATAGTTAATGCAGCGTTAAAAAGCCCAGTACCTACAGAGACTATCCTGTATGAACCTTTTGCATATTTTTCAAACTTTTTTATTTTATTTTTATGGTCCATACTACCACGGACTGGTTGTGGTAAAAACTTTCTTGTATATATTCATCAGCCCTGGAGGCAAAAGTCTAAACCTCCGGAAGGACTGCTTTTTGAATTTTTGGACTGTTTTTGAACTTTAGTGATTTTTGTAATTTTTACTTTTAAGTCTTTGTAAATATTTATTGTATTAATTGTTTGTTTCTTTGTTGTTCCACAGTCCCGGAGTACTGTCTTTAACTAAGGGGGAATGTGGCACCCCAAGGATTAAAGTGCCACAGAAACATCAATAAAGGGTTAGCTCACCACACAGCACTTCACTAGAAAGTGGGAGGAGCTTAGGTGGCACCTGCACTAGTGGGAGGAGCTAATGTTGTTTACCACAGAGCAGGAGTGACAGTTAGTCAGTTGAGTTTGAGTCTGGAGCAGGAGTAGAGTCAATCAGAAGTGGAGGTCCTGAGAGGTCTGAGGAAAGGAGTCAGAGGAACAGTGGAACATACCCGGGATAAAGAGTTACCCCAAACTGAACCCCGGAGAGGCGCTTAAGACAGATACCGGATCCGAGGCTGTGCCTGAGACAGACAGGACAGTAAATACCGGATAGTGAAGGTCCACCATCTTCACTGTACCATAGCAAAGCAACACGGAGGGGTCAGTGACACAGAGGACTCAAGTTACCCAGCAGATTGGTACCCGTGGGAAGAGACAGGGCCAGCAGTTCAGCTACAAGCGGCAGCAGGGCCACACACAGCGCATAAGTAGGAAGCCAAGGACCCGGTAAGGGTGGGAGCAACCTGGTACAGACTCCGTGGACAATAATCTGCTTTTACCATCTGCAAGTAAAGACTTGGAAAACTACAGAAACCGTGAATGTGTGTGATCCTTATGCTGAAGCCCCACTTTCCCTCATAAACTGCCATTGCCTCCACTCTCATCATCTCTACTGCTACCCCTACTATCCTGCAGCATCAGTATCCACCATCACAGACTTTAACTACTACCACTGCCCCGGGGAACCCAGTTCTGCCCACAGGAACTATTCCATCCTAGCTGCCAAAACATCATCCCCGGAGGTTCTGCAGCAGCGGTGGTCCCCTTTATTGACCACACAATGTGGGTGGCGTCACGACTGACAAATCCCCTGTAAATAACCCCCATTTTATTGTGTGGGCCCTGGACTCGGTCCGGACCAGGACCGCCGTGACATCCCAAAGCAGTACCCCGGTCCGGCACCGAGTACCCCGTCCCAGTGGGCTCCACACTACCGTCTTCAAGATTGATGTAGGAGAAGACAGAGAAATTAATTTCTCCTGATCCATTGCCAGTGTCCACAGTAATTGGACTGCACTCAGATGACATCCAAATGAAGTCTGATGTTTTCCACACACCCATAGACATGTATGGGATTGTTTGATCCAAATGTCGGAGCCACTCACAGAAAGCTCCAATTGTTTTCTCATGTTGAATCAGTAGGAGAAAAAAAATCAGAGATCTGACCTTCCCTAAAGTATAATACTGGATCAATTGCTAAACTGATAAAACATGAAAAGTTTAAAAGAAAAGGAGATTTAGGTTGAATTTACATATCAGTTATTTCTTTCATGCAACAAAAACTTATCTTTTATCAGGGTGCTTGATCTAATTTTAGTTTTTTTTTGTCTCCATTTTTACTTTCTGTGTGACAGAAATACAATACGGATGGAGCTTCTTCAAGCTTCTCCCATAATATGGTCACCAAAAATAGTACAGCTCAGTTATGTTGCTTAGGCTAGGGTCACATATAGAAATGCGTTTTTGGAAGTAATCTCCATGACCAATCCGTTTTTTTTGGGTGCTTTTTGAGCCTCCTGTACCCCTGAACATTTTTGGACTTAGTCATTTTTTGACCAAAATCCTAGAAAAAATGGATCCGTTTTTTTAAGGCACCCAAAAAAAGGATCCGTTTTTCCATAGGGCCCATGTTAAAACTTTTTTTTTTTTTAAAAACAGACCCCAAAAACGTACCTAGCAATGTTTTCAGGTGCAGAAAAAAATGGATAGGGTGTTTTTTTACATATAATCCGTTTTTCTATCAGTTTTTGGACTTAGAAAAAGAAAATCCAAATTCTGATGCCAAAAACAGACCAAGGGCTTATGTGTGACCCTAGCCTTAGAGATCATCGCTGTCTGTTTTTCACCCACCCATTCTTTTGAATAGGCAGTTTTGTCCCCAAATTACAATAGTAATTTTCTTTATATTTCTGTGTACTATCGGTCAGCAAAGTCTCTGACCTGTGAATAGCCTTATAGAATAAAATGTGTCAGTGTTCTATCAGTGAAAAGAACAGATATCACATATAAAGGGAAAAATTATGTGTCAATGAGCCGTATTTTTGTGTAAATTGTGGGGATTTTGTATATAATTTTAAGAAACATCAATTTTTTTACAATCATTTTTGATTCCTATTGCCTACTTTTTATGCATTTTGTTTTCCGTCACTTTTAGTGCTAAGCCATTTTGAGCACAATGGGGAAAATCAGCAGTAAAAACTTGATAAAATCTAATGTCATATATTTGTTTAAAAATGCAAAGAAAAGAAAATGTACTGTGTGAATGAGATTTTAGGAATAAAATTAATTTTGTTGTTACTGTAAAATGCTACTTTTGTCCTGATGAAAAAACGTAGGAAAAAACCCCATTATAAATCCACTTCATTATCCAGCTTCAGATAGTCTTGTATTTTCGCTTGGATACATTTTTATACTTCATGCTGTAAATGATATCACTGTACTTGATTTGTACTTTAATTTTTTGCAGGATATTTTTTGTTTTTTTGCTAAATCATTAAATCATTTAAAAGCTGTGAGTTATGAAAATCCAAATCATAAACCTTTTAATAAAATGAAAACAAAAAGAAATAAAACCAGTGAGTGTATAAAACTCAACATAGTATTGTACAGGTGTGTTCTACATTTTGTAGGCAATTGATCAAAGAACTGCTATTGTGTAGATTTATGTCATTCACAGATGCACAGGACTATTACTATTTAATATCCAAACCTTATTGTTCAAGCAAAATGTGGTATGTATGGTTTGGTGTGAACAATCTCACCAAAAACTACATCAAGTGTCCAAGGCTGCGGAGTGGCATTGGAAGAAAACAAACCAGCCAGACGACTTCACCTCTTTCAAATTAGCTACATTCACCTTCAAATCAGCCTTCACCTCTGCTAAACAGACCTACTTCACAAACCTTGTATCTTCTTTATCCTACAACATCAAACAACTGTTCAGCACTTAACTCTCCTCTGTCCATCGCTGCCCCCTCCGACCTCCCTCATCTCTGCTGAGGACTTCGCCACATACTTCAAAAATAAGATCGACCAAGCAAGGCAAACCTTTATTGTTCCGCCACCACAACCACTACATACACCAGACCTCTGCCGTTCCCTCATAACCTCCCTCTCCAACATCACTGAAGGAAAGCATACTTGTCTCCTATCCAAATCACACCTCACCACATGTGCACTTGATCCCATCCCTTCCCACCTCCTCCCTAACCTCACTAACGAACTCATCCCAGCCCTAACTCACCTCTTCAATCTATCGCTAACTTCTGATACCTTCCCCTCTGCTTTCAAACATGTCCCCATCACACCCATCCTCAAAAAGCCAAACCCTGAACCGACTGCTATGACGAGCTATCGTCCCATACTGCTGCTCTCGTTTGCTTCCAAACTTCTTGAACATGTCCATGCACAACTTTCCTACCACCTATTATCTAACTCTCTCCTTGACAATCTAAAATTCGGCTTCCGGTCCCACCACGTCACTGAAATTGCCCTAACCAAAGTTGCTAATGACTTGGTCACAGCCACAGATAACAGACAATTCTCAATCCTCCTCCTTCTAGACCTCTGCCTTCTGTCCTTCTTTCTTCCCTTGGCATTAAAGACCTTGCCCTGTCCTGCATTGCCTCATACTTTTCCAACTGCACATTTAGCATTTCCCACTCACACACTACCTCTTCATCCCACCCTCTCTCTGTTGGAGTCCCACAAGGCTTTGTCCTGGGACTCCTACTTTTCTCCATCTATAGCCTTGGCACAGGACAACTCATAAGGTCCCATGCTTCCAGTACCACCTGTACGCTAATGACACTCAGATCTACCTCTCTGACCCAGAAGTCAATTCTCTGCTGTCCAGAATCCCAGAGTGTCTGCCAGCCATATCCTCCCTTTTCTCCTCTCGCTTCCTAAAACTCAGCGTAGACAAATTGGAGCTCATCATTTTTCCTCCATCTTATCTTTCATCTTTATCACCTGATCTATCTACTATGGTAAATGGCATCATGCTCTTTCCCACCCCTCAAATTTGCTGCCTTGGAGTAGCTTTCGACTCTGCCCTGTCCTTCAAACCACACATTCAAACTCTCTCCAACTCCTGTCACCTCCAGGTCACGAACATTTCCAGAATCCGTCATTTCCTCAGCCCTCAATCTACTAAAATTCTTGTACATGCCCTCATCATCTTCCATCTTGACTACTACAATCTCCACCTCTGTAGCCTCCCTTTTAACACTCTTGCACTTCTCCAGTCTGCCTCCCTTCTAACACTCTTACACTTCTCCAGTCTGTCCTCAACTCTGCTGCTCAATTCTTCTTGCTACTCCCCTCTTTCTCCTCTCTGCAAATCTCTTCACTGGCTCCCAATTCCCTAACGAATCTAGTTCAAGCTACTAACACTGACCTACAAGCCCATCCATAACCTGTCTCCTCCCTATATCTCTGAACTAATCTCCCACTATCTTCCTTCACGTAATCTGCGTTCTTCCCAAGACTTCCTCCACTCCTCCACACTTATTGGTTCCTCACACAACCGCCTGCAAGATTTCTCCCGAATATCCTCCATCCTCTAGAATTCTGTGCCCCAACAAATCCAATCATCCACCATGCTCAGATCCTTCAGACGGAAGCTGAAAACCTCTCTCTTCTCCTGGATTTGCCCTCCTCTTCTGTTCCTGTGACGTCAGGAGCAGAAGAAGAGGGCAGATCCAGAAGAAGAGGAGGTGACAGCAGACACATAGATGGGGAGGAACACACAAGGGGGTGGCAGGGAGGGCTGTGCCAGCAGAGAGGACCTCTTAATAAGATCCCACCTAGACGACCTCTTAACTGTAAGGTTTCTAAAGAATTTTTTAAAGCTTACAGGGGGGCTAAAGCCATGGGGGACCCCTTCCCTGAATGCAGCAGACATGCTGCATTCAGTGCTGCATTTAGTTTGCCATGCATCAGGGGGTGACAGGTCGTCTTTAAGTATTTAGTTGCAGAAATATCTATACCAAATCTATATGTCATGGCATAGAAACACACCAAAAAAATAATGCTTTATTGAATGTGTTATCGATGCATTTTTTGGTGCATTTTTTTCTATGCATTGTTTATGCATTTGCATTAGAAAAACACTGCTGCAAGAATGACATGCTGCTGATTTATTTCTGCACAAAATCTGCAAGGGAAAAAAGCAATATATGCTTTAAACTTCATGATTCTCATTGGCTTTGCTGGCATAAGAGTTAGCGTGCAGTTTTGTGATAAAACTACACAAAAAATGTATAAAACTTCACTGTGTAGACAGGGCTTAAGCAAGAAGAACAGGAAGAGCAGAAGAAAACTGTCTGAGGACTTGAGAACCAACATTTCTGAAAAATATCAAATATATATATATATACTAGCTGTGAGCCCGATGCAAATGCATCGGGTGTCTAGAATATTTTTAATGTTTTTTTTAGATTTTCAAATAATAATCCAATTATTCCAATGACATCTTTAAACCAACTACATATATTAGTATGGTTGATATCATTTAAGGAAAATTGAACTATTATGTTGTAAGGGTCTTAGAACACAAAGTAGCAATACTTCTTAATATGTCAATTTTTTGAATTGATGAATTAACAGTACTAATATATGTATCAGCCACTTTGTGTCAGCCCACCAATCGCGTCAAGATGCCCTTACGCCTGGTGGGACCTACTCTAACTAAATCCGAATTGATATAATTTAGATATTTTTAATTGCTGGATTTTTCTTAGATTTTTTGAGGATTGTGATGTAAATAATAAAATTTTGTAAATTGATACAGAAGGAGTTACCAACTACAGACTTGCAGCAATATCCGTGCAATAACAAAAAAACTTGTAATTAACCTACAGTAAATGGAGTTAACATAGCTTCAGCAGGTGCATAAGATGAATCCACTAACTAACCACAGGTGACTGCAGTTGATGTGGATGACACTGCCACAACTATGTTGTCTGCACAAACTGCAAGTTAAGTACAAATTACATATATGCAATTATGAAAATTACAGCAAGTATGTTCTTGATAAGTCCTTCATGTACAATTCTTATCATTTAGTATATTCCTCAACAAAGTGAAAAAATCTAAGAAAAATGTCGTGGTAGAATCTAATTAATAATTTATGTTTGTCCCTATCTATCTAAACATGTGGAACACACCTTGGTAATGAGATGTGTGTGAACAGCCATCCCACCCGTCTCTTAGCTGTTCACAAAAACCTCCCCCTTTAAAGAATAAGAATCAAATCTCTCAGCACGTAAAGCACTGGAGCTTAAAATAGTGGTTTCTATCACCCTGTGATAAAATCAGAATGATACACATCTCCAATGAAATCTAAAATGTGTTTTTCCACAAACATTGTATAAACTATGCACATAAAAAACTGAAATTGAAAAGACTAAACTAATTTTTTTTTTTTTTTTTTTTTTTTTTTTTTAAATAGAAAAGGTAAAAATATAAAATATGCAAAAGTTCATCCCAAAATATTCCGATAGACAATATTTTTGGTGAAGACTTTCTCACAGTTAGGCACCAATTTCCCTTGAATGCATGAATCCACCACTTTCACCTTCACATTGCATCGTCTCTTCACACGTGAGAAAGCCACATATAATTGTCCATGCCCAAAAACAGGTTCTGGCAAATAAATCCCCACTTTCTCCAAAGTTTGTCCTTGAGATTTATTTATGGTCATGGCAAAGGCAGGCTTCACGGGAAATTGCCGACGTCTTAGTTTGAAAGGCAATCCAGTCTCTGATGGACAGAGATCAATTCTTGGAATGAAGACTACATTTCCTTCATCCGAGCCAGAAATTACTTTTGCTTGTATCAAGTTGTCAAACAAAGCAATAATAATCATCCGAGTCCCGTTGCAAAGTCCTTTTCTGCTGTTAAAATTACGCAAAAGCATTATAATTGTACCAACTTTTAATTTCAGGAGATGAGAAGGCATTCCTGTTGGTGTTAGAGAATTTAGAAATTCCACAGGATATTGTTCGGGATTTTCCGTCTCATCTGGATCAATGGAATCATGGCTCATATATTCCATGTATTCTCCAGGAATACAATCCATCACTTTTGAATTGATCAAATCCACAGCGTCATTTTTGGGACAAAGAATGGCATGTGATGCAGCATTCTGAATACTTTCGTCATTATTCACATCAATGACAATGTTTTCACCAAATATGTCCAAGATTAAAGAGCCAGTGCAGATCATGTCTTGCGGGATCTCAATGACATCATCACCAAGGTTGTAATCATTGGACAATTCTCCATTTCCCAATTGAATTAACCAATTGCTATATTCAGAATCAATGGAGCGCATGTTGTTAATGAGCGGCAATTGATTGAAAAGCTGCCATTGTCGTGAATATTTAATGCAGCTCTCTACGATGTCTGTCCTTGTTCCGTGGGAGATGATAGGAAGACACTGCCGAAAGTCTCCTCCCAGAACAATGACTTTCCCTCCAAAGGGTAATTTATTTTTGTTGGAGACATCAGTTGTCATGACATCCCGTAATAATTGATCAATTACATGCAAAGCGTATTTTGACAACATAGTAGACTCATCGATGATGAAGAGTTTGGTAGTCTTCAAATGTTGGGCCGCATCAGTATCATTTTTGATTCTTGAAACGGATGTCTCATTAATTGGTATTGGTATGCCATACAGTGAATGGATAGTTCTTCCTCCTTGCAATAGATTAGCAGCAATCCTGTACTGGCTGCAGGTGAGACAACTTCTCCTTCTCCTCTCAGTTCATGAATCAATAGATGATACAGATATGTTTTCCCACTTCCACCGGGACCATCAAGGAAAAAGCACTTTGGCTTATCACTTGTATCCTCTAAAGCTTTATGGATTGCAGTATAGGCCAAACGTTGTTGATCATTTAAGGTGGCTTTCATTTCATGTGCTCTTACTAACTCTTCTTCTTTGTTGTATTGAGGACGAATGTGTGGTTTTCTTTTTGGGCGTGGCAGATTAAAATCAATGAAATGTTTAGCATGAAATTTTAAAACATGTTCAACATCAGTCATGGCGTATCCTTCACAATGTTCACAATCATCAGTGTCAGGGTGGTAGGCATGGCAGTAATCTTGAACGAAGTGTTGTTTAAATTCTTGCCACAACTCCAGGGGATGATTAGGAGGACCAAAGACACATATATACGCAAACATTTCACGGAGCTGTGCAGGCATATTGAGAACACAGGCATCCAATAAAGTTTTTCTCCAAACACTGTCATCGAAGAGCAATCCAAGGGCTAATGCCGCCTCTTTAAACGTTGGGTATGTGACTTCCTTAACAGTCTTAAGGTTATCAAAACTTGTAGCTCCTTTAACATGGAGTAACAACAGCCTTAAAAAATAACGTTCTTGTTCTTGAATACTAACAGTATAGAGTCTACCAATGACTAAAGCACCTCTTCTCCTTCTAACTTCCCATGCACCTTCTTTCCAAACATAATGCTCAGGAATTTGACGATATAAGTACTCCCGAGCTTTGGGATCATTCTCATTGAGGGTAAAGTAGGCCATGAGTGTTGATTGTCTGTCCATTGAATAACTGATGTTGTCCGCAGAATCACCCTCGTGAAAAAAAAGTGATTGTGAATGAGGCAGATGTACTGCAAGACGAATAATGCTGTGAGATTGTCTATGCATTTGAAAAGCCAAGATTCGCCAAGCTGCCTCTGGTGCACTGACATATCTGGAATCCATGAATTTATGAGTTTCATCGTGTCTGATGTTGGTTTCACAAATTTCCACATTGGCTTTGTCATGACCTTTGTACACATATTTAAAGAGGTATTTTACGCTCTGAATGGAAGCACATATTTCCACATTGATATGGCACTTATATTTTAATAAAAGGAAAGGGTTATAGGGAACCACCCAAGAATTATCAATCATCTTGGAATGGTGTGGAAAAGAAGGTCCTTCGTTTCTTTGATAACTTGGATATGCATCCTCAGGTATAACAGTTTTTGTTTGAAACTGTTTTGGAAAATTTTTTTTACACTTTCCATTTTCCATACATGGAGAATTGGGATTGTGTTGTCCACAGGGGCCATGGATCATGTGTTGCATGACAATTTGATGGAGCAGAGGGTAATGTGATGGATCAGGAATTTCAGCCCAAACAGTATTGTCCACTTCCACCTCAGTTCTTAGTTTTGAGTTGGCATCCAGAATAATTAGAATGTGAGCATGTGGTAGGCCTCGCTTTTGAAATTCTATCACATGAACCATAGGTCAAACCTTGCCAAATAATCCAGAATTAATATCTTTCAAAAGGGCTTCAAGTTTAATCCTGAATACACGTGCCACTAAATCCGGGCGATGTTCAGCACGCTGCCATGGCTGTAAATTGGTTACAATTTCACTCCATTTTGGATTGCAGGTCATCGTTATAAAAAGATCTGGTCTTCCAAATTTAGTTACAATCGCCATGGCATCTTGATACCTCTGCTGCATGTTTCGGGGACTTCCCTCAAAGGAAGATGGTAAAATTACGGTTTTGCCAATGGGGATTCCTTTTTCTACGGATTTTCTCAGCAAATGTTCTTGAAGGAGACAATAATCTTCCACCTTCAAATCTTTCTGGTGTTGTCGTATAAAATTTAAACGATTGGCCTCGATCTTAACATAGGCATCCACCAAGTACTGCTGTGTCAGTTTTCCTCCATTAAGGACAGGATTGAATTCTGTCCGTACTGACAGCAAATAACAGTAATACTGCAGCTGTGTCACCCTGCGAGGATTTTGGCCTTGGTGTATGAGTGATTCATGCCACCCTTGCTCTCCATGAGGGAAAAACAATGGATACAGTAATGCATCCAAATTACTGTGTAAAATACTTATTTGCTGTGTTTTGGGGGCCAACGGATTATTTGTGTCTGGTTTTAGATGTATTAAAATGTCTCTATTAAATGGTGGCTCTCCATCAGCATTTTCAAAGATGACTGCAACTTCATGGACAGTAGGGTTGTTATACCGTCTTGGGTCTTGCTCTCTGTCTTGTTTAATTGCCATGATGATATTAGGCATTTTTGTGCCATGTTCAAATGCTTTCTGTTCTTCCTCTTCCTCCACTTGCCGTAACATTTTGTAGGCTGAAACAAAGGGATTAATACCTTCCAATTGCTCAGCAATAATTCTCATCAAGGCTGGATTACACTTGAGATTTTCTGGAGACTGTAGGCGTTGTTCAGTAGCAGTAGCACTATCCAAAATATAGAGCTGTGCATATGCTGGAACTTGACCTTCAGCGGGGTGGAGAGTTCCAGTTCTATGGTAAATTTGGCCGTGAATCCGGAAACAATAAGGACCGTGTCCAGGTGGTTGCGAAACACTTGCACCCATCGAAGCAAATGCAAAGGAACTATTAATGCTCCTGATATTCTCCATGAGATTTTTACTATATGGGCTGTCTCCTTTTAGTAAAGTAGTGAAGAGCTCAGGGTACTGAGGTAATGGTACCTTAACTTTACCCTTGTGACAACAAAGGGAGAACTGTCCATCAGATGGCCTTTCAGCCTCAAAATGTTGTGCTTCACAATGTTCACATAACACATTCATGGGCCCACAGGTATGTTCTAAAATACTGCTATCATCATCAGTAAAGCCAATAGGGATTAATGACGTTGGTGAAGTGAGCAACCGATGACGTTTTTTGTAGATGCCTACAAAAATAAGGCGTAGCTGTGTAGAAGTTTCAACACATTCAAGAAAAGAAGTAGTGACTGAAGACTTATTCCTGAGGTTTTTTTTTTGGCGTAATTGACGCTGTGAGGCAGCCAAATGGGCCAAACGGCGTTGTTTTGAGGTAGGTGACATAATTTGTAAACGCTTGACTTTAGCCAATTTGTGTCTTGTAATGGCAGAAGCAGTCTTGTCTGTTCTTGTTTTAGAAGAACCTTTGCACTTCACTTTACCCGTGCCAGATGTTGTAGGCAGTTGAGTTTCCAAAAGTGTTGGAGACACAGATATAGACGCCATATCAGAGGTAGATGGTTTTCCTTGCACCTTCACCTTTTTTTTTTGCGGCCAGATGTTGTAGGCAGTTGAGTTTCCAAAGGTGTTGGAGACACAGATATAGACGCCATATCAGAGGTAGATGCTTCTCCTTGCACCTTCACCTGTTGTTTTTTGCGTCTTTTTCGTTCCACCTCAGCTTTTTTGGCCAACCGACTGCTTCTTTTTTCAGCAGACTCCTTTTCAATTCTTTTATTCATATCCTCCTTGAGCTTAACCAAACGGAGACATCTTTTTTCCGGATCTTCCTGCTCACGCTTCTTGCGCTGGCGTGCAGCATTCTTAGCTCTAACAGAGCTTTTT